>OW026522.1:118263644-118863644 GCA_932274085.1 Protocalliphora azurea
TATCACTTAAACTAAAATAAACGCTCTGTATATGCAAGCATGTTTTTTTTTTTAGACATTTATAAGGACTATCTATATATAAAATGATTTTTCTGTCAAATCATAAATGAATCTTTGGAGAATTTTTAAAAAAATTTACTCCCTTGACCAGCTATGGATCTGTGCTCCTTCAAATCAACTCGAAAACATTTTGTTTGGATATCTTCAACGGTTCACAAGTTATAGAATTATTTCCAAAAAAAAGTGTTTTGGGACCACTGTGTGCTATTGAATTGTTTACAAGTTGGCCAAAATTACGACTTGATTCTAAAAAAAGTTGTATTTCTTTAAGGTTTTTTTTTTTGATTTATTTAAAAAAAAAGACTTGAAATAAAGGTGAGTAAGTTAAGATGAGAACTTGCATCCATCTTCTGAAATAATCATATTTACATATTTCCATTTTGCGAGTTTGTTTGCGTATAAAACTTTTATAAACGGGTTTGTTATATAAGTATAGAAGAAAATAATAGAATAGAAAAATGGAATTCTTGAAAACTTTTAATTTTAAATGTATTTCAACAAATTTTATAAAAATTAATTGGGACAGGATTCAACCATTACTCTTCATTATAACCAATATTAATTTATTTGAGAGATCATAAAAATCTTCTTTAAAAAATCGTCTTCAAAGTTTCGCGGAAGTTTGTTTAATTTAAAAAAGACAACGTATGATGGCCCATGCTTCTTGATAATATTGCTACAAATGTCATTTAATTGAAAAGGTTTACTTAACATTTCATAATGTTAATGTCACTACAAGACATTCTGCACGAGCGATTTAAGAGCATAAAAAATGTCTTCGGTGCAATTTTTGTCTGCGTTTCCTTAACTTTCAAATCGTCGAAGCAACATTTTATGACATCAGATTTTAAATACTTAGAATACGAAAAAAAAAACTATAAAAATATACGAGGAATTTCAAAAATTTTCCAAACTTTTTGAAACCGACTTTATGTATCCTATATTTTTAAACGTTTCTAACTGAAACTTAGAGTATTTTTTGGTTCATTTTAGTTTTGCACGCACTTTTAAACTCAAACCATTGACCAGTCGGTAGAAAAACTTAGGAAATTGTTGTATAACTGTTATCAGGGATGGAAAATTACTTATTTCAATTTATAGAAACAAATGCTCAATTAGTCCACTTTTCATCAGCTTTACTTTAGACCAGAAATAGTAGTTTTTAATCTTTATTCTATTCTATGTTCAATAATTATTAACTTTTTTCTAACATTTTTCTAAAGGTAACAATTGAATTAGTTTTTCTCAAAATTATATTTTCCGAAACCAAACTTATGAAGCCATTTAAGTATTTTGTTATCGAAATCCATGTTCGATTTTATATATATTTTTTTTGTTTAAATTCCTATCAATTCACTGTTAATATTATTTGTTGAAAAAAATATCGTCAGCTTAATGTAAGAAATTTATATCTCCATTTTTGGATACTTAGTTTCCTGGTAGTTTTCTTCCAATCATGAATTATGAAATTTATAATTAAGAAATTTATAATACTTTTATAACAGAACAACAAATCTTATAAGCATATTTGTATAAGAAATTAATTCATTTGAAAATGCTATACGCCTTTTCTATAAAAGCCATCGATATGTATCATTTTCATAATTAATATTTACTGTATTACCTCATATTTGTCTAGAATATTAAAAGGCTTATCTTAGTAGAACTGAATGTATTTATCCATTAAATTACATTCTCAAATTAATGTACATATTTATGAAATATTAAGGTAAACTTATGAGGGGGGTTTTAAGTACTATTGAAATAATTTTTAATTTTTTTTTTCTTAATTCAGCCTCATTGTTTCACCATTGTTTGATATTTCAAAACAACATAAACTAGTTGCTGCTTAAATAAAAAATAAATAAGTTTATATCAGATTGTACCAAATGAGTTGTGGTAGTATTACGGTACCAACTAATATAAGAATGTACCAATAATTTTACCACTTTTGCCATCTTTGACTGTTATCTAGGAATATTAAAAGAGAGCTCAGTAGAGCAGAATCGAAAATTTTTGGAAATAAATCTGTAACTTCTAGTCGGAAGGTTGGATTTACATAAAATTTAACACGAATGTAGCAGAAGAGTGTATAATATCAGGTTTGTAAGGTGGATCCAAAAGACCCCTCAAGAGCTTATTTCTTTTCCGATGATTTTTGTATCTTGTCAGTGTTGCCAGGTGGCGAGAAAAAGGAAACTAAATTGCATTTTAAAAAAGGCTAAAAGCTCTCAACAATTAGGCCAGGGAAAAGCTATATATATGTAAATTTTATGGGCGATTATTTCATTGGGTTATTTTGCTAACAGCGGTTCTATGTCTTATTTTCTAAATTTAAAAAACTAATGAGAACAAAAAAAGTTTTTATTTAAAAACTTTTTTTTGTTCTCATTAGTTTTTGATATCTTTTAAATTTATAAATAAAACATAGAACCGCTGTTAGCAAAATAACCCAATGAAAAAGCGTCCATAAAATTTACATACAAATTTGGATTATATGTCATATGAGAAATGTTCCAGTGTTTTAAGGGATTCGTCATTTTTGAATTATAATTGCTTTTTGATTAATAATTTCCAAATTTTTGGGTGATTTGTGTTTTTATACGATTTTTTAATTATATTTATTTTTATATTATTTTAGTTTCTATGATTAATGGTGTATTAAAAATAATTATAATCAATAATTAATTAAGTAAGGCTATATAATAAGTTAAAATATATTTAATTTGGAGGATGAAGCGCCGCAGGGTAAACTTTTTTTAAATATAAATAATTTAATTTTTTTAGCGAATTAATACACAAAAATTGTTAACTGGATGATTCTGTAAAAATAAATTTCGTAAAATCAAAAAAGAAATGTTCTTCTTCTTTGATAAAATATTAAAATTTTAGCTTTTTTAAGGTAATTTTATTAATCAAATAAAGCTAAAAAAAAGCTGGAAGCTAAAATGCAAATTACATATATATATATATTTATAGATATCCCAACATTTTCGACCAATTTTATTACATTTTTCTATAATTATTTAAAAAACAAAATTATCTATTGACTAAAGCAAATTTGAAGTCGATATCTTTAACGAGTCCAAAAGTAATCGATTTTGATTTTGAAAATTGCAAAAGTTAGGATTTTTTGTGTGTGATTTTTGTTTGAGCAAAAAAGTGTCTGCACTTTTTTTTTCTCTAAAAAAATCTTTAAGAATATAAACATTTTCTGCTTTTATGAAAGTTACCAACATTTCATTAAGGATTTTCCTGAGTTTTAGTGGAATTTAGGGAGTTTGTATATATTTGTATATTCCCAGATCAAAGTTATCACATATACCAAGTTTCACTACTTAATCCTTAAAATTAAAAGAAATACATCCATTAATAAAAATAATTGAAATTAACGAACAGACGGATAGACATTACCATTCTGCCAGAAAAAGTTTTAATATTCTAAAACTATCTTTTTTTTTACTTACTAATAAATAAATTAATCAAACGTGATCTCTAAAGTACTGTTATCATATTTGCCTGAAGTAAGCGCAGTTTTTGACACATTTAACTGCAATGCATAGACGAACGGACATTAACATTCTGCAAAAAAAAACAAAATCATAAAATTCTAAAAATATATTTTTCTGCTAACTAATAAACAAAAAAATAAGTCGTGATCATTAAATACTGATGCCCTGAATTAAGCTGCCATTTTTGACCCATTTAATCCAAATGTATAGACGAGCGGACCATTCTAAACAAAAGAGTGGTAGTATTTAAAAATACATTTTTTACTAACTAATCAATAAAAATGTCGAGATTATTAAAATATTGATACCACCTTTCGCTGAGTTAAACGGTAATTTTAAAGCCATTTTAAAACAATGTATAAACGGACGGACGGACATTACCATTCTGCCCAAAAGAGTCGTAGTATTTTAAAAATACATTTTTTGATCGACTAATAAATAACAAAATAAGTCGTGATCTTTAAAATATTGTTATCACCTTTCCTTGAATTAAGCGTCCATTTTACCCCAATGTATAGACGAATGGACATCACCATTCTGCAAAACAAAATCCTAAAATTCTAAAAATACATCTTTTTACCTAATAATAATTAAACAAATAAATCTTGATCATTAAAATATTATTATTACCTTTCCCTGAATTAAGCACCATTTTCGACCCGTCTTACCTCAACGTGTTCGTTATAAATGGCGTTTTTCAGAAAATACTTGTGTGTTGACTAATATGAGGTATTTAGTTATAATATTTTGTTTTCAATCTTAGCTTTTTCTTTTGAAAATGAAAAAAAAAAATAAATATTTCTTATAATAAAAGAGATTCCGTAACGTATTTTTTGTAGAAATTTGCATTGAAAAATTTGTTGACAATGTAGATTTCTACCCAATACTCTTCTAACTAGCAAGGTATCTATTATGCTCCTCCAAATCAACTCGAAAATACTTCACTTTTGTGAAATTTTATTCAGATATCTCTAATGGTTCATTACCCTGAAAAAAAAAAAAAAAAAATGATAAAGTGCTTCCAAAGAAGCCCATTTTCAAAAATTGAACTAAGTGCATATTTTCTGCTATTTTTTAAGAAATTAATAATTACTTCCAAAATTGTGAAAATAAATGTAGTTTTTGCAGGAAAAAATTTTAATAATTTCTAAGAAAATATTATTACCACTTATTAAGGCTAAAACAATTTAATAAACATAGTTTCAAGAGAAGCCCTTCACAAGCAATGTACAAGAAGAATAAACAAAAACATCCTACCAATGACAATTCTGCAGCTCTTTTCCAGTACTAAGAACTTCCTTCCAATGGCAACAAAATATTAAAATTATGACTTTTTCATGTCTTTTCAGTTCTTTTTTTGCTGGAAAGTTATATAATTTAACAAAAAAAGCGTTTTGAAACCACTGTGCAATATTTATTTTATACATATCTATTAAATATCTTAGGCCTTGATAAAGATGTTTAGATATTTAGTCGGACAGATAGAGCTGAGTTTTAATATTTTCAAGTTCATAATACCACATTTTATATATATTTTTCACTTAAAGCGATTTCTGTTTATTGATAAAAAATTAAAAATGATCTGACTCTTATTTCTTTGAAGAGCATTTCTAATTCGCCTAAATCATAAAAAACAATTTTATTTGTTTTGGTTTTGTTTTGTGGTTTAAACCATAAACTTAAACGACGAGTATTTCTAAGACAACAAGTATTTAAATGTAAGAAAACAAAATTAGTTAAAACTTTAGTAAACAGGTTTTACAATATTTAATATTTACACAAAAATTAGAAAACTAACAAAATTTGTATAACTATTTAAAATACATTTTTTATATCAAAGACTATATATCAATTTAGTTTACCAAAAACCTTATTTCCGATTTATTATATTACAAAAGACAAAATTAAAAATTTCTTTCCCAATAAAAACTCATAAATTATATTCCAAAAATTTGATTATGAAATAGTTAAAACAACAACACTAACAATAATAATTTTAATACAATGGCAATAATAAACGAATAATGATTTCTCTAAATTCACAAAATTTATTTTGACGTTTCTAAATGCAACAAATAAATAATTAATTATTTATATTTATTCCATTTTATTATAACAATAAGAATAAAAACAAGCACTATAAAAAAGGTGGGTGTGTCTCTTAATTTATCTCTTTTGGTTTTTAGTTGAAAACATTTTTTCTAACGAACTTTTCGTATTTGTTCAAAAATATTTATTTAATCTTGAGTTTGAGTGTTTCTAAACCGAGCTTTAATGCCCTTTAGTCATTTGATTTTTTTTTTGCTTTCATTTCTATGTATGTAGGGAAAAGTGGGGTATTATGACATATGGGGTAATGTAAAAAATTTTTAAGGAAAAAATTTCTAAGGATAGAAAATAATTATTATTCTTGAAACTTTAAACAAAAAAAGTCAGAACAAGGAAGGATCAGATAAAAGTGTTAAATGCAGAAATGTAATCCTCAGAAAAACTTCTATTAAAATTCGGAATGATTTTTATTTTTTCTTATTAAAAAATCAATTTTAATGATTATTTGTGAGTTTTTTTTTTGCTCACAAAATAAAACTTAAATTGTTGCGAAATGATTTTTAGTAAAAGATTTATTTTTATTTTCTGTAATTTTGTGTAAAAATCAGTAAAAATTCAAATTTTTATTAAAAATCAAAATTTTTACTAAAAATCTAAATTTTTTCCAAAAATTAAAAATTTTGTTTTTAAAAATCGTAATTTTCATGTAAAAAATCAGATTTTTCACTAAAGTAGAAATTTCTTACACAAAATAAATTTTTTTACAAAAATATAATTTTTTTTACAAAAAATCAAATTCAAAAAAAAATTTACTTAAAAAATTTGACTTTTAGTAAAAAAACTGATTTTTAGTAAAAATTTTTACTAAAAATATAAATTTTTTCCAAAAATTAAAAATTTTTGTTTTTAAAACTCGTAATTTTCTTATAAAAATAAAAAAGTAGAAATTTTTACACAAAAAAAAAAAAAAAATTTTTTTTACAAAAACTCAAATTCGGAAAACAAAAAAAAAATTGTCTTAAAAAATTTGACTTTTAGTAAAAAAAACAGATTTTTGGTAAAAAGTTTTTTTTTTTAGTAAAAATTTTTATTTTTAATAAAAATTTATATTTTTAATAAAAATTTTGTCTTCTATCAAAAATTTTAATTTTTAGTAAAAATTTTAATTTTAGTAAAAATTTTGGCTTTTATTAAAAATTTTGATTTTTAATAAAAATTTGAGTTTTATAAAAGAATTTGGTTTTTAGTAAAATTTCGGTTTTTATTATAGGTTGATTTTTATTAAAAATTTTGATTTTAGTAAATAAATTTGATTTTTAATAGAAATTTTAATTTTGCAGGAAAAATTTTGATTTTTATGAAAACTTCGATTTTTGGGAAAAATCATAAGATTTTTGTCAAAAAAAAAAATCTTAATTTTGGTTTATAACAAAAAAACCTAATTTTTCACTAAGAATGGAGTTATTTTTTGAGCAATAAAATAAAAATTACAAAATAAACCTTATAAGTTGAGAGATAAAAATAAAAATCAAAAACAATCATTATTTTAAAACTAATAATTATTACAGTCTTTGCTTTTTTCGTGTGTTTGATTTTTTTTCAAAAAAGACAATTTGAGAATATTTATCAGTCTTGCACTACATTTCTTAATTATATTTCATCCCTGAATTATCTTATTTATAAATCGCTGAATACAAAATTTGCACATATTTCGACTCCAAATAGATTTTGTCTCGAAAACATAATGCTTTTTCAGTTATTATCAGGCAAACCAAAAATATGCTCTAAAAAGAGAAATATTTTTTTTTATTAATATTTTAAGGATATAAAATAAGGCAAAACTAAAATTTATCTGTCAACTGTGTCAAAAGCTTTATTTTTAATTATAATTTATAACATATGTAGTAGCTTTTCCCGGTGCGCTTCGCTAACCCTGTTTTACGATAACTAATACTTACTTTCTATGGGACAAGTGCACCCCTGTACCTACCTCTACCATTTTCATTGTAAATTATGTTTGTTGAGAAAGTTATGCCTACAAAATTTTAAGAATTTTGTTGCAAAGTTCTTAAGATTAACGATATTTAATTTTCGTCGTGTGGGGTATATTAATCTCCTGATCCTACCCGTCCCTATTTTATTCTAAATTATGAAAATTGTTGAGAAAGTTATTCTTACAAATGCTACTTCAGTAATAGTTCTTAAGATATACGATATTTAATATTTTCGTTATACGGGGGGTGTCATCTCCCCCAGTCCTATCCATCCCATTTTATTTCAAGTTTCGAGGTCAATGAGAAAGGAATTCCCTCAAAATGTTAAGACTTTTGCTGTAATAGTATCTAAATTATAATTGGTGATAACTTTATATTGGATGATACTATTCCCCCTGGTTCTCTCCTATCCATTTTAATCTCAATAAGAAAGGATGTTAGGGAAGTTATTTTCTGAAAATTGTAAGACTTTTGAGGAATTAGTTTTTAAGTTATGGGATAATTAATATTACTTTTGTGTGGCGAGTACAACTTACGCTGCTCCTATCGAAAAATAAAATAGCCTGTTTGAGTTCTGGGCTCCACAGGATGATACTGTGAAAATTTCAAGAAAATTGTTTCAGCGGTTTAGCAGTCTATAGATTGATTTATTGATTGACTTTATTGATCTTATATTTCCTTTCTCTTCTAATTAGTTAAAATATTATCAAACAGATTCATATGCAAGTTTATTTAAATAGCTATCATTAAGAAAAAAAAAAAAAACAAATTGTTTTTACTATATTAAATACTGCTATTCGGGCAATTTGAAAGGCTACTAAGTCCTGTATACTATATTTAAAAAATGGCTTAAATAAAGATCTATTAATCTGTTTGTAAAACTATATGATTTTTTA
Organism: Protocalliphora azurea; assembly: GCA_932274085.1. NCBI lineage: Eukaryota > Metazoa > Arthropoda > Insecta > Diptera > Calliphoridae > Protocalliphora > Protocalliphora azurea. The sequence continues at coordinate 118,272,156 of OW026522.1, forward strand.
CTACAAATTAAGATCCTCATAAATTTTTAACAAACTTTAGCGGTATCCATTAAAATTAATTTTAAATGCTAAATGTTTTCGGATCTCTTATTTTTTTCTATACATCAAAAATCAAATTTTAAAAATTTCACATGACATGAAAAAAAAAATATCTTATATATGCTCTAGAAATAACAAAATATGCTACAAATATAGCCTAAAAACCACTGTATGCAACAATATGTTATTAAGGGTGAAATATGCCAAAATATGCCTTTACAAAATTTATGCCAAAATGCTTTATTAACGAATAAATATTTTATCGATGGCTTCATTTAAAGTACAGAAAAAATATGCAACTGCTTTTAACACTTACTTGAGTTTTGATATTCGAGTGTTTTCGTATATAAAAAAATCATTTAAACATATTTAATAAACACACCAAGCGATAAATTATTATTATTATTATTATTATTATTACTATTATTATTATTATTATTATTATTATTATTACTATTATTATTACTATTACTATTATTATTATTATTATTATTTTTATGCAAAACATTAGACAATAATCCATTCTATGTAACAATAAAGAGTTCAAAAGATTATCGATTGGTATTTTATTGAAGTGAGATTAAAATATGCGCCACTTTACCCCAATCTTTCCTATATACATATGTACTATTCATAAAAAGGTTATCGTATGTTAAAATCTTCTTTTTATTGAATCAATAGTCAAATACAAATAAATAAATTTGTAATCATTATTATTTCTGTCTGGCTTTTATACACATGATTATTATAAATTATTTAATAGACGTATAAGTTTCTTCCATTTCTATCTTTAACTAAATAAATTATTAAGAAATATTTTAAATATGTTATGAAATTTTTGTGGAGATAAAGTTTCTAGCATAAATTTGTAAACAACTTTATTTTTTTTTATTTTTTTTTCTTTTTTTTTTTTTGTAGATATTTAAATGAAATATAGTTTTTAGTTCAAAGCATATTGGACTATTTTTTTTTAAGTTTATTAGACAAATTCTTGCAAAATTATCAATATTTTAAAAGTAGAATTTTATTAAATTTATGACAATAACTTAAAGTTACAATATTTTATGTGCTACGAAATGTAGTTAAATTTAGATGGGTAAGTATCATATAAAATTTTAATTAGATTTGTGTCAAATACTTAAACAGTTTAAGTGTGAACAGCGTAAGTATTTATATATGTAGTTCCAATTCCTCTGCAATACTTTTTATAACCTTCACCAAAGCTGTCATCTGTTATCCCATAAATTATACCATAGATCTGTTATTTTAATGACCGTAATTTCAACAAATAAATAACTATGGCGGTAAAAACCTTTTGGATATATTTGTCTACTTGGTAAAATTGCTTTGGTAATTTCTATGTTTATTTTACCTACGTGTTTCTACCTAATACAATAAATAAAAAAGTATGGTAACATTCATGTCTAATGTTAATTTTAAAGTCATTAAATATGTTTCATACATCATTTAATAAAAAAAACTCAACGAATTTAAAACAAATTAGTATTTAAATTTATTAAAAATGAGCAAGAAATATAATGAAATAAGTGCAAATTTTACTGAAGGAGAAAAGGCAACATTAATAAATATGGTATGCTAATTTAAAAATATCCTTGACAGTAAAAAGACAGTAGATGCAATAGACAACCAAAAGAAATCTGATGTGTGGATCAAATTGACAGAAAAGTTTAGTGCATGCACTACTCGCGATGTGTTTAGGTTGCGATCAAAATATGATGACCTAAAAAACTTCGAAGAAAAATATGAAACAACCAAAGGGAAGTTTACAAAAATGGTAGTGGAACTTCTTCCATAAACAATTTGTCGTCTAATGAGGAACTTTTGTTATGTATAATAAGACCCACAACATGTGGTTTAGAAAATAGAGGGGGTGGTGATAAAGAGATAATTTCAAATGTGAGTTAAAAAGAAAGTTTTAGACTGGTAACGTATATATTTGTTAATAGAAAAAAGAAACACATTAAACAAGCGATGATTTGAAAACCAGCTTAGAAATTTTATTAAATGAAACAATAAATGAAGATATATCATTTCGTCCAAATGACGCTGTTGACATTTTGAGGCGACTAATGTAGAATGCATTTTTAAGCAATGATGTTATTATCGAAGGCGAAGATGTAGAACCCCAAAAGCCGTTTCCTTCTCTTGAATGCCATGGAAAATCAAAAACAAGATGATTTGATAGACAAATATACGGATTTGAAAAATGAAAGAAAATCACTTCTGGCAGAGCAAACTAAATATTACAAGAATAAAAATGAAAGAGAAAATAAACTATTTTAAAGTTCAAAACGAGGAGCAAGAACTTAAACTTATGCTACTTAAGAAGAATATAACATCACTTTAACACTCATTTTTTAATTTGTTTTTTCTATGTAAATATTCGTTTCAATAATTATAAACTTAAGCTGTGTTCACATTTGGCAAATATTTGATCAAAATTGCGTAACCACTAGTTTTACATTAAAATTGTTTGCTGTTGTTTGATCTTGCAAATGTTTTGTAAGAGAAAACAGCGTCCAACTAAATTCAATAAAACGTAATCTGTGATACTGTCTACGAGAAGTAAAAAACATTTTCCAAATTGAAAGAAAAAATTAAGAGTTATTTCATTTTGTGGTTACGTCTTTTTCATCAAATATTTGACTAGTCTGAACAAAGTTTTATGTATATAAAAATAATTTTTTGAAAATTTGATTAAATAGGATCAAATAGGAAACTTTTGACCCATGTGAATAGGCTTCGTCTTTATATTAAGATATATTTAAAATTGCGACCTGAATTTTTTTCACAAGGTTTACGATGGACGGACATCGTTAAATCGACTTTGAAAATAATTCTATATGGAATTGTTTACTCTAAATTTGCGAATATTTATTTCCAACCCCTATAGCACTGTAGGCTAATATTATGGGTATATGGGTATTTTATGTTAATAATTAACAACGCCAACAAAAAGATTTATTAGATAAATTATTAACAAAAATTTACAACGATCCAAAATAGCTTATCAAAGAATTTCTCATTGTATTTGTTCGATTATGGTTTACTTCATAAGTCCGCGACATTCTATTCATACTTACATTATAAGCGTTTTGCTATTGAATATTTTCTAAAGGTGAAACTGTATTTGAATTATTACAATATGTGTTATGTAAAATTGATATTGATATAATATCTTGAACTGTTAGTAGTTTAAATCTCAAACTCTAGGAAACCTACGCTTCCAAATTTTAAAATATCTTTCAATTAAAATTAGTTTTCGAATCTGAGATTCGTTGTATAATTTTTCTGCATTAGATTTAAGATTATCTAGAGGTATCATAAGTTACGTTGGTATAAGTTGATCGTCGCGTGACCCAGATTCGAACATAAACTTTAATCTACTATTGCTAAATATCGTAACATAATGAGTTGAGCCAGGCAGGCAACTACATCTGTAACCAACAAATCAGCATCTAGCTATGTCCGTCTGCCTGCTCACATATTTTCCTTTGATAACAATAAAATTGAATATATCTTAATTTTAAATATATCTTAATAAAAAGATGAAGCCTATTCACGTTGATCAAACTTTTCCCACATATTTTCCTACATGATCGATCTTTCAAAAAATTATTTTTATATACATAAAACTATGTTCAGCCTAGTCAAATATTTGATGAAAAAGACGTAACCACTAAATAAAATAACTCTTAATTTTTTCTTTCAATTTGGAAAATGTTTTCTATTTATCGTAGACAGTATCACAGATTACGTTTTATTGAATTTAGTTTGACGCTGTTTTCTCTTACAATGTAAAAGTTTTAATGTAAAACTAGTGGCCACGCAATATTGATCAAATATTTACCAAATGTGAACACAACTTAAGTTTATAATTATTGAAACGAGTATTTACATAGAAAAAACAAATTAAAAAATGCGTGTTAAAGTGATGTTATATTCTTCTTAAGTAGCATAAGTTTAAGTTCTTACTCCTCTTTTTGAGCTTTTAAATAGTTTATTTTCTTTTTCATTTTTATTCTTGCAATATTTAGTTTGCTCTGTCAGAAGTACTTTTCTTTCATTTTTCAAATTCGCATATTTGTTTATCAAATCATCTAGGTTGTCGTTGTAACGATTTTAATTTTTTTTTTTTTATTATTTTCCATAGCATTCAAGAGAAGGTCACGGCTTTTGAGGTTCTACATCTTCGCCTTCGATAATAACATCATTGCTCGAAAGTGCATTCTGAGTTGATCGCTTTAAAATGTCAACAGCGTCATTTGGATGAAATGATTTATCACAGAACGGGCTTACTATATTTATACATGCGTTCAAGAGATATTGGCAAAAATATATTAACAAACCTTACCAAAGAAAAATATGTGAGCAGACAGACGGACATAGTTAGATCGTTTTCGATCATACGCACACACACACATACACACACACACACACACACATATATATATATATATATATATATATATATATGTATATATATATATTTATTTATGAGGTCTTAGATGAATATCTTTTTGGATGGTGGATTTAAAAATGTGGGACGTTGAAGAAAGAAATAAGAATATTTCCTTATGTGGATTTTAAGTAAAATACAACATCTCCCTTAAACTTGCAACTTCTTTTACTAAACGTTTAAATGTTTGAAAAAATTGTATACAACAAGAGTCTATGGCCACAAATATTAAAATCTCAAAATTATTCTTACATTGGTTTACGCTATAAGCACAATATATGCGAACAAAGATCACATAGCGTTGCATTTTTTATTCTATATACTGTACGTGATTGTGATAAAAAATCGTAATTTTTAACAAAACTGATTTTTTTTTTTTTGCCAAATAAAAATAAATAAATCGATTTCCCAAATGTACCGGTTAAGGTGATATGTGAACTTACACGATTAAGCAAAACAACTTAGCTTGCTGTTAATATTCAAAACATTAAAGAACTCGAAAGAAATAAATTAACTACTATTGCAACTTTCCGAATTCCCGATGCCAATTTTATTTTTTGGAAACAATGGAAAAATTAATATAAATGCTAATTTAAGTTAAAATTCTAGCCTAAACGAAATATTCAATTTAAACACTTGTAAAGGAAATTATTAAATTCTATAAAAAATTGTTCTTTTATATACACCTTTAATGAACTTAAACAGAAATTTAAGAGAGAGAAAGAAAAAAAAAATATATATATACGAAATACCAACATTACTGGATAAATATTTATTTATTAATAGAGTGTATACCGAATTTTTAGATATAAATCATTTTTATTAGACATTTCCCCAGAACACAACAAAAACACAACGCAGCCAAAGTACAATCAACGACAACAACACAAAGTTAATGGTAAAAACGCACGCAACACGCACAAAACATAACTTTGTTCTCTTTTGTATTAAAGGCTTTTTAAAGTGGTAAAAAAGAAAAATTAACCAGAAAAAAACCTGTATAAAACAAAAATTATCTACCAAAAAGAAAAAAAAAAACAATATTTCGTTGAAAATAAAAAGAATTTACGCACAAATTGTAGTAAAAAGGATTTTGTAATGAAAGTCGGCAGAATAGTTAACAATATTGAGTGTTTTTTTTTTCTTTTCAAAAGGGAAAACTGAAACGTATAAAAAATGAAATTCGTTGGAAACTGTGGCCAAGGATGGGGTTGTAAATGTAGATGTGAATATGATGGAAATATGACAAGTGCTGTTAAAGGTTTATTCAAGTGGAAATTGTGTAACCAAATATGAGGATATAGTAAAAAAATATATATGAAAAAAAAAAAGAAATATGGAAGAGTGAAAAAATATATACATATTTGGAAAAATGTAGCGAGGAATTTTTAGTATAAACAGTGGCAGACAAAATAACAAGGACACATGTAAAATATATTTTTTTTTCTTATCTGAATAGGTGAGCAAATAGTTAAATGCTGAAGTGTATAAGTATTAACCCTAGAATACTAATAGATGTAAATTTTAGGTATACACAGGAGTGGAACCACGGGAGAGGAAAAAAGATCCATAACTTCTAAACTAAATAAGTGTCTACCTTGAAATTTTACAGGAGTGGAAAGGAGAGCTATATATGTCAACATTATATAATTTTTTAAGAATTTAAAAATACCATTTTTTGAGATAAAGTGATTTGATTTTTATATATCCAACTTTGACCTTTGAACTTTTGATAAAAATTAACTTTATGAATAATGTTGTAAAGGTAATATCTTTTTCCATAATATGAAGCTAAAACCAGGGATATGCAACCTATATTTATAAGTTGTTAGCAGGGAAACCACAAATATGCCATTGCATGTTTTTTCTTGGACATAATAATAAAATAATAATAATTTTTCAACTAAGAAATATTATAAAGATAGAACAAATCTACAAATGGAAAGGGAAAAAATATAAATTATTTTGCAAAAAGAAATAAAAGTTTATCGAAAATGAAACAATCATTTTTAGGGAAAATGTAATTTTTTTCCTTTGAAATTTTAAAGCAAATTTAAAAGCTTTTAAAAATTGGCATTTATTTACTTAAATATGTAGGAAATGCAAGTGATTTTTGAAATTTCTAAATAACAACTACATTTTTATGCGTTTTTATATTTTTCCAATAGAGAAATTTTATTTAATTTCTCTTCCCTAATTTAAAAAAGGTAATTCCAAATTATTTCATAATATGTCTTTAAGTGACAGTTCTATCACTTAAACAAATATATTTAAATTACACTAATAATATATTTAAATTACACTTAAATACATCAGCTTCATAAAAAAATTTATATTTATAAAATAAATAAATATTTTGCATATGCTTTTTATTTTATTTTAATAATAGTAAATCTGTTCCTTTATGTCGAACGAAAAATTTTTATTGTTTTCCATTAATTTTGTCGAAATGAATTTTTCTTTCCGTATAGAGAAACAGGCAGTTATTTTTCTGGTAATGAGCAGTGATGCCAGGAGTTAAGAAAAAAAGAGACTAAATTGAACACTAAAAAAAAGTCAGAAAAGGCTAAATGTCCCATAAAATAAGACCAGAAAAGAATTTTGTTTTTTTTTTTTAATTTAAAAACCTTATTTTTATCGTTTTTATTAGTTTTTGATATTATTTTTTAAGATCTAATAATTAATTTTTAAATTAAACACATAAAGGGTGCACAAAAATTCCCATAAAATTTGGGTTTATATTTCATATGCAAAACGATTTTTTATTAAGCATTTTACAATTTTTGGGTAACTTTTCGTTTTATAAGATTTTTTAAATATATTCCTAAATAGGTTCTACGGCCAATAAAGTAATAATATAATAATTGATAAAGTAATTTTATAAAATTACTTGTTATTTGTGATTAGGTGAATGAAGCGCCGCAGGCAAATAATAAAAATGCCAGATTAAGCTAAAAAAGGCTAAACTGGCAACACTGGTAATAAGCTGGAAATGAGAAAACTTGAAAGATATCGGTAAAATGAAAAGATAAACGTTTAAAACACTTAAGGATAACTACAATAAACATAAACTAAAGCAAAAATTTTTTTGGCAGGATCTTATGAAAACTGTATTTAACTTAAAATTGCTGCCAAATTCTTTTACTTTTGAATACTCGATACTACTCAATAATTTTCATCTGCATACTCGATACTACTCGATATTTAACGGATTTTTTTAATTTAAAATATAAGTTTTTAATTAAGGTTCTTTTATATAAAAATTAAACAAATTATTCAACCGACTAGCATGAAATTTTATATATAGTGCACTCGCGGAAACGTGAACACTCGAAAGTGTGAACGATCCAGAAACATGAACAAATTTATTTTTATACAGATTATTCTAAAATGTGAACAAAACTTAAAAGCTCTAAAACATGAACAATTTTATTTTGGATGTTTTTAAATTGAAAAGTCTTACTTTGTTTTTATACCACCATTTTAACTATATGTTGTATGCAGTAATACCTGTTTGGCCTCTTTGAGTCTAAATTTATATTTTATTTTAGCTTCTTTCTATTTTTTATAGTTCTTTTACAATGATTAAAATAATTTCTTATTTCACAAAGAAGTTTTTATTTTATATAATTGTCTAGGTAAGAGCTAGAACAAATATGTCAATTCTGTCTTATAGAGGAAAAATAGTGCTATAAAAAATGTGTGGGCCATTTAAGTTCCTAACTTCCTCGACTTACACCGATTTTTAAAGTTAAAAAAATTAAAAAAATTTACTTTTAAATCGCATATAACTTTGACAAAAATTAGTGTATAGATATAATCTATAAAGTACGATCTTAGATCGCGAAATCTACAAAACAAACAAAATTGATATTTAAAAATGTTGAAGAAAAATTTGATTCTTTATATTCTTTGAAAATTTATTATATTCTTTATATTCTTTGAAAATTTATTAATTATATGTAAGATAGTATTACATAAACAGCAGATTATTTTTTTTGCTGGTTAAAATTGTCAAATTCTAAGTAAAAAATAAATTTTAATTTTTCTCTCTCTCTCACTCTCTTAACAGTTGCTAATAAAGTTTACCTTGTTTAATGGACAATAGGGTGTCAAGTTTTCTTAGTACTCTAGGGTCCATATGGTAACAAAAATAATACTGATTTTGAAATCTTGGCTTCGTATGATTGTCAAAATTATTGTTAAAGCTATAATCAAAAATCTAGGCTGCAACTTTCTAAACGTAATAAATATAGTAATAAATATAAAACAGTTAATAAAGAATCTATCATTCATTTAAACACTAAATGATGTTGAAATAGGAACTTTGTCACGTATATCGCACTTACAGAAAATGTTTAAATTAAACAATAAATATTCGCAATGTGATAAATTGTTGAAAGCCTATTATAATACTAATGAAACATGTCTTCAACAATACATTTTCTGAGATCGCCCTAAGATTTTTCCCCAAAATTATGGCACTAATGACCGGTCGGAAGGTGTAGGACTCATCCAATAGCATTTATTGACAGACGATATCAAGGCAAATTAAACCTAGGTGTGTTGGCTGACTATTGCCAACAGAAAGTTTTGAAGCTTATTTATTGAGTAGGTTTTATTAACCTAATGAAGAATTAATAAAAAGAAAATGAAAAACCATGGTGCAACTATTATAAGGTACATACTGAACGGCAAAAACTACAACAATGCAACTTTTGTCAGTGTAACACAATGTCAAAAACAGCTGACGCGCCTTGCGAAAAACAATAGATTTTAAATTTAACAAATATAGAATTTATACGTAAAATTTGTTGAACAATGTCAAAATTAAAAGTCATTATCTCATAAAATTGTGACGAGATGTAATTTTTTTATTTAACTTTACCCACTATATCTAGCAAAAGGAAAATGAACTGCTTAAAATTTTTTGGGACAGATTTTTTCTACCTTTTTGTTGATTTACGTAATTAATTTTTATACAAGAATTTAAAGAAATTTTTATTTTTGAAATATTGCTAATAACGTTTATTATTAAAAATTAATTTCTATAGTTAAACAGCGTTATTTATTTTTTGATTTTGGCAATCGAAAACATGAAAAATCTTGAAAACGTGAACAGTCTTGGTAAAAATTTGTTCACGTTTCTGCGAGTTCACTGTAATTATTTATAAAACACATAAAATTAATAAAAACGTTATCTTTAAATTCAATGTTAACAATGACTGTAGCAAAAAAACGACATTAACCCGATTTGGGAGCATTTGATATTTATTTGTAAATTGCACCACAAAATTTACACATTTTCTTTATAACATTAAAAATTAACAAATTTTTTATTTAAATTTAATTTAATTTTAATATTTTTTTAATTTCTTGTCATTCTTATATTCATAAGAGTATTTTTGTTCATAAATTGGAAATACTTTTATTGACGTTAAAGTTAACATGTATAATTCTATACGTTAACTCCTAACGTATATAAATTTAAATTTTGTATAAAATTGCCTATGAACGTTAGAAACAAAACAAAATTAAAATTGTTTTCATGTATTTACAAATTAATTTGTATCTTCATACAGATCCAACAAAAACTTTTTTGTTCTTGGTAATTGCAACTACTTATTAAAGTAGTTTCTTGGTAATGAGGCATCATTATTATTTGCCTACTCTATATTACATAAAAAAGTATTCAATAGTATAATAGCAAATCACGTGGACCAGAAGGTTGTTGGTTCAACCCCAATTTTTAATTTATAAAAAGATATTTTATATTAAAAAACTTTTTGTCACTTAGAAAATTAATTGCGATGATGTACTGAGCAATGGTTAATTTGTGCCCAAGTTCAAATCTCAGGTAAAATAGGTAGAAGGTAAAATATTTTTAATGCCCGTTTTTGAGCACTCAAAAAAAAAAGCGGAAATAATCGGTACTCGCCACTTAATACTCAATATTCGCACAGCACTAATAAACATCTCAAGTCTGTGGTGAATAAAGACTTGATAAAATTTAAGGATTTTTTAATATTCTATTCTTATTTATTGAATTTGTTTCTTCACATTAGACCTTTTTAAAGGCAAATAAAGAATAAAAATGAACTTAGCTGATATAACAATAACAAATAAAGTATTTTAGATGAATAGTCATGTGTTTCTTGATAATGTACGTAAAATTTATGTATCGTTAGTATTAACGTATAAAAAAATGGTTAGTATTCTAGGGTTAAAGGAACTTAAATCTTATTTATTTTGAAAATAAACTCCTAAAATGTTCTCTCAAATTTCGCTAAACCTGATTAAGTTTCGAAATAAAAATTATTCCCAGGGACCTATCTTTTGCCCCTCACTGTTTTCGCTGTCACACAATGACTTAGAAACACCAACAACTATACAAGGTCTAAATAAAAAAATTTGGAAAAAATATCAACCCCATGCATTTTTTTCTTTTTTCCTTCTCTACCATCCAAATTTTTCGACAATAGACAAAAATGACGACGTTGACAAAAAGCAAATAAAAAAAGGGCAACAACATACAACATGTATGGATTTTTTCCAATTTTTTTTTGGGTCTAATTTTTTTCATTTTCCTTTTTTTTTTTTTTTTTGATAAATGTTGCATGTCTCCCAACTAGACATGACATAAGCTAAACAAGGATAAAGTAACACTAACAAGGATAAATGTGAATGAATGTATTCCTAAGTACTCTTTATACTCATATATACTCTTTAATATATATACAAATACTTATACTCACTTGTAAGCAAAGTTAGTATGATATGGTGGATTTTTATTTAGTTTTTGTCTATTTTTTGTTGTTGTTTTTTTTTTCTATTGGGGAAGAGAGGGTAGTTTGTAGTAAGTCATGTGTGTAACAAAATTTTTGGAAGTATGTACATATGTAACCTAATATCACATATGTGTGTCCTTTAGTAAATTTTTCTATATATGCACAAATATGGCTGGTCTATTTTGATAATTGTAGGCGTATTTTTTTCCTAAATTGTAATTCCATTTTATAGTAAAGATACATTTTTTAGTTATGTACAAGTATATTATGATTTTTGTATAAATTTGATGTGGTCATTTAACAAGGAAATTTTAAAAGAAAAAAAAAATTATATTTAACAGGTTTCTGCTGGTCCATCTTTTGGGGGAAAACTCCACGACTTTATTTTTTAAAGAGTCAAGATTTTACTAAATCTAGTTTTTTAAGAGTCTCCGTATAAAAAGCTTCTATTTAACATTTAAAAAAGGCAAGATTGGATCATAGGATGACACGATAACTCACAATTTTAATTTACCCACGGAACCCCAGTTATATTTGAATTCTTTAATAATACAAATGAAAAATGAGTAAAAAAATGTTTGCAGTGTCTCCAAGAAAATATATTGGTACAAGCATTTATTCTCATTTTTTTAAATAAAAATCTTCCTAACGATTTTTTAACTGGTCAAGAGAAAAAGTTATGGACACGTGTCTGATCGCATATTCTAGCCTTTTTTCAAAGCTCTTTTCATACTGATCAATTTTTTTCTGCACAGTTCTGTCATGGTCGTTTCACTGAGTTTTAGCAGCGCATTAAATGCAAAGAATTAAACACCTCACGGAAAATTGAGGAAATCATATAGGTATATCGTATTGCTATTTTTTTTTAACGATAGATTGAACCCAAGTAGTTGAAAAAGGTAGAAAAATGAATTAAAGTTAGTTTATTTTTATATTTTTTATTGACACGTTTTTCTTTATATTTTTTTTAGAGCTGTCGATTTTTGTTAAAAAAATTTTAGAAATTTAATTACATTATTTAATTATATAATTAAATCAATTTTTATTTATTAAAAAATTATTAGGGATAATTTTTTCCGTGTACAATTTGATTTCATAAGAGTCAACTATTTGGTTATATAAACAGTGTTGCCAGGAGGTGGGAAAAAATAGGCTAAATTGAACTTTGAAAAAGGTCAGAAAAGGCTTAATGTCCCAAAAAATAAGTATAGGAAAAAGCTAATACTTTTTTTTTTATTTAAAAACTTATTTATTATTATTTAATGAAATTTGGTAAGAATACTAAAATTAACACTGGTGACGCAAATACCGAGTTTTAGTATAATTTTCGTGATAGTTCGTGATTTACAATACTTCTAAAATAAGATAAATTTTCTTTATAAAAATACGAATATCTTCCAAAATATATAAGTTACAATAATCACGGAAGTAATAAAATTACTTTTAAAATGATACCTGAACATGTTTTTAAAATATATCTCAAATTAAATTTTGCGGTCGCGATTCTCAAAAAAGTTTGATTTTAAATTCGTGAAAAAATATATGTAAGAATTGTAGCCTTTCTTTATATTCTCTGTAAATATCGTGCCAGTACTCTCAATGGCTATGATACTCTTCATGTTCCAAAATCAATTTTGATATCTAAAGCGAAACATTTGTTTTAATATAAACTTTTTTTTTATTTTAAATGTTGCTATTTATAATTTTTTTCAGCTAATCATCTTCCATTTTTGAAGTATGTAAAATAAAACGTATGAACAAAATATGAATATAGACATATTTACCCATACTCTGATATGTATAATGAAATATAGTAGCCTACATTCAGGTATCTCGGGTAAAATTGAATTAAAAAAAACATTGTTCCTATTCGTTTTTCATATTTTTTTAAAGATATTGTAATAAATTTATGAATAAAACTCAGAACGATGCTGTTAGAAATCTCTTACAAAATTTTGATAAAAATTTGGGTTATACATATTTCATATGAAAAATTACCCAAAGTTTTTTGAATTATAAATTATAATTTTTGAATTATAAATCCTTTTTGATTAATCATTTCTAAATTTTTGGGTGATTTTTCGATTTTATAAGAATTTTTTAAAGCTATATTCATAAATATTAATACACAAAAATGCTAATAGGAATGAATCGGTAGAAATAAAATAGTAAAAGCAAATAAGAAATTATTTTATTTTTTGTTTAAGTACTAAAATTTTAAAAAGACTAAAATTAAAAAAAAAATGTAGAACTTAAAATGAAAATTTTGAGACTAAAAGCAAAATAAAAAAGCTAGATTTAGCATTAAAAAGGCTAAACTGGCAACACTGTATATAAAGGAAGGTGTATTTTTTAAGGAACAACGTTGAACTTTAATTTAATTTTATAATAGGAAACGATTTGTTTTAATGTGTGTGAACTTTTGACAAAAAATCTTAAGTCGAGATAAAACATTTTGAAGGTTTTTAATTATTACTTTTTAAATATGCACCGTTTACATTTATCGGTAGCTATTTATAGTATTGAAGATATAGCTCACCAAAAAGTACATTTTCCATAATACTTAAAACTGGTTTTAACTCTGCTTTAAAAATTTTACTTAAGTCATTTCATCAAAATTAAACAAATATATAGCCATACACAAATATATCTCCATTTGGTTCTATAAAGACCCATGATTTGATTTTATTAAGATCAACTTTGTAAAGATATCCGATTTGATTTTGAAAGAAAAAATTTTTTTTTCTAAAAAGTACCGATCCATATATGGCCACGATTTAAAAATAAAAATTAATTTTAAATACTAAATTGCGTATATTAATTAAATTTTTGCTTGATTTTGCTTTATTCACCAAAATAATTTAAAAAAAAAAATTAAACAAAATTTTTATTATATTAATTAAAACTTTATTTGATTTAACACAAAAACTAATTGATTCTGTACCATTTCCTCTATTAAATGCAAATACCAAAATTTCAAATATTTATTATATTTATTGCAAAAATATAAATATGTTAGTTTTACAAATATATAATATGGATCGATAATTCGAAACTTCTAGTTGTAATAAAAGCCCCTTGTATTCACTATTTTCCTATATAAAATACCAAAATTTTTTATCTTAAATAACTAAGTATATTTGTTTAAGGGATTTAATGTGTTATGTTTAGGTAAACCAATCGAATAAAAATCATCTTCCGAACCGTTCCACAGTGTCACATTTAGCCAAATTAGGAAGACAAAAATACGAAAGTAAAAGCTTGGTAATTGAAGTATTTTTTTTTTTCGTATGAAATAATAAACACATCATACATATATTATGAAATCTATAATACTGGAATATCTGTAGCCCGAATTAATTATTTTCAAAGTCGCTACTTTTAAAGATATTTTAATTTTATTCAAAACTTTTGTGAAGAAGTACCTTGAGTTTAACTACATTTATCTCAGCAAATACTGCAGTTATTGATATGATTATTTCGGTATGTTATAATAAATATATCCAAATTATTTTTTAGGTATAAATTCAATATCGAAACTATTTGTTTTTAATTTAAAATGCATTTTAAAAAACATTTATATTTTAGAAATTCTATTCTTAATGGACTAGAACTAAAAAGTCCCATAGCAGCGTTGCCAGAATGATGAGTTTATCGTATTTTTGGTAAATTTTTAAATAAATATGATTTGATGATTTTTTTTTTTTGTTTACAAAATATAATTTTTATTTGAATTACATAAGCCAAGCTTTTAGAGAATCATTGCGATTTCGTAGAAGATTTTAATTAAAATTCATACAACAAATTTTTAAATATATTATATTTGTATATGGTTTGTATTCTTTTGACATATGTATATTGATCAGTGTTGCTAGTTTAGCTTTTTAAGACTAAATCTAGCATTTTCATTTTGCTTTTAGCCTAAAATTTTTTGTTTAAGCTTCTAGCCTTTAAGTAGCTAAAATTTTAGTATTTCAACAGCGAAGAAAATAATTTATTATTTGCTTTTATTAATTTTATTTTTATAGAGTCATTTATTTAAGAATTTTTGTGTATTAATTTTCACAAGAAATCAAAATTATTTATATTTTACAAAAATTTTTGCCCGCGACGCTTCATTCTTCAAATCGTATATAACTTAACTTATTACATGGACTTAATTAATCAGTTATTATAATTATCTTTTAATAAGATTCGTTAGAAACCATTTATAAATATAAACAAAATCTTGTAAAAACAAAAAATCACCGAAAAATTTCAAAATTATTAATCAAAAAAGAATTATAATTCAGAAATGATAAATCACGTCAAAAAATTGGGTCATTTTTCATATGAACAGTAACCCAAATTTTTATGGGAATTTGTGGTAATTTTTTATTGGGTAATTTTGTTAGCGGCGGTTCTATGTTTTATGTATACATTTATTATAATATATCTTAAAAAAACCATCAACATCTGATCCTATTTTTTTTTTTTTTTTTGGGCATTTATAGTCTTTTCTGACCTTTTTTAAAGTACAATTTAGCATCTTTTTTTCTCATCTCCTGGTAACACTGA
Organism: Protocalliphora azurea; assembly: GCA_932274085.1. Classification (NCBI taxonomy): domain Eukaryota; kingdom Metazoa; phylum Arthropoda; class Insecta; order Diptera; family Calliphoridae; genus Protocalliphora; species Protocalliphora azurea. The sequence continues at coordinate 118,288,020 of OW026522.1, forward strand.
TATTGATGTATATATTGATACGGAATCATGGAAAGTTGTTATTCGTCCACTATATTTTTTATGTAGCTTTTGTCGAGTGTCAAAAATAGAGTGTTTTATTATGTTCATGCACATTAGTTTTTGACTTGTTTTTTGAAAAACACAATGAGTTTGAACATCACTATTCACATATCATTTTATTATGTTCTTCATTTTGTTTTTTCGTTTGCCAAAAAATTTTCACAAATTTTTTGTTTAAATAAAAATTTTACACACAAACACTTTTTAGTTCAAAAAATACAATAAATTTCATTCATAATTTTTAATTTTTTGTTTTTAAACTGTTTGATAATTTTTTCAAATTCTTTTCAAACAAATTTCTATGTACTAAAAATGTAAAAAATTTCTTCCCTGTATGGAAATTTAGTGTGTTAAATAATTAAATTATTTTTTTTTTTTGTTTTTTGAGAAATCGACTCGTTTTTTAAAAAAACCTCTATATGTGAACATAGCATCGACGGATTCTTCATTAGAATATATATTTATATGTATATGCGATTGGTATATAAAATAGCATCCGCAAAATTATATCTGAGAATATTGGCTGAGACTTTCTGAGATCTTGTAAAATATTAGAAAAAAATGTACGGTATCTCATATTAGTAATTTATTAAAATTTAATTCAAAGTTTTAAGACAATAGCTGAAAATTTGTTATGTCAGTAGTATATTAAGATAGGTGTGGTCAGATCATGCTACACCTATCTTTAGATTATTCCTTTTTTTTTTTAATAAAATATATTAAAATATGTTAGTTTTTCAAACGAAATTTTTTATATATTTATTTATTTATTTTTTGTATGGGAGTTTCAGTTTTTTTAGAGGGAGTGTTTAAGGCTTTCTCTAATAATAATAACTTGTGATATAATTCGAATCCAATATCTGCGAAACTGGATTTTCATCGTTCAAAATCTGGCAAATGTATTACTGTATGTGCGATCGATGTTCGTCCACATATCTGTTCTGGGAAGCAAACTGCAAAGACAATTCAGTAATACTATGCTACTGGTAAAGCTGATTCGGGTACGCTGAATTCAATGGTGGCAACCGTCTTTCTAAGTTAGCGCTCGTATTCGCGATATATGGATTGAAATTTTATTATGGAAAAGGAACATTATTTACGCATTGTGTATATGCTCCAGTCATAAATTAAATCAATTTCAGCCAGATTTTTAATATATTTATTTTTTGTTTCCTTCTTATGGAATTGTAGTAAAGTGTTTTGTTAGTTTAGAGTTTTGTAATTTAGAGTTTAAAATATATTTGATAATAAGAATTCATAATCTTATACTTTAATAGAATCTTAATTATTAATTTTGTTGAAACTTAACAACTAAATTATTGAATTTATACAAAAATACAAAAACTTAATTTTCCTAAATCTCAAAAACGACTTTTAAAAATGATTAACATCATAAAATGCAACATCGTCGACTTAGTGTTACCGAATGGGCGCAGATCATTGAAAACAAATAAATAAATAAATCTTATTTCATCATATTTACAAATCTATTAGGATCAGCATTTAATTTCATTTAAGATCTCTTTTTTTTTTTTTTTTTTTTTTGAAACAAATTCAGTGAACACATTCGTCACACTGACCCATCAAGTAATAGAGCTAAAAAAAGAATTAAAATTTTTCGTTTTTAAACTTTTATTGCAAATCTATTCTTATTAATTCAAAATTTTCAAGACAATAAATTAAAACTTTGATAGTTCTATTCGTATTAGGAATAAGAAACATCCCAGCAAAAAAAGGACATTCAAAGAAGTTAATAAGATTCTGAACTTGTGGTCCTGAAGTATTTCAAATTCGTATCATTTCCAATGAATTTAACATAGGCTTGCCATTGAAAGATGTTCTCTATTTTGATACCTATTTACTAGTTAGGAAGTCATGTTCATGATATCATGTAAAATTGATTTTTGTATGTTCTTTTTTATCAATTCAAGGAAATTACTTTTAATTTTTATATAAATTAAATATTTAGTTTTTAAACAAATATGCACAACAATATTTTTCATTTGATTAAAACAGCTATTATTAATTAACAAGTATTTCTAAATTCTGAACGTTTTATATCAGAAAAATTTATTTGAATCGCTTTTTAATAACATCTATGGATGATGTTTATATAACCTCTTAAACACAGGAAACCGTACACTTATTGAAACATTAGAAGTAATGAAAAAGTACTTCCTTAAGGATTACAGCTATTTATTTTTGCTGGGATATAACCGAAAAAATGATAGACTTATATAAGAATTTTATGATTATAAATATCGGCGAAATTTAAAATCAATACATTTAAAGTAAACTATATGCACATGTATGTAACTAATCCATATTTTTTGTAATTTGTTTTTCTTTTTGGCATAAATATTATGTTGTCGTCAAAGTTTTTTCCCCTGTAATTTCTCGTCTATAAAAGTAATAATAGAAAAATAAAATACATGTATGATGTTGGTTTTTTTATTACTCGTATGTTTTGTAGCCAAAAGTTCTTTGAACTTGAATGTGTCATATATACATGAATACCAGATACATAAACACATAAATATTTAGATACATTCATAAATTCGACCGAGTACCTTTAAATCATGCTAGAGACAAACATGAAAAAATGATGCTTTAAAATTCAATTCGTCGCTATTTTTTTTTTTTTTTCTAAGATTTTAATTTTATTTCATTTTTTTTTACATTTTACAATTGACTTGTTAATTTGAAATTGTAATTCTTATCTGTACCATATGTGTTTGTTGTTTTTGTAGGTATAGCTTTTATTTGAAATTGTTTGCTAAAAATTTTCAGCAGTCTAACGACCGGCCAACGAAACAAAAAAAGTAGTCTACGTGATTCCGTGTGTATATTGCAATCTGACGTATTTGTAAATAAATATATTACGATTTGAATTTTAAAGCAATTTGGTTGATATTTTTCATTTGTCATCATATTGGTGACTTAATTAGTAGGTTAAATTTTGTGGGATTTAAGAATTTAAATCTTGATAATAAAAAATTGTGCAACCTATACTTTAGAAGAGCGTTTCTCAAATGCGGGTCCGCGAACCACAAGGGGCCCTGTGCAGATTGTACGGTGTCGCGAATACCTTTTGTTTGGACAAACATTTATTTATTTTTTTATTTATTTATATATTTATTGACCCGCCACGGTGGCTTGTCTTCTTGGATTAAATATTTTCCTTGATGATGATGTATCCTGTCATGTTACACTCTAGGATAGCTTCGGTCCTAGAGAGCGTAACAGTTTGGCAGGTATAAAAAGGTCCACCATTGCCTGGACTTGTCTGTGGGTTTATAATGGGTCCTAACCAGAGACTTAACACAACCTGGTATCACGGGAGCCAGTAGCCCCTGGTACGGCACACTGACTTGTCGGTGTTGTCGTACTGGACTGGCTGTTGGAGAGGCCCTTCGGGGAGTCACGTGGTGGTTGTGGTTTAGACCTAAACCGCAGGTAGGGGTTTATAGTCCCGATGTGGTGTTCCATCGTCGTCAATAGTGCGACAGGAGGTTAGATAGCTCCAACTGATAAGCAAGGAGGAGTGAACTTATCCAGACAATGAGTCTCTCGAATTGTCACCTGTCTGCTCTTGCAGGCACACAGGGGCGTTGGTTGGCGCATTGTACCTCACCCAGTGGTAAGACGACCGTGGGATGTGGCCGTCATGGCAGGTGCCCACGTAAATCTTGACCACATCTATATATCTATTGACAGACATTTTACAAATTATATTTTAAAAATTTTAAAAATTTACGTGATTAGTTTAGAAAAAATTATTAAAAATTTTTTCACAATATCAGGAGTTTATGAGAAATCTATACTGGCTGAATAAGTTGCATATTCTCCAGAGAGTATCAGCATCAGCATAAAAAATTTCACAGATATTGCGGGATGGGTGCTGAGGCATATTGAATAACATTTCATTAATTAAAAATCCAGACTAGATGTCACCATTTATAACGTTTAGAAAAAACAACGCATTCAACATAATCCTTAGGCTTTTTAGAGTGAGAAGTTTGATAAGAGCAAGACGAGCTGAGTACATAGGCAAATTAAGGGGATTAAGATGTAATCATCGAAGATAAAACAACATGAATTGTTTTTGCACCAATTCTATTGCATTAGAATGAGTGTAATAAATAGGCTCCCATATTACTGATCCATATTCTAGAATTGGCCTTACAAGAGATATGTATGGGGTCTTCGCAATATGGGGATCATTAAATTCCTGTACCTCTGGCTTTATTTATTATGATTGTTATATTAAATTAGAGTCAAGTAATATACCCAAATCCAGGAAAATTTCAACCATTTCAATTGGATAATTACCAATTAAATAATTCACGATTAAAGGAGTATTTCTTACAAATCGCATTATTTTATATTTCTTCAAATTTAGCCCCATTTGGTTAATGTTACACCATTCATAAAGAGAATCTAAGTCGTTCTGAAGAAGTTTACCGTACTAAAATTTGATTAAAGCTTAAGAAAACTTTAACATCATCTGCAGTTCTTCGTACTTAAACAATATCTTAAAGTTATGATAAAAAATGGCAGGAAATTAGAATATTCATAATTTAAAAACACTACAATTATCGATATCGACAATTTATTGAAGTTTTTGTTTTAATTTAAAAGACACTACCGAGTTTCCAATTATTAATCCAATATTTCTTCGCTCAGTTTTCTATGATATTCCTCACAATTTAACAAAAATAGTTTTGTATGCACTAATATCGAAGGTCAAACAATCTTACCATAAACAATTTCAATTTTGATAATTTTAACAATTATGTTTAAGTATTAAAGTTAATGACAAATTTTCAATACAAATACATCAAATCTCGAACAACACCAATTTCGATAAATTTTGAATTTAAGAAAGAAATTAAAATTTTCCCCAAAATTGTTAAATTTGAAATGGTGTAGACTTATTGTGGTTCAAATAATAGCTTGGTATGAAGTTAATGTGATTTTGTCGTAAAAACCCTTTACTTTTTTTTTTTTTGATATTTAATATAAAAGTTGGTTGGAAGTGATTTGAAAATAATTATTTGAAATCTAATTCTCTGATATATGTTTTTCAAAACTCCTATTTCAAATTAACATTTTGAACAAAGTAAAATTATGTCATTTTATTTGAGATTTAAAACTTGAGATTCAATTTGGAACATATTTTGAGAAACATGTTAAAATTATAAAATTTCAAACGGTTGAGTTTGGTGAGATAGACTTAATTTGTTACTCCAAAATTACAGTGGGTCGTTCTAAAATTGTAACGCCCCAAGTGGGTAGCAAGAGCTTGTGCGAACCTCTGCTTTAAAAACTATTACATTCAGAAGACTTTCTTTTGCTCAGTACTATATATATATACAGATTAACATCTTCACTCTATAAAGAGCAAGTTTTTGTTACATTAAAGGTTTTTACTTTTATAAAAATTAAATTTTTTGACTCGATTTGATTTTCTAGAAAAGTCCCGCCAAAAACTTGGTAACGACATATAGTTACCGAATGACATGCTTTTCAAAGCAATGCCAACATTGACATTCCGTCTGCAATACCTGGAAGTTGTTTTGTGTCAACAGTTAAGTTCTGTCTGCATTACATATAACTACCTAGCAAAAACGTTGCTTTCCTGGTAAGCTAGCAGATATAATTGGAAACAAATATAAACTACCTATTTTTTGCCTCAGTAACTAATTATTTTTGTTTTAGTTGTCCACAAATTCATGTAGTTATTTTTAGCCTCTAGGGGTGCTCAAAAATATGTACCTAAACGAAAATAACAATAAAAAATAAAAAAGTACACCATCTCGCACTTCATTTTCTAAGTAACAAAAACTTTTTTAGTATAAAATATCTTTTTAGACATTAAAAAAAAAAAAAAAAAACAGCATCAGAATGGGGTTGAACCAACAACCTTCTGGTTGTTAGTACAGCGCTCTAGCCAACTTATCCACGTGATTGTAATATTACTACTATTGAGTACTTATTTCTGTAATACAGAGTAGACAAATAATAATGATGCCTCAATACTGAGAAACTGTTTTAATAAGTAGTTGTCATTACTGAAAACCAAAAAGTTTTTGTTGGGTAGTTGTGTAACTATTAAAAAGATTTATATGCATTTATATTAGAGTATTTAATTATTTAAGACCCTATACGGAATTATATATGGTAACTAATTGCCTCTAATCATATTACCATGTTACGATAATGAGTTAAGTTGTTAAAGTGTAAGTAGTGTAATGTTACTACGAGTATAATAGCAGTTTAACTCATTATTTGGCAATGGAATTTTATGCTTGGGTAGGATGTAACTGCCCAGTGTTATTAAATAAGTAGCTTTGATTTGATTTTATGAAGGGCCTCGATTTGATTTTATAAATAGGCATGACTTCATCTTATAAAAAGTCATGTTTTGAAAAAAAAAAACACAAGTTGACTTTTTAAAATGAGCTCCATAACTAACCAGTATTTTGTATATTTAACTATTCTAACCGACAAGATATTCTAAAGACTATACAAAAAAAAAAAAAAAGTCACCAATCACCAAAATAATTTATTCAATTAGAAATTTTTTAAATTTGCATCTCTCACCAAAATGTTTATAACAATTACTAATAACTGTAAAAAGTGAAAAATAGACAAATTTTTCCAATTTAAAAATTTATTAAATCAATCAAGTAGATGATTGAATGAATTAAAAATTTAAATGACAAAAACCTTATTTGAATTTTATGTTTTCCGTTTTTTTTTTATTTTATTTTTGCTTCTATATACACTAAAGGAAAAAATTGTGGTCACATTGACAATTTACGGTATCGGCTTTTTGATACCGTTCGTTTGCATATTTTACATAAACATAATGTAATTTAATAATTCGTTACTGAAGTGGTGTCGACTGTTATAAATTTTTGTTAGTGATTTGAATAAAAAGTACTGAATTTGCACATATATGGAGCAGATTCAATATTAAAATCGAATGATATCGTTATCAAGACTTATGTGTTCTATTAGAATCTGGGTGTATTAATTAAATTTGTTGCAAAATGAGACAACTCTGTTAATTGAAACATATAAAGTATAGTGAAAAGAGCATCATAAATATCCAAGATTTTGTATATGATTTGGCATTTCTAAGAAATGCTATTTTTATTTAAAGTTTCATAAATTTAATTAAGTATAGTTTAACCAGCTATAACATAGAACATTCTATATTTATTATTACCGCCTAAATATTCTTAATAATTTTATTTCTAATATTTTTACTTGTTTAAACAAAAATACAGTTTTTTTTTACTTAATCTTATTGACCACTGACAGCATTATTACTTTACAAGTTTTTTTTTCTCTATTTATATTTATATATTATATTTTATATATTATTTTTTTTTTTAACTTCTTATCAAGTTGTGAAATAATCAGTTATGACTTATTGTTGGTGGTGGGTCTAATGCAATACACGTAGTTACAGGTGTATTGCATTAGACGCTGGAAAGAAAATAAAAATCAATCGCAATATAATGAAGTGAGTCGCACGGAAGCTAGATTTATATTTGGATCTAGATTAATTGTAAATAACAACGATTTGACTTTATAAAAAGTCATGATTTGATTTTAATAACACCAAAGAGTACATAGCCCTAGATAAGCTGCTACTACACTTCATAGTTTATATAGTCTCAGCTAAGCTTTAATTGAATGTTCAAGCACAGGTCTTCTCATAGTCGGAGTTAAACTTCAATTACTGGTCTTATATTAAATTCTATGTCTTGTTATAGTTCAGGTTTAGTTTTAATGGTAATATTTTTAAGTTTTTGTTGTTCCGTTACTAACTAAGTTTTATATGAGTACTCGGTCTTTAAAGTTAAATACCACAGATGTTTTTATGACCCAAGATTTGGTTTGACCATATAATAATCCATTTTAATAATTTTTTCTTACTTCTTCAAAGTAAGAAACAAAAAAATGCCTGCAGGAAAAAATTTTCTTTATTCGAAGTGACAAGTTTTGGAAAAATATAATTGATGAATCTAAGGTCTAACAAATCATTCTAATTTCGGTTTATTGTTTTCAGTTGGAATACGGATATTTTTTTAATTTGTATTTTTCAATAAAGTTTATATAGAAATTTAAAAATATAATTCTCAAAGTATAAGAAAAACATAGTGTTTGGATTTTCTTATATTTCGTTCCTTATAAATGGAATAGGCACCATTATCTTTGATTTCCATAGTAAATATTTTATGTTATTGTATACCTAATACCAAAAACAACTATTTAAAAAAGTTTACATTTAAAAAAAAAAATATTTTTTTAAGAAACAAAATTTGTTAGCGTTTGATTCATCGCTGGCTGAAGCGAAATTATTAAAAGAAAAGAATAATGCAATTTTTGCTTAACTGAAGTGTTTACTATTACACTGCATAGGTCTTCGAACCTATTTGAATTGATAGAAATTTTGTAATTTCCAGATAAAATGTATTAGATTTGAGTCTTTTTAAGTGCCAAAAGAAAATATTTTTTAGCAACTGCTGAAAAATGTCAAATTATTTTTAACAGGAATAGTTGATAATTTAAAATTTAGCTAAAAAAAAAAGTATTTTAAGTGCAAATTTTTATTAATTTTATGGATATATTTTTTTAGATTTTAAGATCTTTTTTTATGCGCCTAAAACACCTTTTTGGTGATAACTAATTCCTAAAAAAATTTACTAAAATAACCACTAGGAAACTACTACTGGTAGTAGTAGTAGGAAATTGAAAATATTTAGAACAAAATTTGCTTTTACTATTTAAGAAAACGGAAAACTTTTATTACTCTTATTTTATCATGGAGTAGATATCATATGAAGTAAGAACAACAAGGGTGAAAATTAAACAAAATTGGTCTTCAGTGTTCACTTCAGTCTTAAAAAAGACACTTTAAAAGGCATGTATTTTATTTATATAAGTATATACTTTTATTTATTTAAAAAATACTGTATGTATTTATAACTAAGTCTTGTTGTTGTTGTTTTTCTTTTTAACTATTAAATCCTCCATAAAAATTTAAAAAAGACAACAATCAGCCAACCCAACCAACCATCAAAATAAATGTAGCAAGGGCAGCAACGTCAGCAACAAATAAATATAATAAACAGCAACCTGTTTCATTTCGTTTTATTCTAGTCACAGTCGTCAGTCATTTCTACAGTGCACTGTGGGGCAAAATAAAAAAATTTTTGGTGATAAATCTGCAACTTCTAATCGGCTGGTGAATTTACATACCAAAGGAGCGTACAATTTTAAGTTTGAAAGGGGCGGAGTTATAGGGACTCAAAGTAGAAAATTTTTAAACGTTTGCCAATTTTTTTTCTTTTTGGATTTCAAATATTTTTATATATTCTTCAAACCCTTAATAAGGCTCATAAAAATATGCTTACTTGTGCTATTTATCTCTTATAGTTTTCCAGTTATTTGTATTTGAAATTTTAACTATCTCAATTTTGCAAATACTTGGTCCAGTTTTTTTTCATTATATGTGCCAGTATATCCGACAGATTTTATTAGTTTTTTCCAACTCATTAAAGAACAAAGTTATCTCTTGAATAAAGAAAACTTGAAGTTGATATCAATAGCAAAACACTGCATTGTGGGGCAGAATCAAAAATTTTTGGAAATAAATTTTTAACTTCCAATAGACTGGTTGGATTTACATAAAATTTCACATAAATTTAGCAGATGAATGTACAATTTTAAATTTCTAAGGGAGCCCTCACATATCCCTCAGGAACAGAGTTATGGGGCTCAATGTAGAGTATCTCTGACATAAAAATAATTTAAAAATTTTTTGTTTCTTATTCGATTTCAAATATTTTTCATCTTCTTAGCCCAAGTGGTCTAAGTACACAACCTCTCAAATTTGACTTATTTTGTATGAAAGTTTTGAATTTAATCTATATGTTCCAAAATCCCAAGGCATGAATCTGCAAATAGAAGGCAGTTTCGGAATTTATAATGTGTTTCTAAGAGTTTGCAATCGTTATCCCTGGGACATCAGAAAAATGTGGACTTTATGGGCGAAAAAGTGAGAAATGTCATTTTTGGGATTTTTGGCGTTTTTTCGGAATTGTGGGATTCCTTTTATTATTAAAACATTTATAGTTTCTCCAATGAAAAAATTTTTACAAAAATTTTATTTTAATTCTAAAAATCGGCAAAAGCATGAACTCGACTTTTTTTCAAATAAATTATGTTGCCTAATATAATTAATTATATGCAAAAAGATTGAATTCAATATCTTTTACAGAATCGAAATTGTGCTATTTTAAAATCCCAGAGATAACTATTGTAAGCCCCTAAGGACACATAAATTTCGAAACTGCATTCTGTTTGCAGATTCATGCTTTGGGATTTTAGAACATACAGACCAAAGTTTCATATGAAATAGATAAAATTTGGGAGGATGTGTACTTAGACCGCTTGGGATAAGAAGATGAAAAATATTTGAAATCGAATAAGAAACAAAAAATTTGCAAACGTTTAAGATTTTTTTATATCAGAGGTATTCTAATCTGAGCCCCATAGCTCCGTTCCTGAGGGATATGTGAGGTCTCCCTTATAAACTTAAAATTGTACACTCCTCTGCTAAGTTTATGTGAAATTTTGTGTAAATCCAACCAGCCTTTAGAAGTTAAAAATTTATTTACAAAAATTTTCGATTCTGTCCTACTATGCAGTGTTTTGCTATTGGTATTATAATTATTATTGTAGTTGTTACTGCTGCAGTTCTTTTTTTGTTGCTATTGTTGTTGTTGCTGATGGTGGTGTTGTCGAATTGATAGTTGTGTTGTTCTTAAAGATATGTACATATTCATTTGTAGCTTAAAGTATGTATGGTATTTAGATACTTATACAACGTTTTGAAATTATATTTTGGTTTTGCTGTTGAAATGAATGTGCAATAATGAGTACATATAAGTTAAAGTATTTATTTATTTGTTTGTTTGTTAAAAGCGCATGATACTATGAGTGTTTGTTGTTTTTTGAAGGTCATTCTTAATTTTCGCGCGTATTTTTTGTTGTTGTTTTTTAAAGGTTTAGAGTTGATAATTGTTGTCATTACTGTATCGTTGTTATTAAGTATTTTTAGTTTATTATTAATTTATTATTAATTTGAAATGGGATTTTGTTTTCATCAACAATTTTCAATAAAAATAAATCATACATTCTGGCAGATTTTCGATTTTTATTAATTTTTTATTATCACTTAATAAGATCGGTTAAGATTATTAAGAAATTTAGGTCTTTTGAAAACTGTCTAGTGTCAGCCTTAGCTGTAATATGAATACCTTTGAAAAACATTTTATATCTGACTGTTTTTAATATAATTATTATTGATTTTAAACTATAACATTTAAATGAAAAAAAACTACTAATTCCTTCACACCACTGTCAATATCAAATAATTTAGTCTTTAAAAAAATATTCTACAACATCATATCAACTTTTTTAGTAATTTCATTAAAACTGTATTTTTTAAGATTTATTAAAGAATAAAATTAAAATTTATTTTTTATTTAATTTTTTTTTTTATTTGTAAAATAACAAAACGGCAGACATCCTGATGAACAAACAAAAAGGAAAAATAATAAAAAACTTAAGACATTTTAATTAAAAACAGGAAACATCATAAAAGTTTCTGATAGATGGTTAAACAAGTAGCAAATTGATTTTATCTTTGCAAAGAGAATAAAAGATGCAAAAAAAAAAGAAAAACTTAAAAAAATAAATAAAATTAAAAAGGTGATACAACAAGGCCAGCATCATAAATATATAATGAAAGCTGTTCGTTCATAAGGTATCACTAAACAACAGCAACAAATAAAACATCACAAGTTTAAGTTTAGGTCATAACGATTCTCCAAATCAATGAGTAATTATAGACTAAATGTATGTAGCTGCTGTTGTCCTACCCAAAGTATTTACTTGTGAGGACTCTATAGTAGCAAGTTTAGCTGGGACGAAAATAAAATAAAACATGTACACTTTCTGTTAATTATAAATTGTATGCGGTCATAAATTTAAGTCATAATTATGATTCACTTTAAATGTTAATAAATGCATAAGCAAAAACATGAAAAGCAGCGTTTTATACACAAAAAACTGCTACTGGTTTTAACAGAACAATAAATTAAAAATAAAAAAATAAAAATACGAAAAACAAAATACTCATTCGTACGTTCATCTTTAAAATTTAATCAGTCTTATGGAATTGCATTTAACTTTTTTTGTTCAGCGGCCGTTTATATGTTTTTGCTTTTCTACTTCGCATTTACGACAAGTTTAATGGCTGCTAATTTGAGACTTTTGTTTTTATTTAAATTTATAATTTTTTGAAAGTTTAAAAAAGATATTTCAAACTGGCTGCCTATAATTACAGCAGTAAAAATAGATTTTTAGATGGAAATAATTAAATAATAAATAGGATAGAAGGAGGACCACGAAAAAAGTGTTCTCTTCGCATAACCGTAACTGATAAATTCGATGTATTGGCTTCAATTTATATCCTCTTAATACTGCTTATCTCCCATTTTTTACGAATTTATAAGGTGATCAAAAAAATATCATCATTTTTTTTTTTAAATTTTTTAACACTAGAGAATCTTTATGTACAGTATAGCACCCTTTTAAAAAAATGTTGGAAGACCTATTAAACGATGATTATTGAAGGAGATGTCCTACAGTCATGAAAACTTTAACTTATATATAAATTTGTCTGCTTATTTCAAATCTTAAATCATATTTTTAAAATTATTAAAATTTATTCCGATATGGGGAAGATAAATTTTCAAAATGTCCGCATAAGTGAAGTAATTAATATTTTCTAAAATTTTTGTATAGCTAATAATTAAAAAGGCTTTTAAAGCAGCTAACAGCCATCACATATAGCAGGGTTACCATATAAGTGGAATAAATTAAATTTTTTACTATTACTACTTTTACTATATTAATGAAAGTAATTTTCAAATTTTCTTCAGTATTTATTATTTTCTTCAAATAAGTTTTAGCGTAAAGCAAAATAGAAGAAAAATTCTTACTTTTTACGTTCAAGAACTTTCGAAATAATGTTATTTTTAGTTACCCCGGAGTTTTCAAATTTGTGTTTCTATACTTCATTTTTTTTAATTCTGAACCAAAGATTTATCCTTGGTCCTTTATATTTGCAATTCTAGATATTGACAATAGTAAATTACATATAGATTGTAAATAGTGGAAAATTTGAAAAAATAGCATTAAATTATGAAGATATATATATATAGGAAATTTTGGTATTTTGCGACCAAAAATGTGTAAACTTAATTAGACATATAAAAATTTATATTACAATGAAAATAAGAATGTAAAAAAACTTATTCAGACTAATTGTCATTTCTTTTGGATCTTTTTAAATAAAATTGCGTTGCTTTTTTATAAAAAAATCCTAAATATTTAATTATGAATTTTACATGGATAAAATTTTTTAATAAATTTCTTATAAAAAATTACGGAAATCGTGTTACCTAATTTTTTTCCAAATCCTACCAAATTTCAATAAGGTTTAAAAAATGGTAATTTTTTCATATAAATTTAAAAATATAAAAATAACAAAATAAAAAGGTATAGTCGGTCAAGACCGACTATATGATACCCTACACCATTGCGTACGAGCATAAAAAATCGGGAAGTGGACTTATATTACATCTGTGGCCAATTTTACTAAATGTAAAATAAAATAAACAAAAATAATGCGTTAACACTAACATCTAGATGATTTTATGAACTTTAGGGCGATTCCTGGAAGTACGTTTATATCGGAGCTATGGTAAATTATGGATCGATTCTCATAAAATTTGGCAACTTACATAATACTTATCATGTCGAATATTAACTTGATACTAACATTCGTATGGGATTTATGCACGTTAAATTGATTTTCTGAAGAGCGGTTTATATGGGAGCTATGGTCAATTGTGGACCGATCTTCACAAAATGGTACAAAGATTGATACTTGTACGGAACTTCTTTGCACCGTATTTCTTTAAAATATTCTTATTTTTAAGGAATTTTTGAATGATTAAACTCTATTCCGGGGGGACATTTGTACGGGGACTATGGTGAAATAATGGACCAATCACAGCCCAATTCAATAGGCTTCGTTCTTGTATCATAAAAGTCCCACATGCCAAATTTCATTGAAGTGTCTTTAAAATTGCGACCCATACTTTGTGCACAAAGTTTACACGGACAGCCAGCCAGCCATCAATCCAGCCAGACGGACGGACGGACATCGTTATATTGATTTAAAAAGTGATTCTGAGTCGATTGGTATACTTTAAGGTGATTGTTGGATAACTTATTCTATGCGTTACAAACATCAGCACAAACACATAATACCCCAACCCCCTATGGTGATGTAGAGTATAAATAATTTTAAAAATATAAAATTTGTCATGAAAAATTAAGTCTTTCAATGCAAGTTGGTACGGATAACATAGTGATGACGTTCAACAATAACATATTCAAAAAGAATTAAAATCAAATAAAACTTTTTATTTTTGCAAATTTTAGTTGTTATTCCTGATCCATTTTTGTTAATATTTTAAAGTATTTTAAATTGAGACATACATCATACTATGGTGGATAATATTTAATCAATAAACTTGACCTATGGGCAATGACGTTATTTTGATTAATTCTTTTCTTGAGTCCTATTTGTATAATATGTTATAATATGATATAATAACTGCAATGGTAAAAATATATTTGACAATAATATCTTAAGGTAAAAGTGACAATATTTTTTACTGTGAACTGATCACTACGCAGGATTGAAAATGTTTCTAATTTTCAATCCTGGAGATGGGTATCAAAAAAAATTCGTAATCTAATACATATATAAATACATAAATACAATTTTGGTCTATAAGCGGTCATTTAAGTAGTTATTGAAAAAAGGTTTGGTATATTTTATTGCAAAAAGACTGTGTTATGTACGTTTGTTCCTTTTATGAAAAAAAATGTTTGTATTTGTTTACCAGAGCGCACTAAAAAGTCCTCTGGAAGAACCAAAATCCCATAAAGTAAAATTTTAAGATATTCTTCCAATAGCAAGCTCAAAATTACGGAATATTTTAAAATCTATTTCTTTAATATGCATCGGTTAATTGATCTTTCAACATTGGAATCATAAACGATATTTCTCTCATGCACCAATAATGACTGTTTTTCTCAATTTCAATAAATTGATTAAGTCGGATGTAGTTTTTTTCATTACTGTAAAGTTTATAACACTGAACAAAATTTTTTTCAATCCAAAATTTACATATGATCATATTTTTTTATATTTTGGTCATAACAGCATATGTTTGCATATTCTGGACTTAGCAGCATATTTTGTCATATTTTTAAAGAAAATAAGAGTATATATAATAAGAATTGGAGTATATTTTGGTAATTTAAGTGGCATATTTTTGCATATTTTATACTTAAAAGCATTTTTTCACATTTTGCATACAATAAAATCTTTTACATGTATGTGAGATTAGTTAAATTTTCTTTTTACTGTCACAAACGTTTTTTGAATACGATTCCCTAATAATTTTCTTCTATACATTGATAGAAATTTTGTAATTTTCTGATGAAATTTATTATATTTCGACATTGTTAAGTGCAAAAAAAATATTTTTTAGCAATTGGTAATAAAAATCAGGTTATTTTTAGTATGAATATGAGCCGTGTATTTTGAAAGCAACCTAAGTCCACACGCAAAAGTGATGAAATTAGGTATGAAAATATTAAAATTTTAACTTAATTATTTGATTCGTATTTCATTTTTTTCTTTTGTATTAAAATTGGTTAAATTTTCTGAACGAAAAAGAAAACTTGAATTAGCATAAAATTATTACATTAAAATTTTAACTATTTTAAAGATTTTTTTAATGAAGGGACTTAGGCCACTTTGAATGACATAATTCACGATTTAAAGCGTATTTTTTATACGCATAAAACACTCTTTGGACCATATTTTTGCTTTGGTCATTAAATTAAAAAAAGGGACAAGTACTAAGTGCTTAATTTAAAAGATTATTTAGATCGTTTCATGAATTTAATAAACAGGAAAATTAGAAAACATATTGAAAATATTGGATTTAATTTTCTATAGTTTTAAAATAGAGGTATATTTATTTGATGAAGTATATACCCAGCAAAAACTTTTTAGTTTTCGGTAATAACAACTACTTATTAAAGTAGATTCTCGGTTATGAGACGTCATTATTATTTGCCTACTCTGTATTACATTAATAAGTACTCAAAAGTATAATAGCACAGTAATACTGCAATCACGTGGATGAGTTGGCTAGAGCGCCGAAGTAACAATCAGAAGGTTGTTGGTTCAACCCCATTCTGAAGCTATTAGTTTTTTTATAACAAAATGTCTAAAAATATATTTTAAACTAAATAGAGTTTTTGTCGCATCCTAGCTCTGTACGAGATGGTGTACTGATTAAGACGTTAGTCAGTAAAAAATAATTGTTAGTGTGTCCAAGTTCGAGTCTCAATGACGGCAAAATTTTTTTGTTTTTTTTTTTTATTTTTGTTTTCGTTTAGGTACATATTTTTGAGTACCCCTAGCGTCAAAAAATAACTGCATGAATTTGTAGGCAAGTGGAACAAAAATAACAAGTTATTCAGGCAAAAAATAAGTAGTTTATTTTTGTTTCCAATTATACCTGCTAGCTTACCAGGAAAGCAAAGTTTTTGCTGGGTAGTTTTTGAGCAAATATTGTTATTTACAAACAAATGTTATTTTAACATGAATTTAAGAGCATTAATGTAGAGGATTTTAAACAGATCTGGCGATGTATGAAAATTAGAACAGTTTGCAAAACATCAAGGACTTTGTGGACTAGTCTTTATATAGTAATCTTACGCAAGAACAGAAGTAGTTTAAGAATTAAAATGGGTATTATCAGAGACACTGCCCAATCATATTAAGGTCAAGTAGATGGGCCAAAAACACACCGGTTATTTTAGGTTATGCGAGGCTATTAAGGTAGTGTAAGTAATAGAACACATAATTTGCCACTGTCCACGGTTACAACATTACCGAATTAAATGATGCGCAATGTTACTATCAGTGTTGCCAGGAGATAAAAAAAAAGCCAGGCTAAATTGAACTTTAAAAAATGTCAAAAAAGGCTAAACGATCAAAAAATTAATAATTTTTTTTTTTTTATTTACAATCTTATTTTTTTTATTCATTCTCATTAGTTTTTGACATCATTCTAAAGAATTGAATGAATTTATAAATAACACCCAGCAAAATGACTCAATGAAAAACCTCCCAAAAAATTCCCATACAAATGTGGGTTATATTTCATATGAAAAATTACCCAATGTTTTGAAGTCATATTTCGTCATTTTTAAACTATAATTCCTTTTTGATTAAGCATTTCCAAATTCTTGAGTAATTTTTCGCATTAATAAGATTTCTTTTTAAATTATTTTCATAAATAGCTTCTAGGGTTTATGAGGTATATTAAAAAGTAATAATAACTATAATTTGGAGAAAAAAGCTATGCAGGCGAATTTTATATATATATATATATATATATATATATATATATATATATATATAGGATTAACAAAAATGTGTTTATCAGGAATTTTTTGTTGTGTGAAATTTGATAACGAATATCTCGCTAACTGCACATAAGGATATAAAAATCTTAGGTTTAAAAATATTATGCAAATGGAACCGAAATGCAAATCCATATCTTTGTTCCTGAATCTTCAAAAATTCGACTTAAATACTTCTCTACTACGATTGTGTAAAGTTGTATATGAATGGATACGACCTATTAGAAATTAAATACTTACAACCAAAATATTTTGAATCCGCCAGACTAGCGTTTTTGGTTTCTGAAAAATTCTAATAAAGGTGAATAATTTAACCGTTCCCAAATATTTCCATTTTACCCTTAAATTTTATTTTCTATTCATACATGTTTTTAGCAACAAAAACGTTTGTTATTATTTTTTATTTATTTTTTATTTTTTTAAACTTTTCTACAAATGTTTCTTGGCAAGTGCATGTACGTTTATTTATAATAAAGATAACAACAACAAAATATCTAAGATATATTTCAATATAACAGCGGTGGGCACGAAAATTACTTGAAGGGCCAAAATTTTAAATTCACAGATTTAACAAGATTTGCAATATATTAAGTTGGAAAAATACCCGTTTCAAATAATATAATAACAACAATAACAATAGTAATAATAATAATAATAATAATAATAATAATAATAATAATAATAAAAGCATTGAAAAAGTACACAATATATTTTTACATACTTATTTAAAAATTATAGGACTGAATAATTACTAAATCGATCAATTTCATTTTAACTGAAGTAATACCAAATTAGATTGGAACTTTTGAATAATTGCTTAACACATGAGTTCGGATTAGATAACAAATTAGATAAGAGTCTTAAAAAAATAAAAATGTGGTCCCGTGAATCTATTTTATTTCTTTATTTATTTATTTTTTGGTGAGCTAAACAGAGATTTTTAACAATTTTTAAAATACCTAAAATTCACGATTCCAGTACATTTGAAAAAACGAATTCAAGAAAAATTTTTGAGCTCGTTGTGAAAAGAAATATATATATATCGCAAAATTCTTGGTGAGAAACATGTATCGTCTATACTACTTGTCGACTCGAATTATAATATATGAGAGAGTTGTATATATATATATATATATATATATATATATATATATATATATATATATATATATAAAGTATTAAAAAATCGTAAGTTTGACAAACTAAGTCAGAATTAAAAAAATACAAAGAATATTTTTGTAAAGGCTTACACATCTAAGTTATCTCTTAAAGTTAAAAAGATATTTACGCTTGAATTTTTAATTTTTTGCCTCGGCTTTATTTAGTTTTTCTGAATTTTTTTCGAATATTCTGTAATTTCCAATATATTTCAAATTATATAGAAAAATTTTTTGATTATCTCAATGCGTCTAGCCGTGAAAAATGTTAAAATTCAGCACTGTGAAATTACCATGAAAAATTAAATTTTTTCCAAAAATATAGCGCAATTGTTTCACTTTCTTCTCAGTTAAAAAAAAAAGAAATGTTTTCAATTGATTTAGATTTTCAAACTACAACCAGCATTGCTCGACAATGGTGAATTTTAGAAAAAAATTATATTTATCGATTAATAAAAACATATATATTTTACCAAATTGCTTTATTTGCAGATTTTATGAAAAAAGCCAACTATTCAAAATTTTAAATTACAAAAAAAAAACCTATGAGCATCTTATATAATATATAAAATATCAATCTTTTATTCCTGCAAAAATCATTTAAAAAGTTTTACACCCCAATTTTTGGCAATTTTTCAAAAATAAACTATATTTAAGAAATTTAATCGATTATTACGAATATTAGCTTTGAGGTCATTATATTATGTTTTTGAAATGACTTATATATATACATATTATATATCATTGAATAGGTTAATAAGTCTATTTCTATATTCTTGTAATATTTTATAAGTTTTTGAAAAGTAGACGGAGTTTTGCTTTGAAATATATATATATATATATATATATATATATATATTATATATATATATATATATATATATATATATAAATATATATATATATATATATATATATATATATATATATATATAAATATATATATATATATTTTTTTTTTTTGGATTTTATTTTTTATTGTTTATATTTGAAAAATTGCCAAAAATTTATTTGTGTATCTTTTTTAGTGATTTTTGTAGGAGTGAAAAATTGATATTTACTTTATACACCGCATGAGGACTCTCAGTGAAAATATTATCCTAATATGCTTTTTTGTGCAATTTAAGACAAGTCGTTTAAAAAATTGCCTCTTTTCATAAAATCTGCACTACTGCATTCGTTTTTGTCCGAGCGGTAAGCAATTTAGTGTCAAATCGATCTAAATCTATATTTTAATTTAGATTTTAAGTATAAATTTTTAATAAAAATTTTTCAAATTTTATTAATTGACAAAAATGAACATTTTTTCCAAAATTTTACATTGATCGAAAATAGTAAATTTAAATTTCTCTATTAACCATTAGTAAAAAACCAAATCCTTCAATAAAAAAACTTTGGGAAAAGAGTCAAAGAATAGTAATATATTTTTGTAAAAAAAATATATTTTGAACATACTTCACGTCTAGACAGATTGGGATATTCAGCATATTATTTCAAAACTCAATCATAAGTATCTTTTTAACTGTAAGAGATAACTTAAGATGATTTTTCTGAAAGCTTGAGTCGTCCTCTACAACTCTTCTATACATTTAAATGCGATCCGACCAGTAGTTTAGGAGATGCAAATTTATAACCATAAATTTTGCATTTGTCCCCACTGTGCACCCGAAATATTCGAAACTGACAAACATCGAAAATGTCTTCAATATCACTTTTTTAAAATTTCCAAAGAATTTTATATGTAAACAATTTTGAAGCAAGATGCTCCCAATGAATAAGACAACTAGTGCGTAGGCAATGTTGAATATCCGTAACTTAGTTTTATAATTCTAATTCAAAGAAGTTATTAAAAATATCAAAAAAAAGTATTTTTCCCGTAAAGTTTTTACAATAATATTCGTAATTATACTAAAAATACAATACTTATTAGAAGATCATACAAGAAAAATCTATCGATAGAATAAAAAAGAAAATTATCGGTTGAATAGTTATAAAAATCAAAATAAGATATATAAATAAAAACATCTGTTGAATTTTACTAAAAAGAAAAAAAAAAAAAAAAAAAAAGGAGCTCAGATATAGAGTTCTCCAATCTTTGTTTGAAATTGGAAAGTGTTTATCGATTTCTGAAATGTTTTTGATAGACTTTTATAATAAAATAATAGTTGTTACTATAATATGAACACAATGACTAAAGAGATTGTAATTAAATTAAACACATTTTTATATATGTTTTCTAAATATTTTTTTTAATTTATAATGTATTATTTCAGAGACTGTTTCTAAGAAGTAGCCCGGGACGCATAAAATTCCTTCTGGGACTGCAAGTGGCCCTGGGGATTGCAGATACCCACGGTTGCAATATATTCTTATATATATCTAAAATATAATAATAAGAGTTTGTAGTAGTGTCTTATTATACTTATAAATAACAATAAATTCCTCTAAATTGTATTAATATTGTAAAATTTCCATTATTTTCTAAAAAAGAATCAATAGATTTTTTTTAAACACAGAATAATTTTTTTTATAATTTTGCCATTGTTGCGATTATAATTGTATAGTGGTTGTTGGTTGGTTGACTTAAACCTTTTGTCGGTGATTTATTATTCATATAAAAATCAATCATCTTAAGTGTTTTGCTATGCATACTTATATATATATATATATATATATATATATATTATATATTATATATAAATGTATATATATATATATATATATATATATATATATATATATATATATATATATATATATATATATATATATATATATATATATATATATATATACATTTAAATATAGAAATATTTATGCACATATGTTTGTATGTGTTTTTAATAAAGAGCTCGCTTATAAATGTTTATTTGTATCGCAAAAATTTATATTTCATATTGTATAGATACTTATTCTTATTGTGCAATATTTATTTGATTTTTTTTTAAATATGTATTCGTTTTTATAGAATATTTATTGTCAATAAGCGGTGAATGTATTGTATTCAATAAATTTTATATTCTTTATCTAAGAAATCGTATTAGTCACTAAGTATTATATAAAATTTTTGTTTTATACATTTTTTATCTATCTAAGTTTACTTTTAAATATTGTTGCAGTTATTAATTTGTTAGGAAATATGGGTATTTAATTGTTTGAATTCTCTAGACTTTTTGTCTAATATTTACTACTCATAATATTATTTCATATAATCACAGCAAAAGCTTTGGTTGCAATGTAATGAGTTAAGAAGCAAATACAATGGCTCTTCACTATTTACACATTAGCTGAATAAGTCAACTACTTACCTCGTGTTGTAATAAGTGGACATTTTAGTAAGTCATTACTGAGATGACATTAATTACATTAATTACTTCCAAGCTCTTAACTCCAAGCAATAACTCATTGGTTTTAAATTATCACAGAAGTCATTATTAGTGAAAATAATAGGAACTAGTTACATTTTAATTTACGAATAACAAATTAAATGCCAGAATATAAAATTAAAAGTATCCATATAAAAGGTGCATTTTTAAAAAATGTAATCATAACTTAATATTTACATACCGGGTTTTAAATAAGTAGTTACTAAACTACTTCTATTTAATGTAGACGGTATACTGTTGTCATTGAAAAGTAACTACATCCGTAACTACATGTCATTACCAAGTTTCCGCTGAGCTCTTCACTTAAGTAATCATTGTTATTTTGTTTATAGAATTGTGTTCTGATGACATATCACCTTTAAAAAAATATCACTTTCGATTTCAGTAATTTGTCTTTAAGAGCTTTTGCATAATGCTTTCTAAATCAAATGAAATTCGTTAAAGATTGTAAGTAATACTATTTAAGTAAATTTATGAATATTATTACCACTTTATATAAACAATATTTTTCTAAAAATGTACATTGGGGCAAAACAAAGGGTTTTGCGGTATTAACTAAACCGAAAGTTTTTAAAACAAGATATTGGTATCATTGAAAAGAAGAAGATTTCAGCATCTTAAAAATGTTAAAAAAATTATATGCCACATTTGAACAACTGGAACAAAAAATAAAAATTTATAAAGATTTTTTTTAATTATAACTTGCATCATTATAAAATGCGCAGTTTTATGGCATTTTCAATAATATTTATAACGCAGAAAGTCAATGTTCTCTAACCACCTACAAATACTTAACTTGGCACTAAATATTTTATTAAACCGATTTAACGGTATCCGTTAGTCCGTCCGTCCGTCCAACCGTTATTAAAGCAAACGTTCTGATAAAACTATAGTTTATAATTCGTAAGATATCTTAATGAAATGTGACTGTGACAAAGTGTTTTCGCGAGATATGTTCTTACTGTTTCTATTAATGTGAAAATTATGATATCTAATTTTGTGACTAAAAGCTCAAATTAGCGTCTACATAATGCTGCCCATTGAAAATCGTTTTTGGAAAATTATACATACATTTTATATAGATGCCAGTGTTGAGATCAAATTTGGCTGTAAATTATATCAAGTCGTTCCACTATAGAAAAGTCTTATAAAAACCTTGTGTTGCATCTTTTAAGAGGGCTAATTATGTGTTATATATATTTTAGTTCTTTTTAACAGTATTATACATAAACAGTCTATAATTAAAATACAATGTCGAACTTTAGAAATAATTGTGTGCAGAAATATGTATAAAAATTTTATATATATATATATATATATATATATATATATGTATATATATATATATATAAATATATATATTGATATATATATATAAATATATATATGTATATATATATATATTTATATATTGTTTTAGTTAATATATATATATATATATATATATATATATATATACATTTGAAAATCAACATTAGTCATTATCTGATTACGACATTAAAAATTCTGTATTTCTGATATATAAGAAAAATAAACCAAAAATGATAATTTCTGTATTTAATATATGTAATTTGTGTATTACAGGAGTTAAAAAAAAAAAACTAAAATAATGTTTGATAAAACTTTGAACTTGGAGGCGCTCACCTAGTTCAACAAATGGCATACAAAAAAAAAAAAAAAAATAAGTTTTGAGTTAAGTTCAGCTTTTTTACTTTTAGTATTTTAATAGTTCATTGAAAAGTTTTTTATTATAAAAAACATATATATCTGAAGAAGTATAAATAATATTCGAGTTAGCCGAATATAAAATATTTCTTTTTTATTTTGGTTTTATTGCAGTGGCTAGAATAAAAATAATTACTGCTATTGTTTTTATTGTGTTATTAATTTATTATACATGTAGAGATAAGCATTTGATAGTTCCATTGACAATGTGATTAAAAACGACATACATTAAGGCGACTTACTTTTTTAAAAAAAGTATTTTTCTTACTCCCTGTTTTATGATTTTAATATTTTTTTTAACATTTTTTAATTCAAAGTTAGTACTTATCATATGAAGAATTTTGATACCCATATTGACTATGTTTACGAAAATTTTTATATCAAATTTACTGCCTGATAAACTGCGAAATTGCAAGAATATTAAAATAAAAATATAGAAGACACCAGAAACTTATGTTTTAAAACCAGTAGAAATTTTAAAAATTGAATTTTCATAAAAAAATTTAATTTTCATAAACAATATTGTAAAAAAATACCTTGAAAAATAACATATTTTGTAGAATATTTAAATATTGAGATCACCAATCTACACCAATAGGTTCAGCTAACGAACGGTCATTAGCAGGACCGAATTAAATTGGGAAACACTATAAAACATACCAAATTCTATTTTAGAGGGATAACAAAGATATTTTTTCCCTCCCATTAGGGAGTGGTGAGTCGCCTTAATATACAATAAGGTGGGTCGAGAAAAAAAGAATGAAAGAATAGCTAATGAGGTTTCCAAAAATGTAAAAATTATTTTTTTTTTTTTGGCAAAATACCGCCTTTGTATAGGGTCGCTATTTTAAGTCCGATTGTAGCATGGGGTATATCATTGTTAATGGCTTGACCACAGCCACAATTTCCTTTTTGCCAAATTTTTTTTTAATCCGAAATCAAATTGTAGATGTTACTTCTGATATTTCGGATCCTTCCCCCTAATGTCCAATTATTTTCTTACATAAAGGGAAGCCCCTTATAAATCTACTAAATAATCCTTCTATCTTTTAAAGAATTTCATTTTATGCATAAATAATCAATTTGCAAAGATTTTAAGAAATGTTAAGGTTTAAAGCAATTTTTCTTAACGCCAATGGAGGGAGCACTTATGCAATACAAGAAGTCGAGCTGAAGGTAGGTAACAGGTAGATCGTCTTAGAAACACCTATGGAAAGAACAGCCTAAGTGTCATACTACCAACCATTCTCAACAAAATACCCATAAACTACTTAAATCAACAGAGTGTGCATTAAAAGACAAAATTAATTAAATCATTTTTTATTAATTCGCAATGAAGAGATTTATTTATTTTAATTATTTTTATTTTTATACATCCTGTAGATAAGCCGAATGGCTTCGCGGGATTCGGTTTAAGAAAACTCTGTGAATTAAAAAAAAATTTTAAATACATAAATAAAATAAGTAAATAAAAAAACGACTGCGATCTTATACAGAGAGAATGTGATCTTATACTCACATTACAGGATTCTTATATGTATACTGACTAACTTATTATATCCACACTACACTACTACAAATGTATCTTGTACATATGAAGTAGTGTACAGTCTAATATTAAAACTGTCAACAATTATTCAGACCAAGGATGTCAATTGAAACTTTTAAATTGTACGAAACTGCTGTTAAAATTGTATTTTTGTTTTTTTTTTGCCATAATTGTAACAAAATAAAAAAATTGTTATAAAATTATCACTTGAAGTTAAGAAATGTCGTAGAACTCCCGAAATAAACTTAATATTTTCAACGACATAAAGAAAATAGTAGCTGTGCTTTGCTGCTAACGTTCGTAGGAAATTTCATATAAAATCTCAATTTATATACGTTAGGAGTTAACGAGTAGAATTATGCATGTTAACTTTAACGTCAAAACACAATTATGAACATAAGAATTACAAGAAATGAAAAAAAAAAAAATAAAATTAAATTTAATAAATAAAAAAAAAAAAAAAAAACATGTGCTCCCAAATCGAGTTAATGTCATCATCGTTAACACTCAAAGGGATCAAAAAACACAGCTAGTATTATTTAACCTTTAATTTTTTGATGAATTATAATAGTATTTTTGATAAATTTTGATAACAATTTATAATTCGTGCCAATAAATACTTTTTATTTCTTAATTTAATTATATCATAAATTTTTTATTGAACAATTAATACTAATAATACAAATTACCGATGACAATATGTCTCCGTATATTAAAGTCTATAAGACCTATTGAAATAAAAAGCTGAGATAGATATTAAGTACAATCATAATGCTTTGTCTTAACTTATTTGAGATTTTTTACACATTTTTGCAATTGAAGTTGAATTTTGGTTTCTAAATAAAATAATTTTCTATAGCAACTTATATGATTAGAAACTAATTTAAACTATACCATATTGTATACCATACCATTATACCATATAAGTTTTAGTTTCGAATTGTACTAAAAAAGTACAATTTTATAAATTTTGATATCCCTGATTCAGACTACTGTTTTTTACTCTGCGTCATACACACATACTCAGACTGTTACTATCTGTTACTCTGATACCTTGAGTCGATATAATTTATTCATCTGATTAGGTGTCTACAATATAATAAAAAATTAGACGTTATTAATACCCATTAAATCCGATTTTTACCAAAATAGGTTATTAGTGCCCAAAAGTAGAATAGACGTGCAAATCATATAAGAATATTTTTTGAATAACGTTGCACAATTTTGATGAAAGAACTCTAAAACGATTTGTATTGATCAGTAGTATACAAGAAAAATATTAAAAAAATTTTACAATATATCTTAATTTCTGTACCATCGATTGAAAATCAGGGTAAAAAATTGCATACTATTGTGCATATTATAAATATAGCAATTTATTCTATCATTATCATTCTATAGTAGTTTTAACAAATTTGTGCACCAAAATTCCTTTCGAGAATCAAAATCCAATAGGAAAATTTAAAATTTTAATTTTTTTCCATAACAAGCACAAATTTAAAATACTTTTTTTAACAAAATATAGAAGATTCGTGATATTCAATAGATGACAGAGAAATTTATAGTATTTTTCTTGCTCATCAATGTGTAGTCTTCTTACCTCAGAATCGCAATATAACAATTTCTCTTAACACTCTATTGCACAATTGCTTTTATCATGTGGTCAGCCTTGATTGACCATAACTATTTGAATTGTTCCAAAAATGACAATATTTGTTAGATGGAGAAAAATCTACTTCCGAATGTTTAGATAACCTACATTCATACAAATAATAGAAATTATTCTAAATCTCCCAAATCGTCGTAACATATGCTCTATAACATTTTCATCTAATCATATCATCTTTCGCAGAGGTGAGACAGCTTTGGAAGATATATTTTAAAATATAAATATTTCAAAGAGAGATCTCGAAATATAGAATAAATCCCAATTGGAAATAAATTTCTACATCACAGATTTTTGGCGACACTAT
The DNA here is from genome assembly GCA_932274085.1 of Protocalliphora azurea. Classification (NCBI taxonomy): domain Eukaryota; kingdom Metazoa; phylum Arthropoda; class Insecta; order Diptera; family Calliphoridae; genus Protocalliphora; species Protocalliphora azurea. The sequence goes on from OW026522.1 coordinate 118,315,543, forward strand.
AAATAAAAAACCTAATCCATTTGTGTCGTTCATGAAAGAAATATTAATATATTGATATGAACGATTTGTAAAATGAAAGATATGAAATAGTTCACAGTCTTTCATGTTTATAATTCATTTTTCAATTTTCTTTCACATTTATTTCGTTCATTCTGTTTGTCATATTTCTTTTTCTTATATCAGTCAATATTCATTTACCAAATTAAGTAACCAACTGATTTGAATATGTGCTAAATAAAATATCAAGAAACAATATTAGGAGAAAATGTTCAACCATTCAAAAGGCATTAATTAGAAATAAATCTTTCAGTTAGTCGTACTGGCTAATAACGAAAGATTCACCAAAATGAAATATTATTCCTACACAGAAAAAAATTAAAAAAATTTCTTTGTTATATTTAAGCTAATAATCATTCTTGCATATATGTAACTTTAAGGAATTTTGCTTAACAATTGTTTGTAAAGCTGTATTAAGTTTTTTTTTTTTTTTACATACGTATGTCGCCAAGTGATACCACGATTTGAAATTGTACTAAAAATATTCTATTCAGTGAAAAACATAGAATAAGTGTTTGAGTATAAGGATGTTTTTCAATCACGAAAGTTAAACCAAATATATAAACGTCATTTTAAAGAACTATAAAGTAAAATTTTGAATAATTTTTATTTATAATTTGGGTTTGGAGATGATAAAGAACGCAAATCCATGTTTTTAAATTAAATTTTCCGTAAGGAATAAATTGTAAGATTATGAACTTGATTTGGAAAAAACATATTGTTGTTCTAAGAATGACAGTGCAGTCGATAATTGTAAGTATGGAGTTGATGTACCATTACAATCTCATCCTGGTTTAGTGAATATAGTGATGATGGCTCGAATGAAATTTGTGATATGAAGAGGAATTTGAACTTAAAATTGAGTTGAGCTATAAATTCATACTTTATATTAAGAATTGCTGAACTTCTTTATCTAAAGTAAATCCGATGTTTTTTTTATTTCATAAATATATCATCAGATTTTTATTTATTTGCATTACAGACAACAAGATTTGAACCGTAGAAAACAATTAGAATTCCAACTTTTTTAATTCGCTCAGAAAAAAAATACACTCTTCACACGTAGAAATTAGTTCTAAAGAAAATTCTGCTAACACATACAAAGAGTTCGGTTTTTTTTTGACAGCTGAGTTAGGTTTTTTTTAAGAGCAAGTTGGACTTCTAGTTGTGGTGATACTCATAAGTCCATTTAGGTGATACCCATAAGCCCATTGAAAGATTAAGTAAATATATTATTACAATGGCTTTAAAAAAACAAAAGAGAAAAATGTATTAAAATTTTAATTACATATTATTTTTTAAAGGTTATTTCAAAAAGGGAATTAATTATACCCTTTCTTTTAAGTTAAGGGATCTCAATAAATGTTGACATATTTTTGATTTTTATATTTTATTAAAATAATTTGTTAACATTGTTTTTGTTTTCTTCTTGAACAGACACAAAATAATTTATTTTTTGCTATTCATTGAAAAATCGGCAAATGTTTAAGGTATTATTTATTCGAATAACTCTCGATTAATCGATTAATTTAAAAACAGCATGATTGGTGTAAGTTATACATAAAAATAATTTCGTAAAATATCTACATTTTCAAATCAAAATTCTATAGGTTTCACTGAAAAAATTATTATCGTATTGAAAAACAATTAACACAGTTTTTTTTTATTTTACATCTAAATTTAATAAATACAATCAAGTAAATATAAAATAAAAATAAAATTTAAGTAAAATTTAATTTAAGTAAAATTTTATTTCTCACATGCATTTTTAATTTATTCAATCATTTACTTGATTGATTCGATAAATTTTTTAATTAGAAAAAATTTTCCGTTTTTTATTTTTTTTACAGTTTTCAGTAATTGATAGAATAATTTTGGTGAGAGGTGCAAATTTAAAAAGGTTTTTAATCGAATGAATCATTTACTAATATATTTGGTGACAGATGTATTTTTTCTGTGTAATGATTATAACACCTACTAAAAATTTGACACACTTATCTTTTTCCAAATAAGATCATTATTACATATTTTCTTTTTGTTAAACACATACGTGAATAAACCCACATTTTAAAATGGACCATAAATTCTTTTTAAATCTATGGTGTCCATAATCGTTAAGATACGCACACACAATCTTTTCTCATAAATATTTAATAAAAAAAACCCATAATAAAAATCCCGTCTCATTCATAATAAAATTTGACACAAATTTATAGACGTTCACACCCTTTGAAGTAGAATTATCAAACAATAGGTACCACTGTGCGGTTAGTTGTGTCCAAAAATTAGAGTTACGATTTTAGCGGAGAGTAACTAAAAAACTAAGTACTTAAGTACAGAAAAATGTTGACAAATGTTTGACATCGTAAAAAAGTACCATAAAAACGTTTCATAAATTTGCCACTAAATAATGTTTTTTAAACACTAAATGAATATGTTCAAAAGGTAATAGAAAAAATAATATATGAGTAGATATTTATTTACTATATATGACACTATTCTTTATTGTTTCGTCTAGATATACAAAATAGTAGTTAAAATTGATAATTTGTAAGTGTTGTGAAGTGGATGGGAAAAATTATTGTTAATAATTTTGTATTTTTTTTTAATTTATTTTTTGACGTTATTTACTAACATCCCAGTAAAAAAAAAACTATTGAGTGCTTATAAAAAACAACATTTTCACCACTTTAGTAGTAGAACTATGTGCTTATTTTGAGCTTTTTTGAAAGTTATTAATAATAACTTCCAAAAAAGTAAAAATAGATGTATTTATGGCTGGAAAAGAGTTTAATAATTTCTAAGAAAATTAATATTTTACAAATTTTAAAGCAATTTTTTTATCTTTTAATAAGGTTAAAACAGAATTTTTATTTAAAAATTTTATAAACTTAGTTTTCAGAGAAATACTTCAAAAGCAATGAACAAGAAGCATAAAAGAAGAACATCCTTCCAATTACAACCATGGGTTAAAAAAAGTACTTCTGCAGCTTTTTTTCAGCACTAAGTGCTTCCTCTCAATGACAACACAATCATTACTTTTTTAACTCTTTTTCAGTTCTTTTTTTGCTGGGATGTTATTATAATATGGGATGTTATTATAATTTGTCAATATGAATTTTATACTCACATAATATTGTGTAATTTTCAAGATTTTTTTATGAAATTTGAAAATCCGCAATTTATTAAATACATATATATAAGATATATAATTATATTTTACTAACAAAACTTTCAATATATAACTCTTAATGCATTTACGATTATCCATTTTTCTCTTTTGTTTTTTGTGCAACTTTGATCAAACACTTTATGAACTTAAACTTAAAATTTACATTTAATATTATTCGCTTGTGACATTGTATTTATTTGTTATAACATTGAGAAAAAAAAACTATAAGCGTTTTTATTGCTGTTTTTTGTTTTTTCTTAAAATAATTTTATGGAAAAAATATTTATTTTTTCTAATTTTCACACCTTTAGGTAAATATTGTATTTTTTTCTTTTGCACACCTTTTTTCTGTCCATATTAAACTTATTAAGTTGATTGCTGCTGTTGTTGTTATTTGCAACATTTAACACCTTTTAAGGTGTTGAACTGTTAAAAAGTCTTTAAAAAAAACATATCAAAATGTATCCTAAACGACATCAAATGAAAGAGATGGATATAAATATTTATATATATGTTTAGTAAAGTATGTATGTATGTATGTAGGTATGTATGTATGTATGTATGTATGTATGAATTTAGATGCGAACAGTGTGTTATGTGAATAAATATGAATATGGATGAATTGCAGAAATACATTTTCTTTACGCACGTGCACATTGCGAGAATTTAGTTTGTTTGCTGTCTGTACCTTTATATTCAGACTTAATCTAAGTTCAGATTACGCAAATATTTGACACGAAATATTTCATTGTGTTTTCCAGTTATTTCTGCGACTAAATACGGAATTGATTTTTTATTCACATTACGCGTATTTATTTTACGTTTTTTGTTTGATGAAACAGCTATCAAATATCGTAAAATACGAGAAGGGGAAAAATTATTTTAAACCTGCTCACATTACATGCAAATTATTTACTCAAAATTATTTCACTAAACACACAATTTTTTCATCAATTACACTGTGCTAGTCGCAAATTTTAACAAGCTGGGTACCCCACTGGTAAAGCTAATTCTAATATGCTAAATTCAATGATGGCAGCCGTATTTCGAAATTAGCACTCGTATTCGCGTTAATTGGGTTAAAACTTTATTGTGGAAGCAGCACAAATAATAGAAAATTTGAAATAAAAGTGACATTATTTATATAAATTAAACAATAAATCAATTGAATATATAATGCAATTATTTCAGTCCGATTTTTGATATATTTATATTTTTGTTTGAACATTTAGTCATTGGTAACACCAGTTAGCTTACTTACGTAATTGTAGTAATATTATTTGTTAGTATAAATTATTATATTTAACGTTTAAGAAATATTTGACAATTAGAGCTTATGATCCTATACTTAAATAGAATCTTGATTGTTTATTTTGTTTAAATTTAACAATTAATTAAAAAAAAAACGTAATTTTCCTAACCCCTCTTTTAGCCTTCCAAAATTAAATATCTTAAAAACGAGCGCTAACTTTTAAAAATGTTAAACACCATTAAATTCATTAAATTCGATTTAGTTTTACCCAATCGGTGACCATTTTGTTTTCGAATACAGTGTTATTAAATGAATTTATGAAAAAATCTTATTTTTTTAGTTTGTTTTAATAATTTAGAGCACACTGAGTGAATTTCGGAATATGTGGATGTCAAGGTAATATTTGTGGAGTTTTTTATTTAACGTAAAGCGAAAATGCTATTTCAAACATAAATATTTATTTGCAAGATTTAATGTACACTGTAATACAAAATTACCTTAATTTTTTATAATTTTTTTTATAAGTAATTTACGTTTATACACATTTAATCATTTACAAAACAGGCCAGTCTTTACAAAACTCTTTCAGTTGTACAAAAATAACAAGTACTATTATGGTTAAATAATAAAAAAAATATTAATATATTGAAAGTTTTATTTAAAAAATTATATTTTAATAGACGAAATATACATTGATCACTTCTTTTTGTCAATTTAAAGTTTGTGAACATAAAAGCTATTTTTTTTTCAACTCAAACCGTCCAACGCGTAAGTTGTTGTTTGTCGCATTTTGATCATACATTTATTTTGCAAGATCAAATAAAAATTCGCTCAAAATAGTGGCAAATATTTTACAACTTGTATTCACACAATCGTCACACTAGCGGCATTTTTAGTTAAGGTCAAATACTACTCGTATCGTTTTGTTTGTACAAGATTAGATGTTATATTGTTTGGTGCGTAAAAATATTTCGTGTTCATATTACGCTAAGCAAATATTTGCAAAAATCGTCAAATATTAACGTAGTGTGAACTTAGCTTTATACAATGTTTATAAGTGGCAGTCTTGCCAGAAAAGTTTTGAAGTCTTATACTAAATTCTAAAAGCTAATATGCCAGAATCTACTAAATTAAAGCTCTTTGTAGGACCGGAAGAAAACATAAAAAAGTCAAATAATTTTTTGAAATATGTTCGACAAAAATACCATATTAACAGTCAGATATACCGGACATATCATATGACAAAAATAGTTATGAAAATTAATTGGTGCAATGCTACTGATTCCCTCAGAAAAATGGCGCTGTTACAACAACTTTAACTGATTTCGGTTCAAAATAGGAATTATCCAGAATTACTGGACGAAGAAAACTGTAAAACAAAAGGTACTAATAAACGGCATTATGTATAAGGAAAATAATCTTGAACTATTGACGAAAAATTAAACAGATTATGGGAATTAAAGGTGGAAAATATGAAGTCTCTATATTTTATTCAATTTTTTAAAGCTTTTTTGAAATCCCTATTAAAAAGGCTATGAAAAATAGCGATTTGGCAATCTTCTACGTTTTGCTAAATTAAAATTTATATCTTTTTAAAGGAAATTGTGTCTTCTTTAAAATGATGTATACAACATTTTACTTACAATAAAACAAACAAATGGAAACCAAGTCTGCAGAACATATTTTAAATTAGAGACCAAATATTTTCCGTTATATGTAGGTACCAGAATTGAGAAATGGAAATTTTTAACCACTGCTGGAAGTAATCTGTACAATCAAAATTTTCCAAAATTGTGCTTAATTTAAAAAATATGGAAAATTTCACTATTTCTTTTTAAAAATTTGTTTCTAAAATTATAGGGAAAAAAGAAACGCAAAACTATCAAGGACAGAAATGGGAAATAATTTTTATTTTAAATGAATAATTTTCAAAGTCTGTTTTCTCTTTCCAGAACTTTTTGAAGCTACCGGACGACATAGGAACTTAAAATTCGGCTTACTTATGCTACAAATCCTAACTAGGCAGATTTTCAAATTTCTATCAGGGAGCGAAGATATGCAGATTTATATATAACTCTAAGTATTTTTTCTCTTTCCTGTGCTTACTGAAGCTCCTAGACGATGTCAAAAATTAAAATACGGCTTACTTATATAACTATTCGTCTTAAACGTTCTACACTCAACCAAAAAAGAGTAGTGAATAACAAACAAAATCATTAGTCAGTTTAACAGAAATTTTTGTTAATTTTTCATAAATCAATTAATTTGACGAAAAATCGTCAATGAGACTTATTGATTTAGTTAACTTGAAAAATTTTTTGTCAAATTGAACAAAATTTTTATCAAAGAAACTAAAATTTTTCTTAATAATGAAGAATTTTATTAAATTTGACTACACTATTTTATTTAAATATACTAAATTTTAGTTGAATTAATTAAACAATTTATTCAAATTGACAATTTTTTTCAAATTCAAATTTTTCAAATTGAAGAATGTTTATTAATTTTAACTATTGAATTTTATTCAATATGACAAAATTGTATAAATTTTCAAATATTTTTTAAATCCCGGAAAAATTACATTTATATATAATTGTATTATTTTGTTCAACTAATAAAATATTATTTTTGTAAATAATACGTTAATATATAAACGACTACTTAAATAAGAAATTTTAAACACTTTAATAATATTTATTATATATAACACAAACAACTAATCTTTTCGTAAAGGAAATAAGTATATTTAATATATGCATAAGTATCATTCCATTTAAAAGCAACATGAAAAATTACAAATTTGAACCTCACCTCACCGAATTTAATAATATTAGGTACAATCGTTATACTTATCAAAACTAAGACTGACACAAAATTTCAGGTAATTTTATAAAGGGATTCGTGAAATATAGAAATTTAGAAGTGAAAATAGCTAATAAAAATTAATAAAGTTGTATAGACAAAATTAAAGCTATCTTTCAAAATATTTATGGTTCAAGATTTATTGAGGTGCTACATTAAAGGTATCAAAATTATCTTTAATATGACGTACAACATGACATTTTTCTCAACACTAAAATGGTCCATATCTAGCGATATATAGTTCACGGGTAAATATCTCAAAACAGGCATTTTTAAATTTTTTTTTAAAAATATATGTTATTGGTGAAAATGTTTTCTATACCCTTTGTAGGCGGCATGCTGGGACTCACAATAGTTTATGAATTATTACAAAAAAATGTCATAATAAATACGAAAGATCCAAAGATCATCAAAATTTAATGAAATTTGACAAGTATTTTAACATTAATATCGGTAATGCTAACACCGAGTTAAGCAAATATTCCGCGATGGTTCGCCAGCCAACCGAAAGCCGTAGAATTCATCTATTCGAATTTTAGTGTATGTGGTCTTAATTAGTCGAGTGAGGTCCGAAGTATTTATCTTTATTGGATTATATTTGGAGGCCGAAACCTGTAGTTAACCGACCAAGAGCCGAAGCATTTATCTTGTCGGATTGCACTTAATAACTTCTATCATTAGCCGATTGAAAGCCGAAGCATTTATCTTATTGCATTGTAGCTAGCCGATGTAGAGATATAGCATTTATCTCGTCGGATTGTATTTTGTGTTGTAAAAACTTGTAGTTAGTCAAACGAGAGCAGAAGTGTTTTTCTCGTCGGACTGTAATTAATATTTAACAGATAGTATTTGAAAAATAGCTACATAGTTCAATCTTGGTTACATGACTGCACGTACAGACTGAAGGCTTCGAGATATGATGGCGTAGTATTTGTGCATTAACTGGTCAGATCTTCGATACAGTTGCTGACAATCTTAGCCCTAAAAGTGCATACTCGATTACTTTTATTAAGTGTGCGAGAGTTTCTATGGGACTCTAAACTAAGTATAATATACAAGGTTTATTGACCTTCCTTAGTGATTAGCGATTCTGATTCGGCAAATTTCTATTAATCGATGACTTTTTAAATCTCAAAGATCTGCTATAAATTGTTTACCACATATGAGCAAAACGAATTATCTTTTACAAAAAAAAAAAAAAAAAAAAAAAAGAGAAGGAAAAGTCGTCATTTTCTCAAAAAAATATTTTTTACTGAAATACATTTCCATTATGAAACCATTTTTCTTTTTATCGAAAACTGATCTGAATTTTGCTATCACGTACAAAGTTTGAGGATTTCGGTAGTAGAGAAATCGCTGGATTAAAAAATAATAATAATAATTTCTAGACTTTGTGTTATTAAGAAATTTTTCTTCACTTTAATTTAAAATTACTTCTTTCCAGGGAAACCACAAATATGCTCTAAAAAGTGATTTATCCGCATTAAATACGCAATAAAAAACGAAATATATGCTTTAAAAGCATGAAAATATGGTCTTAGAAAACGAAAAATTATTTTCTTTTTTCAATAAAACAAAGTACTTTAGTGATATTTTAGCGATACAAAATAAGACAAAACTAAAATTTATCTGTCAACTGTGTCAAAAGCCTTATTTTTAAATCTAATTTATCATATAAAAGCTTAATTGATATATTATTTGCTTTCCCATTTAATTTGTTCAGATATTGTCAAAAAGTTTCATATGTAAATTTACATATATAGCTTCCACTCAAAAACTAAATTGTTTTTACAGTATTAACTGATGCTATTCGGGCAAATTGAAAGCCTAATGCGTTGTGTATATCAAACTTCAAAAATGGCTTTAATAAAATTCAATTAATCTGCTTCTACAAATCAAGATAACAGGAAATTTTTAACGAACTTTAACGGTACCCATTAAGATTAATATTAGATACTAAATATTTTTGGATTACAAATCAAAATTTAAAAACTTCTTCAAAATGCGATAAATATGCTCTAAAAATCATTATATGCAAAAATATGCATATAGTATTCTGAAACGAATAAATACTTCATTGATACTTTTATTCAATGTAAAGCAAAAATTGCATGTTTGTGGTTTCCCTGTTTAACACAAAAGCGTTACTAAAGTTCTAATAAAACTTTAATAATGTACCCTTTTATAGTGAACTAAAGAATAACAAACAAAATTGTTGTTAATAAACGAAAGTTAAATTTTTTTTTTAACTCAGCTTATTATAACCGGATTTAACGGTATAAACCGCAAAGAATATTTTTTCAATATGATTTGTATTTACGTTTCAAATATGCTGGACTTTGCTTAAGACGATTGGACTTTGCTTAAGACGATTGTTTTCTTTAGGATTTATTTTAAGAAGATGTTAAACAAAATACATGCTTTTTTCTTTACACAACTTTAGTAAAATTATACAAAACACTCAAATTCAAAAACACACTTTGGAGAATTTATGCTTAAGGTGTTAACAAGTATGCGAATTAAATAAGCAAGTTTAACGGACATGTGTTAAAATAACTTAAAACGTCTATGGACATGCTTACAATGGCTGTAAATGATGATGAGCCATAAACACACCAACTTACACTGGTCAAAAATTAATTTTTTTTTGTTTTTCTTTGGCAGAAATTCCAAAGTAATAATTTAACACATTGTAAAAAGTGAAAAAAAAAACAACAATGCGGCGAATTCATTAATTTCTTTTATACATGGTGTTTGACACTTTAGCGGGTAAGCAAAAAGTTGTGCTTATATGGAGTATGACAGTTCTAAGTATTAAAAAATAATCAGCTGATTAATTGAGATCACCTGTTTGAATTCAGGCGAATTTACTTAGAACTGTCAAACTCTATATAGGTACAATTTTTGCTTACCCGCTGAAGTGTCAAACTCTATATATAAAAAAATTATGAATTTGCCGTATTGTAGTTTTTGTATAACTGCTGCCACCTACTTCATTTCACCGTGATAATAGACCAAGCAATCAAGAACGAATATTTAAAAATATAATGTGGCAGTCTAATGAAGTATTAAAGTTAATATTATTTTTAAAATTTTTATTGATATGAAGTTAGAATTATAAAAGCTGTATCGCATTACCAGAAAAATATATAACAATGTCTTATAATGTAAATTTCAGCCTAGGAGATGTATTTTATATAAGTTGTTTATCAATATAACCTATAATTTTGAAGGACGAAAAGTTATGTTTGGCCATGAACTTGCATAAATGTAAAAACGTGAAAGTGTTCGCCAAAGTGTCTATTTTATGTAACAATTCAGATCGCGCCAACATTTTGCGACAAACTTTTGTAACTAATTTCAACTTTTTTAGTTAAATGTTAAACCTGAGAGAAAATTTCTTAGTTTTCACAAACAAGTATGAGAAAATATTATATCCTAACCTATTTTTTTTTTAATTCATCTTGAACGGATCTGATCCATTGCGGAAAATTGAAATTGGTAGTTTTTTTTTTTTTTTTTTAAATTAATAAATATACCGGAAAAGAAGTTAGCTTAATAGTTAGTATTTTCACTCTAATGGAACCAAAGATAGAATTCTAATAGTACTTTTGTGTTTGAATCCATAAAAAGTTGGACTTTTATGTGAGCAAATTTGAAGGACTATTTTGGTACTTTTTTGTGCTTCTAATGGAATTTTTCGTATTTTCTACAATATTGCACCTAGAAGCACGAAATTTGAGATTCATATGGGTAAGAATTCACTAGGCGGACTTTGAGGTACATGTGTTAGTTCTTCAAGTAGTACTTTTTTGAATTTTTTATAATAATTAACCTAGAAACAGGAAATTAATGATACATTGTGGAGACTTTGTAGTACTTTCGTTGATACTTTTTAAATTTCATATAATTTTCTATAATATTGAGCGTAGCAACATGAAATTAAAGATACGTGATCCTAATTGAATACGAATCTATAAGAGGTGGACTTTGTAATACCTCTTTGTTATTCTAATGGTAATTTTTTAATTTTTTGTATTAACTTAGAAGTATGAAATTAATTGCACATAGACCTAAGTAGGTGAGAATTCACAAGAGGGGACTTTGTGGTACTTTTTTGTTTTTCAGATGGTACTTTTTGAATTTTTTATAACAACTGACCTAGAAATGAAAGATATATGGTAGATGAAAATTCACAAGAAATTTATACAAAAATGTAATTGTTTTTTTTTAAGTTTTAAATTCAGATTAATATAACTTTTTATCGGATAGGAATATTTATATGATTGTTGCAGCATTATTAATAAGAATTTTGTAGGAAATCTAGTGATTATTAAAAAATAGGGCTCAAATCAAGGCCCTCAAGTCAAAAAAAATAAAAAAACAAAAAACTAAAAGAGATAAGAGATAACTTACACATGTAAGCATGATTTTTACAGAGATTTACAAGGACTACTTATATATAAAATTTTTAAATTCAAGTTATAAATCGATTTGGGACCACTTTGTGCCGACTAATCGATATATAATATATTAATAAGGCAAATTTCGCAATAAAAATCAAGGTAAACTTAAACAATATCCTTTACTATGGTGCACTATCTACTTGTCATGCAAAATCTATGACCTCATATGTAAGCAGACAACAGAAGTAAAAGAAGTTAAATTGCCGACTTAAACTATGTTCACATTTAGCAAATATTTGACCAAAATTGTGTGACCACTAGTTGTGAAGTAAGTGAAAAATCAAGTCTGAACGTACCTTTACTCTATCTACTATATTAAAAATGTGTATTATAAGGTTTAAGCAAAAAATTTAAAATCTATTTTAATAAATAATGTTGTTAATTTGGATACAACCCCAAAGAGGCATTAAACATACTTTTTGAATTTATGCCAGAAAAAGTGAATTTTTGACCAGTGTGCAACAGATAAATATAAATTAATATTTACATTACACCAGTAACAACAACAGAAATACAATCAATAGTTTAGCAAAAGTTTTAAACAAATAAAAGAAAAATGAAATATTTATATATTTATTCTTAAATCACCAACAACAAATATTGTATATTGCTTTTAATAAAAAACGTATATTTATAAAAAAAAAAGATAAATGATAAAATTTTATACAAATTATTATGATTATAATTATTAATATCATTATAATCACAATAATAATTAATAATAATGATTAACATTTCGCCATATGTATGTAGATATATTATTGATCATCATAATTATCATCAGTATTTTAGTCATGTCATGGAATATAAAAATTTATGACATTTTTTTCTCTTTACATATTTGTTTGAGTTTAGAGGTTCTCGCATTTCTCAATATTGTAATTTTTTTATTCTTTGGCACGTGTTAAACATTACTTTTTTATATTTTATTTATTTTTTTATTATGAATTTATTAATATTTTAAGTAAATATATAATTTTGTATTCATGAAATTAAAACGCAAATGAATGAAAACTGACAAACCGGGATTGAATATTGGCTATGTGTAATTACAAGTAAGAACAAATTTTGTATTATGAAGAAATCGATTTTTGAACAGAGGTTGAAAGGAGTAATTTGAAACATTGAGCACAGTTGGCAAATTGGAACATTTATTCTTAGCTTTAATGTATAAACACAACAATTGTTAAATTAATTAAAAACTTTATTTATTTCCTTTTCATTTCTTTTTTTACTTCAAACATTTTTCAACATTGTTTATGAAATTTATATAAATTTTTAAAAATACAACAAACATCCGGAAAGAATTTTAAATAAAATTTATTTTTAAACCGAGCCGCATTGCATATTTTTTATACATATTTGTATGTAAATTACCGGATAAGTCCGGATACCGGATATTTATATATTTAAATAATTTTATAAAGTAAGTTGAAGTCGAAACAAACTGCAATACGCAATCATAAGATCCTATAATTTTTAAAAATGTGGACAAATGTGGGTTTTGTTTTAAAACACATTTAATTTAATAATAAGTTTATTTTTAATGCTCCTTCCATTTTATTTTGTAAAATAACAAAAAACTAAACTTTAGTTAGAAACTCTTAATGTGCTCGCAAAAAACTGATTTTTTAAAATTTTCGCTCTTGCTTTCCAAACTTTGAGACTATCTACTGTGTTGACTGTGTTGACTATATAGGGCACATCAACGACACATAGTTCAAAATACACACAACTACAATAAGTAGAAATCCCGTATTAACAATTTGTAGTCCTTTTAGGGGCACACAGACCCCGCCCAAAAAATAAGCATAAAATTTTAAAAATTAAAAAATTTTGTTATCAAAATTCGTCTATCCTGTATTTAAATGTTGAAATACTGCACAATAACAAGGGCAGTGTAGAATTTGTCTACAAAGTGAGATTAGTTTATATAATATCGAACGAGATCAAAAAGTATAAACTTGCCAACAAAAACTGTAGAAGAATGTGTAAAAGTTAAATAGTGTTAAGCCCTTTTTCTAAATTTTTGAACTTTGAACAACAATCATGAGTGAGTTCAAATCTGTGAGTGACTTCAAATCTGTAATCCGTTTGATTAAAGTATTATTACCATAAAACTTATTAAGAATTAAAGTTAGTTTCAGCCAGGCTAAACACTTTTTATAATGGCCTATATGTCAATATATTTTCTAGGCGATCCTGCCAATATTTTTTATACTCATTTTGCATATGAATATTATCAAAGAATTCAAATATATCTGGCATTCCGCGGAAAAATGAAAAATTTCTAAATGAGCCCACTAGACTCAGAACACATATTCCGAACGGAAATCTAATGATACCATAAGTAGTTTGTTGCTTTCGATCGAACTACATCCGTCACGGGATCTGAATAAAACCTTTGTACCAATTTCCTATATGTAGTATCCCATCCAACACTGTTGTCATATTTTCTACACTAAAAAATCCATGTAAAAGTATGCGTAAATTTGAGTAGAAATATCTACAAACATTTAGACGATATCTTCCTAGAAGAAATTTACACAATATCATTTTTTTTTTATTTTGGGCGAAAATCGTCAAAGCAATATTTTTCTAATATTGTATTTTTATCAGTTTAAAGAAAATTAGGCAATAAACAAGAATTTTTGTTTTTATTTTTATCCTCAAAATATCGCCCTTTTTTCAGTAAGGTGATTATAACCTCCGCATTAGATTATTGTTATCCAATTGAGAACATCTGAGAGAAATTAATGCAGTATTTTTATTTTTCAGTCACAATTTTTTCAGTTGTCGAAAAATTTTTCAAAAAAGAAAAAATAGTGAAGAAATTTGTTTGCTTTTATCAAAACAAAAAATGGATATTTTATGTGAGCGTTTTAGTTTTCGTGCTTTATGATGTTAAGATTTATGTACATTTTTTACAAGATGTAAAAGTTTTCTTTATTATATTATTTAAAGATTTATTTAGAGATAATTTTTCTATATATTTAATATATATCCTCCAGAAGATTATCTTCTTTATATTATAGAAGTTTAAAGTTACCAAAATTGTGGTAACTTTTGTACATTCGCAGACGCTGCAGCAACTTCAGGATTGATAAAACTTCCTTGTGTTTGAGGCAATATTGGTCGTTGTTGCGAGCTGCCAGCACCAAAATCAGCAATAGATTCACGTGTAGGTGGACGTCTTGTAGGCTTTTGGGGGTCACCAATTTATAGAGATTTAAATAATAAAACAACCGTATTTTACAAAGTTTAAAAAAGAACTTAAATTTTATTTTATGAAAATAATTGAAATTATTGAAATATACGAAAATGTTATATTGATTAAATATTATTTTTCTTTTTTAAATATTAAACAGGTATACACTATTTTACACAAAACTTTGGCGATCATCCCGCTGCCGTTTTTACAAAAGTTCGTATATCTTTAAGGAAGATATAATCTCTTTGGTGCAGAACAAATATGTTATAAACATAATCCAATATTAAATTAAAAAAATGGTATGGGGTGAATTTATGAACCGATTTGACTGATTTAAAAACCGAAATTCGAAAAAAAATATTTGTGATGGATTTATGCAAGAACGAGGTCCATAGCTTATATAGGAGCTTCAAAAAATTTAATGATGGATTTTGACCTATAACTCGATTAATACTGGATTGACTGAATTCTTAAAAAAAACTTCTTAAAAAATTTCCGATTTTTCTGTGAAAGAACGAAGTCTTTTCAGTTACGTAATTGTAGAAAATATTTGTAATGCTAATAAAGAGGGAGGTATGTTGTGTTCCAACATCGATATTCGATTCCATTGTCGACGTTGATGTATAATTGTGCAAAATTGACTGATCTCTGTAGTCAAAAAAGCCAGTTTTATTAAAATAAGTGACGATCATTGGAACAATTTTCGAGGAAATGAGAAGATCACGATCCGAATAGATTACATATTTTTAGGGGTTTAAGTTTGCCCTATATTTCAAAATTTCAAAATTTCAAAAACTGTTCTTTTTGTATTAAAAAACGTTTTGGGAAATTTACAAAGAACGAACTACTGTTAATTTCCACAATTCGACAATGACGATCATGATCAAGGCAATCATAATAAAGATGATTATGATGATGGTGATGACGATGATGACAACATCCATAGGCTGGCTGGTTTTTATAAACTTATATATATATGTATACCATATATATAAATATATATTTTTTTCTGAAACAGTCAATGACCAACAATAAAACAACAACAACAGTACATACATACAAACATGCAAAGGTATCTATGTATGTAAGTAGACATGTATGTATGTGAGTACGTATGGATATGTATGGATAAATACAATTCATATATTAAAACAGAAAAACAACAAAAAATAAGCAAAAAAGGAGGAACAACAATAAAACGAAAGAAAACAACGCCATATACACAAAAACAAACAACTACAGCAACAACAACAACAAGAATAACAATAACCTAAGCAGAGGCAGCAGCAACATTCTGCAACAGCCGCGTAAATACTACGAACGAGGAAAAAATTTTAAAAATCAACAGCAACAATAACAACAACAACAAAAAATATCGTAAACAGATCATCGAACTTACTTTTACAAAGTTGATGTCGTTGTATGTAGTCTTCGTGGTTGTTGTTGACGATATTCGTACTAAAAAACAAACAACAGTAACAAAAACAACAACGAGAAAAGAAAGAAAATTTGTGATGTTTATATTTTTCATTTTATACGAGTAGAAAATAACAAACATTCAACCCAACATACACACTTACGTACATACATATTTATGAATGTATGTATGTAACAGAAATACAGTGAAAGAGTACGTCTTGATGGCTTGGTAGTTCGTATTCTTGGTTTTCTTTTGGTTCTTGTTGCTGCTGTTGTTGTTGACGACATTCTCAATGTTGATGTTGATGATGGTGGTGTGATGATGGAGGATTTGCTGTTTGCAGCAAAATGTTGACCTAACCAAAAAAAAAAAATAAATAAAAAATTTTGTAGAACAAAATATGGAAAAAATACTATAAAAACAATTTATTTGTGGAAAATATTATCAAGAGTTGCCATTTTAAGTTAATAAATATATAGTTGGAATTAAAAGTGGATTTTTCTAAATTGTCTTTTAGTAAGTCCAAAGTGGTGATCATATTAGACATTTCTGTTGTACAAATAAAGATATTTAAATACGATTAAATCGTGCAAAAAGGACTATATAATATCGTGGATTGTGCTGAATACTTAGTAATAACTAGAGCCGAAACTAATACTAATAATTCTGCATGCAAAGAAATAACATAGTATCCTGTATCCTTGTTGTTCTACGAGAAATGGTGTTATACACGTTGAAATTGCTAAACGCCCTTATTATATTTGTTTTTGTACCGCTCAAAAACACAGTTTGTGGACTATAATTAGACAGCAAGAGAATGATACGTATAATATTCACATGCATTAATAACACACTCTATCCGTGTTCGTGGAATATTTACTACTTGGATACAGCTTTCAACACTAGGTGTTTGGAGTTGGTTAAGGAACCTAGCGTAGTCAATGTTGAGAATAGAGTTAGTTGTTGTTGCAGGGCTTTCAAATAGTATCCGGTTCGAAGCGCCATAAAACATAATTGTTTTTATGCCCTACACCATTATAGGTGGTTGGGATATTATGCGTTTGTGCTGATGTTTGTAACGCACAGAAAAAAAAACATCAGCCCCCACCTTAAAGTATGCCGATCGACTCAGACTGTATGTCCGTACGTAATGTAAACCTTGTGAACAAAATACAGACCGCAATTCTGAAGATCTCTTAATGAAACTGAAAAAAAAAAATAATAATAAAATAATAAATAAATAAAAATAAAAATAATAATTTTAATACAAAAACGAACCCTATTGAAAGTGGATATGGTCGGTAAATTATTTCACGTACCCTCATACAAATGTTCTCCCGGAATTGAGGTTTTGCGCCTATAAATGCCTCAAATATATAAATAATTTAATGAATTTCTGCACAAATAAGACTCATATAAGTATAAACTATATACCAAATTTTATATAATTAATCATAGCTCTCATATAAACCTCTTTACCGAAAATCACTTTAACATACATAAATTTCATAGAGATTTTATTATCAAGTTAATATTTGACACATATAATTTTAATATTTGACATATATAAGTAGAAACCCCAGTGCCAAATTTTATGAGAATCGGCCCATAATTGACCACAGGTCCCATACAATTTCCTCTAGTATATAAATCCCATATTATACCAGTCCAATATAAATATTAATATCAACACATTATAATGCACATGTATGCATTACATTTAATACAAGTATTGGTCCACAATTATACACAGGACCACAATTTTGATTCACATAAACTATAGTGTATATTATTACATGGTTGGGCTTGACCAACTATATCTTTCTTACTTGATATTGTTTTAATAGGCTTCGTCGCTATGCTGAAGTAATCATTCACACCAAATTTTATAAAATTATTTTTAAAATTGCGACCTGCGCTTTGCGCACGGGGTTTATATGGACAGACAACCAGCCAGCCGTTTAGCTTGCTAGCAAGGCGGATAAACGGGCATCGTTTATCTGAGTCGATTGGTATACTTTAAGATGAGTATTGAACTTTTTTTGTGCTACAAACTTCAGCACAAGTGCACAATACCCCAACTACCTATGGTAGTGAATTGTATAATATATTAAAAAGCCTATATCTTAGGTTATCATCAAATTGCGTTTTTAATTCCATTATATTTCCCATAGTAAAAAACAAAAGTTCCAAGTTTTTCCAATTTTATCAGCGTTTTTGTAATTCCTCTATATTACACAATAAATGTTTTTGAATAACTGTTTTATTTTTTGATAATATAAACATGAATTTTAAAGTCAGCAAAATATTTTTATATTATATATATATATATATATATTATATATCTATATCTATATATATATATACATACATATATATATATATATATATATATATATATATATATATATAGATATACAGAACCTACCCAACTTATTTTCATTCCATTGTGGAACTTACATAAGTCACAAAAAGAGTTTCACTGTTTCCTTTGAAATGCGATAATTAAGATTTACCTTGCATATGGGCGAATTTTCCCTAGAGCTACCCTCCCTATTTTCATCTCAGCTATGAATTTTGATAGGGAAATTGTTCCCACGAATCAACCTATCCATTACTTTTTCATTACAATTGTGGAAGTTGATAAGAAAGTTATTACCACAAAATTTTTAAGCTTGCGTTATAATAGTCTTTTAGATAAGCTATAGTTACTGTTTTGTTTATATGGGGGTACCCTTTCCTCTGCTCCGATCCCAAAATGAAGTAGCTTTTTTCCAACACATATGTGTTGGTGATGATACCAATCAGTGTCAATAGTGAATTTGCTCCGTGTATGTTCAAATCATTAAGGGAAATTGATACCAATTGGTATCAAGTTGACACCACTTCAGGAATTATTATTGCTCTATTTTATTTATTTAAAATTTTGTAAGCCGATCCCGTAAATTGTCAATGTGACCAAAACCGTAATGAATTTTGAATCGATTTTTTCCTTGGTGTAGCTTAAAACTATTTTTTAAATACTTGAAAAATAATATAAATGAACCGTTTTTTTACCGAAAGGTTATGTTCTTCGGGTAAAGGGGTTTTGAATGAAGGCCGGCGCACGGTGATCCAGAAATTAATTTCATTGACCAAAAATGAAATTTTTTGTGAATACCGATTTCCAAAATTTTAATGTCATTCAATAGTAAACAAAATTACATCAAGGTATTGATAACTGTGGGCTTGGTATGCTGTTAAAATATTTTATGTTATTGTGATTTTTGTAAATTTGATCAGAAGTAAATGATCACTACTCTACTTCTTTTGTTATGTTGGTAGGATAATAGTCTTTAATAAATGATATGATGTGTCACTATACCGTTTATACCTGCTGTATTAATAAAAGTTTTCTCAGGTACTACATTTTAGTCAAATTTGAATTTTAGTGGAATAGAACTTTTGGAGGTAAAAAGGGTTAAACAAATTTTACTATCGGAAGAAAGGGGTAAGTGTCCTATTTATCACCATGTATACTCTTGTACCTATCTGGGCCCGTCTGCCGAACACTTTTTCCATTTTAATGAAATTACACACAAAAGTTTTTCATGGAACATATATTAAAAATCAGTTATGATTTGGATTTTAAACCTACAGGATCAATAAGAAACAGCAACACCAATAAGAGTTAAGAAGTTTAAAAAAGGAACATATTCTGGACGAATTTCCCAAATATGGATTGATTATTGATCAGGCAATACGACTGATGGGAATACAGCGAGAAGGTTATTTTCAATTCCCGAAAGAGCATCTGAAATAACAGGAGTTGAATAAATCTTATTTCAAGATTTTAAAAAATTATCTATGCACTTGTGTGCAATGAACAAATTGATGCTAGAAAATGTGGTGATTGCGAAGGATACTGCACGAATATATGCAACCAAATATGTATCCAACAGTTCACAAAATCCTTTATCATAGAGAAGATATCATTAAGCATCATTTAATACCATTGGGAGATCTATCAAAGGAAGCCCAGGAAAAAAGGCATAAGGATTGTAGGTTTTATGGATAGCACAATACCAGAAAAATACCGTGAAATACAACAAATGAAGATATATTTAATATATTACTGGCAACATCAGATCTGCTTATCTCTAGCATCGAAGTCAATGGAAAGCATAACATCGGCACTTAGGTGAAACAGCAAAAGGGTTACTAGTGAACAGAAATAATATAGAACTAAATATGGAATATTTGCAGGCTATTTTCCAACCCAATGAATAATAATTATAATTTTTTTATTGTTATTTAAGTAAAAAATAATATAAACATTAAAAAACTCTTAGTTATTATAAAAATAAAAATGTTTGTCCTTAATGTTATTTAAATAAAAAACAAATAAACATTAAAAAATATCATAATTTTTCTTTTGCCCAAAAACAACCGATTCGAGTGGAACCGGTACATTAAGAACCGGTTCCAGTTGAACCTGTTCTAGAATTGATAAACTGGGAACCTGTTCACAAAATTATTCTGGGTATTGTTAAAATGTGTTTTTTATCTGATTATAACTTTTTTTAATAAGTAAAGTTGATTCAAAAAACAAAAAATGCGCATTTTCATACTAAATGCTATAAAAAATTAATAGTTAAACTTTAACCTTAAATTTCTCAAAAACTGCTCAAACGATTTTAATGAAATTAAAACTGAAGACAAATTCAATTCTCCATAAAAAAAAAAATCTAAAATATTTCTATCAATTCAAACGTTACAGAGTTTTGGCCGATGGAAAACGATTCTAAGCCACTGTGCGTCGATATGTTATTTACCATCTCATGAGCGTCATATATTAGTTAATATCCATATTGATAATTCAAACTATTTTTGAGGTTTTCATAGAATTTCAACTTGTGTTGATGGTATGCGAGAAATTTAGTAGATCACTCAATCGATTTTGCAGACCTCTTCTAAATAATACTTTTTTCAAAAATGAAGAAGTGTATTATTCCAAATATTGAAGAAAAACCATAAATATTTTTTAAAGCAGTTTTTTGTGATAAAACAACCGGTTGACATTCGAAAAGTGATCATTTTGAAGGACCGATAGTACATAAGCCGAAAACCAGCTTCAAAAACAGTTGGAAACCCGCGTAGATCACCCTATTCATGTTTCTCAAATTATATGTTTATGGAATATCGGCTAAAAAATATGAACCAGAGTTATGACAAATATCGATTTTTCCAGTTTTTGGACGCACAAGTTTTATGTCTTGTCTATTTGCAATACTAATTAAAACTTATCTTATGTGACCCGCACCGAACGCTACCGTACTCTCAACAGTCAGGAAGACGAATGGATGAAAATGGCTAAATTGTCTTAGAATTTCCCGAAGATTAATTTTATGAAAAATACTCGTTGTTAAAATTTTGTTTGTTTTCAAATGTTAAAAATGACCAAAAAATTTAAAAAATTTTCCATTTTGTAGGTGGACGGATTTACGATGGATTCAAATGGGTCATAAGTGGCGATTAATTGGAATTTTAAAATAAATATTTTATGATAATACCTGGTAAATCTATATAAAATTTTTGTATCTCTATTTGTCAAAATCAATCATCTTTGCTTTTTGGTTTATCTGTAGTTTTTGCTGGTTTTGTGTACTGTGGAAAAAATATTTTTTTTTTTTTGAAATAGATTGCCTTTATTTTCATTTAAGCTTTGTAAAAACGAAACTTTTATGCTAAAACTGTCAAACTTAGCTTTTTTTTAATCCAAAAATGGGTTTTTATTTCTGGATATTGGACGTAAATATTTTTAAATATTTTTTTTAAAAAGCCCCAAATTTGGAGTATTTTTCATCTTTTATATTGGTGAGTATTGAACTTAGATATGTAGATTAAAAAAAAGTACACATTCTTAGCTTGTATTAAAAAAAAAAAAAAAAAAAAAAAAAAAAAACAGCGTATATATTGCACACTTTTTAGATATTTCACCTTATTTTTGATAATTTAGGTTTTCTGAAGACCGACTATTTAAAAAAAATATGAAATTTTGATTTTAATTATAATTCTTTGGGTATTACAAATATATTTTGCAAACTGCTAGAGTGATCGGATATCGTGAAACCATTCCGAATTGGAATTGAAATTTGGAAATGCATATAAAGAAATTTTGCGTTTTTTACAGTTTCATCGAAAACAGTCTCATATCATTTTGTATTTTATTGTAGCAAAATTGTAATCAATACATAATAATCTATCAGAAAAAAATAATAAATATCGTTTAAAAAATGTTAAAGTTATTACATATTCATATTCAGCTATTACATATTAATGTGTGTCAGATCAATTGTACAGGAAAAATTAAAAAAAAAAATTCTTCAAAGTATTTATATACAAAAATTTTTTATTTAAATTTCATTTATAGTTATTTATTTGAAAGATTTCAAATTCACATATTAAAACAAACTATAAGCTGAAAAGTGGTCCTTAGGTGTATGCCTTATATGTGTACTAGGGTCAATAGTGGACCAATCCTTTTTCAGTTTTTATATAAGTACTAGGACAAATCTAATCCTTTTTAAATTTGGCATTTAGAATGTTGTGTAGGCAAAAAATTTTAAAAATTTATTTTTACCAATACCTATCTATATGGAAAAGCAGTTAAGGCAGGAAGGATTTTTGTACGGGAGCTATATAAAATAACAAAGCATTCTAAATCAAATTTACTGCAAAGAGTACATTAAAAATATGATTAAGTTAACTTAAAAACTGTCATCTGAACTTTAACCAAATATATTGATAATTAACGATGGGCACACAGACGGACGAAAAAACAGCCTAAAATTGCAAAATTTACTTTTTCTGCTTGTTCGTTCTCAAATGAAATAAAATATAAAGTAAGTTATTTTTATCATTTCCTGAATTGAGCACAATTCTTCATGTTACTGAAACCAATGTGGGACAGACAGATATATTAAAATCCAATAGGATTAGAACAGTGCACTTTACTTATCCAAATGCAATTTACGGTACTCCATAACTAGGGTATACAATTATTCTGGTTTTCATATTGATCCTAGTTTACTCTAAACAAAATATCATTAAAAACTGTAAATTAGGATGGTCCAAAAGTATTTTTTGCGTATCTAAAATTATGAATGTACACGCAGAAAAAAAAAAATAGTTGTAGTGACCATAATCTAAGAGCAACTTATTAAGATTGAAAAATATGGTCACAGCTAAAAATATATATGATTTTAAGGTTTGAGTTTTTCATATTATAACATTTTATCATATTAGTATCCCATCTTATCATATAATGACTTCATTTTGTATTATTATTATTATTATTATTATTATTATTATTATAATTATTATTATTATTCCATCTTATCATATTGTTGTCTCACTCTATCATATTATTATTCCATTTTATCATATTGTTATCATATCTTATCATATTATTATCCAATCTTATCATATTATGATTCCATTTTATCGTATGAAGTATGGAAGCGTATAAGAGCATATAAAACACAAATAAAGTTTTACAAGAGACGATAAAAATTTTCATAAACTCATAAAAATTAATCGTGTTCTTAACTTAACTTTCAATAGCTGATAAGACTTGCTAAGCACCTATCTGTATGTAAAGTGTCGCCAAAAATTACGGATTAGAATATGCAAAATTTGAGGCTGAAATAAGTTTAAAATGGAATAAGTCCATATATTTTTGTAGAACAATAGTAGTAATGAATGTTTATAAATGATATATATTAATAACTATTTCATTGAAATTCGTACCAAGTGAGCTGTATATATTCATAATAAATTAGTGTGTCAAATTTAATGAAAATAGTTAGAAAACTGACCATGGCTTTCATATAAGCCCATCTTCCTAAAATCACTTTAAAGTTCATAATATAATTGCTAGTACAAAAATAATATCTGACGTGAATAAGTTTTATATGGGTAGAAAACCTAGTGTAAAGTTTTATTATAGTTGGTTCATATTGACCATAGCTCCCATATGAAACCTACTTTCAGGAATCAGGCGCATAATACATGAAATTTCCATATTATTACATATACATACATATGTTTCACAGAAATATAATTTATTCTATAGTTTGTGTATCAGTATAATACTGGATTGTAATCTATTTATTGAAAAATACCTAAAAATCCAAGAAAAAATTTAGTATGAAAAATAAAAGTTCCAAAAGATCGTGTCTTTAAAGTAATTTTTTTCGCTAAAGTTGACAGATTTTTAAAGTTATTTTTATATCAATAGATGTAAATTGGTCACTATAACAATATTATGCAAAAACACGCATTTCGTAAAAGTAGGTTTATACGCCCTCACACGCGTCCATGCTTCATGTATTAAAATAAAACACATTAATTAAAAATTATTATTTATATAAATTGTTTATTGAGTCCATTATATTTGTTTCAAAATAATAGATAAAAGTGTTTATTAATCATAAAATAAAACTATTTACATTCATATTATTTGTTAATTTATTAATTTTATGTTGCACATAATATATTGTGCAAGATATTTTTTATTAACTAAACTCCTTTAATAGCACTTAATCATTATCTTATATTGTTTGAATCACACCAACTATAATGAAACCTTGTCTGTTTATATTAATTCATGTATATACTAAATGAGAATTATAATAAAGGCGGAAAACAAACATTAAAAATAAAATATATTCGGAAGCAAACAAGTTATTCATTTTTTCACCCAAAACATATTTATTTGTAAGGTTTTATTGTTATGTGAATAATAATGTTATTATGGTCTGAAAACGAAATACCGTTTAAGAACAAGGAAAAGATTGATAATATTTAATGGTTGTAGAAATAATGTTATTTTTTATATTAATAAAATTTTGTTTCTGCTAAAAATATTAAAAAAATAACATTTTTGTAGTCAACTATATTAAAATTTTGATTGAATGTAAACATTGAATGAAACAAAAACATTGCAATCATGAACACAGAATTATTAAAATTAATGAAAAATAACAATGAGGACATAGTATTGTTGTAGTGACAATGTAGTAACCAAGTTTCCTCTCTGCGTGTGGATATTATTTACATTAAATTTTGGCCAAATCTAAAATTTTACGCCTTAATTGGATCAGAATGCTACATGGCCATATATGTTGATGATCTTAGAAAAAATTTTCGAAAATTTGTTCACATTTGTTGTTCATCCCTGCAGTGCATATACAATTGGGGTTGGATTAACAATAGCTATTGAGAAACAACTTACAAAACCCTATAGATACGGCATTAAAAAGTTTCTTTATTTTTTACTTTCTTAGCCTGAATGATCGATAATTTCCAACAGGTTTCATTAAATTTTGGTAAAAAAAATGCATATACTTTTGCTTGAATAATGTTATATTCAAACAGCTTTAATAATCCACCCATTTTTCATGGCACACAATAGAAAATCTAGCAGAACTGTAGAAACATTAGTCATACGTATTTGTGTTTTGCCGACGGCAAGATGATGAATAAATATTTTTTCCAACAAAAAAAAAAAAAAAGCACGCAATAATTTTATTGTTAAATTTAATTTAACATTTTTTTGTTTTAAATAATAATAAAAATAACTGTAGTGTGTGTTGTTGATGTTGTTTGTTCACAATTTGTTGTGATATTTGAAAAGAAAGTATTGTTTTTTTTCTTTTCCTTTTAGCGTAAAATTAATTTGGCAACACTGAGTATAAATAGAATTAAAAAAAAATCATACTCATATTTTGTTGATTAAAATTTCTCCAGAGCGACAAGTGTATGGTTAACATACATTTGTACAAATATACTAATAGGCATTCATTTTATATGTACTTATGCATATGAAAGTGTGTGTGCCTTATGCATTCTTGTTTTTCTCTTGTTTTTTTTTTTTATTTATAATTTTTGCGAAATCTGAAATACTGCAATACTTATACGCACACTTGGCTATTTAAAGCTTTAAATGCGTGTGTCGTTTATTAAAGTATGTGTGTATGTATAATAAGTACGTTTGTGTGTTTGTTTCTTTGTGTGGTGTGTGGCACAATTTGTTGTTTTCAAATTATTATATTCTATATGTGAATATTTATTAGAAATTAAGGCGCGAAATTCTATGATTAGTTTGAATGGTGTGTGTATGTTTGTTGTTGTACTTTTAATTATTGTTAAAAAAAAGAATGTTTTAATTTTTATTTTAATGTTCGAGCATTTCCTGTTTTAGTTAAATATTTTTTTTTTCAAAAATCCATTGTAATTTTCTAACATTTATTTGAAAAAAAAAAAAAAAAAATACGCTTAATCGTGCGTAATGTTGTGGCGAATGTTGTTGTTGAATTCTAAAAACCATGAGAAGACGAAATGGTAGCAAGTAAAAAAATATAGTTTTATGATGATATTACGCCAGCAAATGGGCGATTTTTTTCCATATAGCTTTCACCTCCGCTCTATAAAAAAAATACTACAAAAACATAAAAACAAAATCACACGAAAAAAATTACAAAAATAAAAAAAAAAATGAAAAGCCTACACATACACACACCTCTCTAAAAGGCAAAAGCACACCGTAGAAAAAATTACAAATCTGAATAATAAAAAAGTAAAAGCCTCGACGACAAAGCTACAAACGTACAAACATACAATATTTTTATTCAACAACAACCACTAAGATTAAAGAATATTGTTGTTTTTGCCTTTTTCTACAGCCTGCATTTTAGCTTTTACAAAAACGCTATAAAAATAATCACAAATACAACTATCGGTATTTAAAGTTTTATATATAAAACTCTTCTCTTTATTTCTGCTTAATGCTACTCTCCCAATCAATCATTCTTGCTTTTTTTCTTTCAATTTAATATGAGTGTTAATAAAAATTACTTATACTCTGTTTACTTTAAAAAATATAAACAAGCTTTAATACATATAAACCAACACACTTTTACGTTATAAATTATTTGAGTCTCAAGAAAAGAGGAGTAATTTTTTTTCTATAAATTTTATTGTGCAGCTAAATTTTCACTCATTTAAAGCATAAATTCACTCAACAGATTTTTTTCCTTAGGAATCTCTTTAATGCATTTACATTGCATTAATGCAAGTCTAAGCAAATTGAGTGTTTTCATAAACACACACATTAACCATTTATATATGTAGTATTTGTATTAAACTACCACCATTTATATTCTAACAATAATACAAAAAATACTCCCTTACTCATTCATTCACTCACTTGCTCATTGCTGTAGAAAAGTTGCTTAATTTATACGAGTGTGTATGTATGTGTTAATTTAGTAAGGCCTTAATGTTAGCTAAATGTTTATAAGAAATTTTAGTCTTGCGACAACCGTGGTCGCGTATACTACATATTATTTTAGCGGTAAAAAGAAAACAGAGAAAACGTTAGAAAATTTTTGTTATTTTTTACTTCTCCATAAACTTAAAATGGAGAACGTGTTAAATAGAAAATGGAACAAAGAACAAATATAAAAATTGCTAAAAATTAAATGTTAAATTTAGCTTGAACGAAAAAAGAAAAACTGAAAATATAAAAATATTATAAAACTCTAGAAGAAATAATTTTCATACTACTAGCGGGCAGATACAAATTTTTTCCATTAACTTTGGAATATTATTATCCTGCGTTTACAAAAAAAAAAAAAAAAAAAAAAAACATAAAGCTTTAAACATTAAAAAAGACCGTTATTTTTTTCGTTTTTAACATTTTTGCTGCTGATATATTCTAATCTATTGTGCAGCTATTATTTAAAGTTTTTGTTGTTGTATTTAAATGCACTTGTATTACTGGTTTAACACACACCAACACAACGTTTAAAAGCGTGAGTGTTAGACCTTAGAGTGATTATGTGTGTGTAGTTAAAGAGCTTTAAAAAGGTTACCAAGTGTTAGTTAAACGTATGAGAGAGAGAGAGAGAGAACTTACATATACATACATAATTCGTACATTTATGTTAATGATGTGAAGATCTGTGTGTGTGTTATATCCGTTATAAGTGGCTGTATTTTTCTGTTACTGCTGCTGCTCTACTACTACGTCTATTGCTGTTGCTAATGCTGCTGTTAAAAGAAAAAAAAAAAAAAAAAAATGCTGCTGCTGTTTTTGTCTGTAACTTCTGTTGCTGGTTTTAATGGCAGCTTGTCTTTTCATATCTTCTGTTAACTTAAGTCAGTTGACTTTTTGCCTTTGCTGCTGCAACATATGCAATTATTTTTTATTCCAAATAACGTCATCGTCTAAATGGCTTTTGTTATAAAAATAAACGCGTATAAAAAAAAAAACGTTCAAGTGTTTTTCTACAACGAAACAAAAATTTTCAGACTCGTAAAATAATATATATATATATATATATATATATATATAAAAACAAAATAAATAAACTCTAAAATTAAACTTTGCGTGTTCAAAATTAAATGTGTTATAATGACGAAGTATGTAAAATATAAAACATTATTGGCCATAATTTCAAAAAAATGTTATATCAAAAACCTTCATGTAATAAAAAATTGTCCTTTTACTAAGAGAAAAAACACAAAACTATTAAAAAAATAATAAATAAAAGAAATTTACATTTGATTTAGCAAAAATCATTATAATTGTGTTCCAAAAAATTATAACACAAATTAAAATTTATAAAAAATGTGTAATATTTGAGAATTGCTAAAAACTCATGTAAAAAATTTTTACAAAAGAAAATTTGAAAATATTTTGAGAGTTGGTAAAGGTATAAAACATAATTTTTTTCTAATCTCTAAATATTTATAAATATTTTATAATT
Organism: Protocalliphora azurea; assembly: GCA_932274085.1. Classification (NCBI taxonomy): domain Eukaryota; kingdom Metazoa; phylum Arthropoda; class Insecta; order Diptera; family Calliphoridae; genus Protocalliphora; species Protocalliphora azurea. The sequence goes on from OW026522.1 coordinate 118,344,798, forward strand.
CTTTTTATATGGCAAAAGTTTAATTTTAGAAATTTTAAAAATGCCTGTAGATTTCATAATATAGAGCTAAAAAGAATTTAAAATTCAAACAATAAGGTTTTAAAAATGTCTGTAGATTTCTGAATCTGGACCTAATGAGAATTATACATTTTCGAAGGCAGGTGAACAACTAATAGTTAATTTTTTCTACTAAAATAAATGAAGAATTCTTATTATTTATATTAAAGAAGAAATATTAATTCATTAAATTTTCAAAATAAAATAAGCAAATTAATGAAGATTTCGTAAAAAAAAATATAATTTCAAATTTTTAAATAACTAAATTATTAGCAAAGGAAAATATGCTTAGAAATGATAAAAATTAAATTGAAAATTTTAGTTATAAAATATAATTCAAAAATGTTTCACCGGAAAAAATATATTTTGAAAAATCTACAATATATATCTTAAATATTACTCTTCATTTTATATAAATATATATACATATATAATAGATCCTCTGTATGTATGGAAGTATGTATTAAATACCAACACGTGCTGCGTAAAAGCATTCAAATAAATCTCGCATAATATACAATAAAAATATATAATATTTCTATATTATATAAATTTCAAAAATATATGATATATATCGATACCTAAAATGTTAACAGCTCTAACTTATATTTTAGAAATAAAATATTAAAGAAAAACAAAACAAAAATTTTGATGATTAAGAAAAATATATGGATTTAAAATTTTAAATTTATGTTCGCCTACTGTACACATTTTTAAATTTTTGCTAAGACTGTGTGCATTTTAGTTGACATATGTATATATTTATTAATAAAAGAAATTAATTTCATGTGCACAAAATGTGCCATAAATTTTCCAATATGATTCAAAAAATTTCAACTTATTTATGTTATTAAAATTATTTCTTTGAAAACATTTTATAAAAAACAATATTTCGCACTTTTTGTTAAAAAAAATATGTGAGAAATTTAAAGAAAATTTTGTATAAATTTTATAATAAAATTTCTGATATTATTTCGAATGACAACAGGTGATAAAAGCTTGATATTTTTTCGAAGACTTAAAGGAAAATATTTAAGGATTCTTATTAGCAAAATTATTAAAAATAAGTTTTTAAGATACTTCAGAAGATAAGCTATAATTTTTCTTCTTTTATGTAGAATAAAATTTCTTATATTTTTCTCTAAAGCTTTAACAATATTAAAATTTTGCTAAAAATTTAATAAGGTATTTATTTTACTCGACTTTTTTATTATTCGATTAATGAAATAACTAAAAAAATACAGTTTTTTTATAGTTAAAATAATCGAGTAAATCTTTTAAATTATTTAAGTTATTCGAGTAACTTATACCTTAAAATTTTACTCTTTTTTTAATGCTTGTTCAAAGAAAAAATAAAAAAAAAAAAATAAATAAATAAAATAAAACAAGCATTCTGTGTTGCCTTAGTGTTTCATTAAAAAAGAAATAGACTTTCCAAAATAATTGCCCAATTCAGAGCCTCTGTCATATCGGGGTACATACAGCTTAAATATTTTTCAAACAAAATTTTTGAAAGCAAAAACAAACTAATTTAACTATTTTTACGATACACATAGATATAACGATACAACAGAGGTTGTGAACTGGGTAAATATGTAATTGGAATTTGTATAAGTTTTTCTCTTTTAGTTTCATAAAGCCATTGTTTCTCTATATTTACTAAATTTTTTTATAGATAAATAAGTAGGCCTAATTTATGAATTCGAACAAAATTCTAAGTTATTTTAGTTAAAATAGTTCAGCGATTCTTAAAGTAAATTATAAGTCAAAATCCCTTTTATTCACAAGTTTCAACCAAGCTATCATCACTATATATATATATGTATATATATATATATATATATATATATATATATATATATATATATATATATATTCTCTACACCAGACTGAGAATATCAAACCCATAAATAGACATATCGGCTGCAGTATCGTTCGTAGAACCAACAATATGTTTTTCCAAATAAGGTTCGAAATACTCCAATTTGTTTCTCACGAAAAATTGACTATTAAAAGGTGAATTCTTTTTCTTTGTCACTTCAAAAACCAAATGATAAAAAAAATTATTAAAATTTTTTTAAAATGACGTTTAATATTTATTTGATTTATGATATTGAAAAACTACCTCTAACTACTACGCATTGTTATTTAGGTATATATTCGGTTCTTTTTACCACATACATTTTTTTTTAATATAATTTCAAATTGTGGTGTCACTTTTATATTCTAAATATTTTATATAAATTTTGCAACAGTTGTTATCAAGCTACATTTTTTTAAAAGACTAAAATTAAAACATCTTTAAACCTAGTTAAGAAAGGACACCTTTAAAACGTGTTGTATTCGAATTATTCGATTAATCGAAATAACTTACTCTAGTAAATATTTACTCGAAATTCTTGATTTTAATCTAATCGGATAATTATTTGATTTTAATTTGTTGATTAATCGAACAAACACTATTCGAGTGAATACCCTAACATTTAGAAAGAATTAAGAAAATTATTTAAAATTTTAAATATGTTTTTGTTGAAAGTTAATTTTTCAGTTATGTTAAAAGGTGTCACCTTATTTACAATTGATAAAGAAAATTACAAATTTTGAATGTAGTTTTTATTTAATTAGTTGTATTTCATTGTTTGTTACTTAGGGCCCTTTGCTTTTTTGGTAGTATATTTTTGATCAATAAAACTATTAGATAATTTAAACTCTAGGTGAGTTTTATAAGTATATATAACTAGGTTAATATTGTTAAACAGAATATTTTGTTTCATCATTACAATTCTACGAGTATTTTATATAATTAGTTTCCATGTAAATTGTAAATTTAGCACGAAAAGTATACCTAATTCTTAAAAGAACAACTTTTTAGAATTTGCTCTAAAAATCCAAATCAATATTAACACTAAAAAAACAAAATCCACAATATTTTGAGTAATGGAAGATTATAATTTTAAAATAATAACATGTCTATAAAAAAAAAAAATAATAATAGTAATAAATTTGTATCAATTGTACTGAAATCTTTGACGTTTTTGGACACACACATTCTCAGTTTAATATGTATTTGAATTGAAACAAAATTTCAAAATGCGAGTGTAAAAAAAGAATTCTAAAACTTCAATTTCCAATTCCAGGTCAAAACTTAATAAATCGAACTTTTTTCAAATTACTTAATGAATGCTTTTTGAATATGAATTACCATTTATGAAATTTTTATCTTTAAATATTCTCATTTATAAAGAAAAGTTCACGCTACTATAATAGTTGCCATGGAATTTTCAAAATTCCATGAAAAAGTCTCATTAAAATCGGCATAATATTTTTGAAATCGTCAAAAAATCGGAAAAATTGAAATGCATATTTTTTTGGCTATTTAAGTTCATATTAATTACAATATTGAATGCAGAAACTATTTATTTATTAAATAAAATTTCAGCATTGTTTTATATTATGCAAAATTTGAGAAATAGGAAAAAATTAAGACTACCGGCCCAGCTGAAATAAAAAAATTTTCTTTTTAAAGTTAATAGAGGTTTTTCCGTATAGCTGGCCTTTGGCCGGACTCAGGGACTCTTCTCTTTTATTTATCCGTCGAGTCAACTTTTGTTAAAAATAACAAAATTTTGTAAGTTCCGGTATATAAATAAAAAATTAAAATTGTATAAATCCTCTCAAGGATTTAACTGATATGGTCATATTATATATCATTTAAAAGGTATTTGAACTTTTAAATAGTATTAATATTATAAAGATGTTCAAAAAATATACCAAAACTTTAGAGATCTATAACTCGTAAATTAAGCGTGAGTGGCCAAAATTTTGTACATTTCTTTAAACACAATTAAAAGTACTACTGTATCATTATAAAAATTCTTTAAAAATCAAGTAGGCCAGTGATCCTAATTTACTAAAAATTTCGAAGTAAAAAAACTTCTTATAGTCCTTTTATCTCTCTCTGTATCTACTACAATAGAAAATGAGATTTAAATAAGAAAAATTTGAGGTTGTAAATATTTCGTGAAATCGCAATTTTTTGAACAGAAATCGTCAAATCGCACTTTGGAACTTCTACAATAAGAAATCGTCAAAATGCAGATAAATCGCCAAGTCTGGCAACAGTGGCTACTATATTTATATTAATTCTATTAAAAGTTTTAAAGTTTTGGGATTCATAACCTCAAAACCTTATATCGATATTACTAAATCATGTGCGATAAACCTGTCTTTACTTGTAGAGGAAATTTTCCAAGTTAAACTATTTATCTTAAATGGGTTCGAATTTGTTGGGTAGTACCTAAATTTTTTCTTTAAAAAAATTTAAATGGTTTTAATCAATTTTCTACACGTATTCCAGCTATTCGATTAAATACAAATTCGAATAAAATTGTACCATGTGTATATAACGTTTATTTCATTATTTTTTTTTTTTTTAATTATGAAAATTATTAGGTTTCTATTCACTGTTAATGACTATATTATAATTTTATTACTAATGATAATTTCAGTGTTAAGTATTTGATATTGTATATAATATTTATTCGTTGTTATGATTTATATATATTTTTTTTTAATTAAAAAATAGATTTAAAATTTGAAGTTCAGTTTTAATTTTATTTAATCCAAATTAATAAATATCGTCTAAAGAATTTTTATTAGAGAATAAAGATCAGTTATACTTGACTTTACACCTTAAGTTTTAGTATGAACCATTTATTTAATTAAATGTTATCAATTTTATTTTGAACACTAATGGTCTTATTTATTATAAATAAAATTTGAAATTTTTCAAAGGTTTAATTAAACAATTAAATCAAATTTAATGGTCGATAAAAATTAAACCTGAACTGAATATTTTAAGACAAAGCAAATACAATGGATTTTTTACTAGTCATACGTTTTGATTTAACTATTCTGATACGAGCGACCTTTTATTTTCGATAGTTTTAATGTTGATAGCATCTACGAATCTTTGTATTTTCACAATTTTTTTGATATGAAAACTATAATTTGTTAATATATATTAAGTAAAAAAAAATAGTTGTTTTATTAAGAAATAGGTAATTCAATTTACTACAGACCCTGGTCTGTATGCAAAAATTAATTTTTGAAAAGAATTCACCTCGCGGACGTTTTCAGTAATTTTTTAATTTCAGCACAGGTCTCTCGTGATCATTTCACCCAGTTTTAGCAGCGCATAATAGATCATGCTTTTGATCCCATTAAATACAGATCTTTATTTGAATGCCATGGTTATTTGGCTTTAATGCCAATTTTCCTGGTTCGTCGGGATTTGAATTATCATTGTGGCACCCCTTTTTATCGCCTGTAACAATTCGATGCTTTAGAATAAATTCAAGTACTTTTAAAACCTAAAATTTGTATTTGGGATGACCCATGACCGAGCAAAGCCTCCAAATAAAGTAGAACTTTTGAATTAGGCTTCTATTCTTTGGGAATAGACGAGTATGAGACAATATACATACTTTATTATATGTTATATTGCCTAATTTATTCTTTGATTGGCTTCAATCTCTTATTTTCTTTCTTATTCAAAAAAAAAAAAAAAAAAACAAATGAATTTATATACTATTTTAGACCTCTTTGTGTACTCATTAAAACATAACTCATATTTTCAAAACACAAAAACAAAATATATGTAACTAAATAAATTTTTTTGTTACATGGGTTAGGTTTTTGACAATTGAATCAGTTTTTTTTTCTCTCACATAAATATCTAGTTATTAATCTGTGCCTCTGATGCATTAAGAAAAGAAAAGGGCTCAGGGCGGCCAAACAGGGGGACGAAATTTAGCTCAAATATTTCTCTTATATAAGGTTAGTTTGAAAATGGGCGAAATCGGTTAACAAAAAAAAAAAAAAAAAAAAAAAAAAATGCACCAATAAAATTTTGTACAAATTATTCAAGGATCCACGTGAACTCGGAAGTCAAATGATCCGCTCACTTTACCGCCCATCTTCCATATAATGTTAAATTTTAAATTAGAGTAGCAAAAAAGTGTTTTTGAAGGTGAATTAAGTTTTGCTTAATATGTTAATAGTTAAAGGTTCGAAAATCTGATTTTAGATAAAATAATAACTAAAAAATTTCTATAACAATTAAAAAAATATTTGAAATTGCATGACTACTTGTTTGACAAAAAAAAAAAATATATATATATATATATATATATATATTTGACAAATTTCAATAAAGTGTGTGCTACGATTTCTTAGAAAAAAGTTATTAAGTAATATTTTATTTAGTTATTTAGGGGTTACGTATTTTTCTTAAAACATTTGATTTGTCAGCTATTGCGTTAATAAATTTTTATTAAAATTTTCTAGTCAAGCGTTTTACTAAATCCGCTCTTAAGATGATAATGATATACTTAGTCATTACAAGAGTTGGGATTATGGATTGAATTTTGGAAACTAATTATCTTACAATGAAATTTTCATTTCACTTTGATCTCAGTGTCACCTGGACAGCAGAGAAAGTTATAGTTATAGGTAAAAGCTGATCCATTAGGAAATTTATTTTTATGAGCGAAAACTTAAAAATAACCAATTTGGAAATTTTAAGAAATTACAGATTCTTTTTAACAACTAGTTTAATAACACAAGCATACAAGGTTTTGCACTAAAGCAACTAATAAACGATTCTAATGTTATTAAAGCTCTGAATTCGATTCAATATAGAAATTGGTTATAGTTTACGAGATATTGATAAAAATTAATTTTGACCATATTCGACAGTAATTAAAATAATATAGAATTAAAAGTTATAAATCGGAAATGAATGGCTATCGAAATAAGTCTTTCCTATTGTCGAGGATCGTTTTCACATTTTAGTATAAATTCTAACATTTAGAATATCAATAATATGAAATTGTTCGCCACGCGCTCTTCTATGAGTTGTAGTGACCGCACAGTGCAGCCAATATGCGAGAACTAAAAAATTAGAATAAGTCTTAAGAAACGGATTTCATATTTGACGTAATTAGCGCCCTGAATTACGTCAAGATTAGTTCTCATCTACTGTGGTCTAAAAGTTAATCCTAATTTGTAAACTTGTGTAGTAAATGATTAAAATTATTTATATTTTCAGCTATTTATCACAACATTCTACTTATAAGTAGACTTTTATTAAAAATTTGCTTGATTTCTTATAAATGCTTCTTAATTGCCGTTTAGTTTAAACGTTTTTATTTTGTTAGTTATTGCCGTTTATTTTTTTCTATATTGGCACAATTAAATTTATCATGCCTCTTTCAAAGAATTGCAGTTTTTTTCTTTTCAATTTGTATTCCAAATAGAATAAAACAATAAATTTTTTTGTTGCACTTATCAACGATTAAAGTGTTTTATTTTTTTGTATTTTTATTGTTATTATTAGTTTTTTTTTTTTTGCTATTCACACTGTTCAAATATAAATCTAAAATGAAAAAAAATATCGACATGGCAACAAGTTTTTTCACCAAGAGAAAAGTAAATAATAATAATAATGTACAAAATTAATATTTGCTCCATCTGCTACTGGTGCATGTTTTATGGAAAATATTAAAATGTATTAATTACTTTTGCATATAGCAAAAAATAAACTGAAATAAAAATGTTTTTATTATTAGTTTTTGTTCGAAAAGTTATACATATTTTATTTTGTATTTTTTTTTAGTTTTTTTGTTTGCTAGAGAAATGTATGATGGAATAGTGGGTTAAAAAAGAGTGGGTGTTAAAAAAATATTTTTAAATAAAATTTTTATAATATTTAAAGGAGAGTATTATTTTAGAAAGTTATGCTTTTAAAAGTTTAAAGTTTCATATAAGGTTTAGAATCCAGTTTTGACTTTCTAATATATTATATTCAAAACAGCTCCGGCATTTTTTTTTTGTTTCAAAACCCAACCCCTGTAATCCAGCAAACATATATATACACACGCACACACAAGACAATTTTCTTTTAACCACCATTGCCATAAAGATTTTTGTTTTTCCACCCATATGTTATTTTCGATTATAGATTTTTTTCCCAACATATTGACACATCACTATTTATTGTATTTTTATCATTTTCTATTTTTTTTTTTTTTTATTATTTTTTCACTATTAACTCCGCCCATTCACAAGGGTGTTAAGCAACATTAGCAGCAGGGGTAGTTTTACCTGTTAAGCATTTAATAGAAATTTAATATCTTATAAGAATAACATTAAAATCTAATAAGATTACATTTGTTAATATGCTAACTAATTACAGTTTCTAAAGAATTTAAATTGTTTTGAGAAATTAAAAAAAAAAAAAAAATCTTAACAAAACAAATTCGTTACGCTACGTAACTGTTGTGCATCTACTCAGTGAATAATTTAATCAGCTGATTGTATTTGTTACGCTACATAAAGTGTATAAACTTTATGATCATAAAATTTTATAGTTTATAATGAAATGTTTGGAGAAAAATTTTTTAAAAGAAATTTGTTTCTAAGGGGGATTTCTGTTAATTAACAATTATAAGACAATTATGATCTGGACTAGAATATTGGAATTGAATCTAGAACTATGAATTGTCTTAAGAATCTCAGTTTAATTAATATAAAATCCAGATAAAATTCCAAGATCAGTTAAAAAAGCTTTTTCTGTTCGCTTTTGAGGTATTAAGCCACCTTTTACTGGTCGGCAAAATGTTACTTTTCTGTTTTATAAATTTTTTATAATTTTAATCTTGCACCTTACAAATACCACTAAGTAATTGAGTTGGTCATGTAACTAGTTTTTGATTATAAATTGTTAGTGAAATCTCTATTTTAAGAGTAGATGTCATAATTTGGAATCACAACACTTTAATGATCACTAAATGGAAATGCAAAAAAGAAGTAAATGTTGGAGCATTAATATCCTTATAATGTTGATAAAAGAAATATTTTTCAGGTCTATATCAGTAAAATGAGAAAACTATTGTATGATCATTAATCCTTGGATCAAATTATTTAGCATTTAAACTAGACAAACACAATACACTCCCATCACATATCAAATCTCTTTCTCAACATTATTTAAAAGTCTATTTATACACTTAATTTTATTAAGCATTTTCCTAAAACTGGAGCGAGAAAGAGAAATATGATCTTTATAAAAAAGTTTGAAGCTTTTCTGGAAATTTTGGTAAATGAGAAAGTTTTTTTTTTGTTTTTTATATTAAAAAAGTTTTGCTATAAATTGTTCTCAAGCATTTCGAGAAGGATTTTTTAAATTAATTTCTTTAAGGTCAGTTTAAAGTTCATATGATCAGTTTGAACTATCGAATCTTTTTCTTTATTAAAAAAAAAAGAAAAATTCATAATAACACCCAGAAAGTAATTTTTCAGAAAGCACTTTTTCATGACTTTCAATTTATTAATAAGTGCACGTTTTCTTGTAATGTAAACAGCATCCGAAGATATAAAATCGTTTTAAATCATTTTATTGTTTTTGCTGTAAAACTTTGGTAATCGATTGTTATTTTTTGCAAATACCTGATACTAAAAAGAATATTTTTAAGCAAATGAAAAATAATGTTATACGCACTCTTTTTATTTAAAAACATATTGCTTTATGAAAAAAACTAATTTCATTGCACTAATAAAAAGGAACTTCCAAAGAATCAATTTGGATGACATTGTAAACATTACTTCCTTCTCAGTGAATAGGTATCTAAAGAGAGAACATTTTCCAATGACAAGCCTATTTTAAATTCATTGGACTTTATCCGAATTTCCGCCACTTTAGGATCACAAGTTCAGAATCTTATTAACATGTTTGGATGATCTTTTTTCTTTTTTTTTTGCTATTATGCTGCTTGATTCACATCAAACTGTTTATTCTTTGCTAAGTTAATGCAATGAATTTTGGATTGTTTCAAAACTGATCGAACTTCTTAACTCTTCAGATTTATGTGACAGTCATGATTCGTATTTTGTAAAATAAAATAAAAAAAATATACTATTATTCTGAGAAAAGTTTAACATTTCTAGATGTAAATAAGTATTCATTGTTAAATTTTATTGTTTTGAAAACTAAATTTCTATTGTATAGAAGTAGAAGATTTTTTATATTCAAAATTAATTAATAGAAAAAATAGCATTGTGATCATTATACCAATAAAGCTTTAAATGATTCTTCAATAATAGACCAGTTTATGCTTTTATTTTAGATATCCATTTATTTTTTATTATTATCAAAAAAACTTCATATGGCTTGTAGAAGCGATTTTCATTTGATCTTGATTATAAAGATGATGAATTATTAAGATTATTAAGATGACGAAGTTAGCCTACTTATTAAGCAATTTAAAAAAATATAGTATTCCAAAAAATATCTGCTATGATTTATAATGAGTAGAAAATGTTTTCTTAATTGAATAAAAGAAATAAAGAATTATTTTAATTAGCAATTATTTCATTTTCATCAAATATTTACTTAGTCTGATCTAATTAGTTTTAGGTGTATAGCTTCATAAATTGTAAAGATATTTTATATATAAAGTTTTTTAAGTTTTAATAATATTATTTTGATAGATATCGAAAAAATTAAATTTTAAAGAGTAGATATTATTTTTATTATTAAATCATGAATCAATATAGGAAATATGAGTTCATTTTCATTTTCTGAAAATGAAAATATTGAAAAGCTTAATGATATCAAGGACTAAAGCTATCGTAATACTAAGCAAATACTGGAATATTCATTTGTTTGATCTGGCGTTTTTTTTTTTCTAAAAGCATATAGAATTTAATTAGACATCAGTTGTGATTTGAAATTACGCTTATTTAAATGTCCATATTGCTTGAGCTCAAATTATATAGAATATATCACTTGGAGGCTGAAATAGGTTTTGAAGAAATTTAAATTGTAAAAAATATGAAGAAAATTTAAAAACCACGAAAAAAACCTTTTTCGCTTGATCCCTTTTCCGAATGGATAACAATGAAACTAAAATTTTGAAAAGTGGTATTTTATAACGAAATATAATTTAACTTAAAGTGAAAACAGCGAGCACGTTTGTTTGGGAAATTAAAAATGTTAGTAGATTCGCTAAAGTAGCAACTTATATAAATATGTATATATTATTAAAAAGCCATAATTATTGTTTTATTGCAATTTTAAAAGGACTACAATTTGAGATAGAAATTTCATTTTTAAAAGATTTCCTGTAGCAATTGAAAAATATCGAACATGGAGTACTTTTTTCGAAACCAATATTTAAAGAAAATTGATTGGAATTTTACTAAAATTTGCAAATTTAATATTATGGATTATGTACTTTTATAAAAAATAGTACAAAAATGCTTTATTTATATAATAAACAAAAAAAGAAACGAACAAATAAAAAAATTCACAAAAATATTTATGAGATTTTTATCATGATTGTAGTCTCGTCGTCACAGTCATCAGCGAGAGGCAGCAACATTAAAATCAACAATCAACATCATCGTTATAGTCAGTCCATGCCATCAGTCATTTGTAGTTAGTGAGTAGTATGTAGAATGTTGCTGACTTTATTATTTCTTTTTTTTATATAGCGACGATGGATTTGTTCAGTTTTATTTTTATTAGTTTTATTTTTTATTCCTTCATTTTCCTATAAATATTCTTTCAATATTCTGTTGAAATTCTCTGACGTTTAAGCTCAGTTTAACTTTGGCAATCAGTGAATGCAGTCATGCATTATAGCAGTGATAAAAAAAAGTGAATTAGAAAAAAGTTTATAAAAATTTTTTCCATATAAAATTAGTGAAATTAACTAGAATTTGTAATTTTATTTTTCTAATGTTTTAAAAAATTAAATGTGTTGCTTTTTTCGAACGTTCCACTTTGTTGAATATGTCGTTTGAAATTTTGTTTTAATTTCTGAAAAAAAAAACAATAATAACAAAATTCTTGTATAAATGCAAATATAAAAATTTAACAATTAGTGCGTTTGGTTTTTAGTACGTCTGCCTGTCTTTGTGTATGTTTTTAGGTATTTAACAAAAAAAAAAAAAAAAAAAAAAAAAAACAAAGAAAAAAAATCATTGTAAACAAAAATAATAAAAATCAAACAAAAAATGGGTGTGTTCTGGTATAAAAAATGCAAAAAATAAAAAACAACTTCTAAAAAATAGGTTTTTTTTTTTTTAGATAATTCTTATTTTACATACAAAAATAGGCATAAAAATATAATAACAGCAAAAATTTTATCTCTTTCTTTGTCATCGTCAATATTTACCGATTATTAATGTGAAGTTGTTGTGAATTATCTGTAAAAATACGATCTACATAAAAACAACACTCAAGGAAATTTGTTAGTAAAAATAGTTTTATTATATTAAAAATAACTATTAAAAATAAATAATTGTTGATATTATTTGCCAGTTTTTTATAGTAACATTTGTTTTTGTTTAATTTTTTAATTTGATAAAATAGTTTTGAACTTCTCTCATATGTCTAGCGTTTGACAGATAATACAATTTTAAAGTAGCGTAATTTCGGTCCTGTAAAAGAATTGACTTCAATCTTTTTGTGTATAATGAAGAATTATATAAGCTAGCAACATAATTAATTTGAAAACAAAAAAAAGTAAAATTCATACCTTTTTCCGATTTTTGGAATTAGAATAAAATATTTGTAAAAAATTATTTTTTGGATAAACTATAAATATTTTATTCGTAATAAAATGTTTGTCAGTTAAGATATCTCAGAAAAATTATCGGTGCATGTAGACCTTATTGTTTGAAATGATAAAGTGTAAAAAAACTTTAAGATTTTTGTAAAACAAATTCCACAATTCCCAAAAAAATAAACGCCGAAAATTCAAAAAATAGTGTTTTTCACATTTTCTTCCATAAACTCCACATTTTGCCGATGTCCCAGAGGTAGCAATTCCAAACGTTTAAAGCACTTTATAAATTCCGAAAGTCTATTCTGTTTGCAGACTTATTTTTTTAGAACATATGTATAAACTAAAAGCGAAACTTTCATATAAAATAGGTAAAATTTGGGAGGGTGTGTAGTTAGACTGCTTACGCTATTGGAATTGTTTTATATTTTAAAATCATCTTTGTGAACATACTTTTAGATAGGTATGAAATTTTAAAGAAAATTACATTTTGGAGAAAAAGGAGTGTGGGCATTTTTTCGGCAAAAAAAAAAAAAATCCTAATTTTTGTAATTTTCACCTCCAAAATCGTTTATTTTTGAAATCGGTTAAGACATCGAGTTCAAATTTTCTTTATTCCGTAGACAATTTTGTTTTTTAATTAGTTAGAAAAAAATAAAAAAATCGGTCGAAAATACTCTCATATATATAAAAAAAGCTAGACCAAGAAGTTGCAAAATTGAGGTAGTTTAAATTTTAAATGCAAATATCTCGAATATTACAATAGCTAAATAGTACAAGTAAGCATATCTTTTATAGGTCTTATTAAGGGCTTTAAGGGGATATTAAAAATATTTTAAATGGAATAAGAAACAAAAAATTGGCAAGCGTTTAAGAATTGTCTATGTCAGAGGTAACATAATTTGAGCCCCCTTTGTTGGGTTCTCCTTCCAAATTTAAAATCATATACTTGTCTGCTACGCATATGTGAACTTTTATATAAATCTAACTAGCTGATTAGAAGTTACAGATTTATTTCCAAAAAAATTTCGATGCTGCCTCACTGTGCATTGTACAACTTTGCTCAAATCTCAGTTAAATTTGTTAGAATTAGTAGTAGCTTTTTTTCTGAGTTGTCAATTATTTGGTATATTAGAGAATTGAAAATTGTCTTAATTTTATATAATTTTGAGTTCTAGGAGCGAATTTTTAAGACACAAGTAAAATTAATTTAAATTTATTTTCTAAAATATTTTATGATTTTTATGAAATTAGACATATATGTTGTCGTAATTAAAAGAAAAATAATAAATATTTTATTTAGTGGTTACTGAATTTTCATCAAATATTCGATTATAATTTTTATGTATTGAATAGAATTAAAAAAAATGGCAACTATATAATTATAGTAATTTTTACTATATGGAAGTTTTCTTCATATAGTATTGTCTGTCAAGCTCGACCATATGATACTCTACCTCATTGTGTTTGAACACCAAATTTGGGGATAAAACATACTAATATTTATAAGGGATTTATGTACTTTAGAGTGATTGCCAGAAGAGGTCCTTATGTGGAAACTATGGTGAATATGGGTCCATCCTCATTAAATTTTGCGCTGTAGTTTCTACTTATATAAAACTTATTTGTGTCAAATATTAACGTAATACTATCATTTGTATTTTTGTATTGGGATCTATACACATTGAAGTGGTTTTCGGAACATCAATACAAACGCATAATGATAAGATTAAAATAAGTTAGAGTAAATTTAATTATAAAAATAAGCCCAAATATGCACTTGAGTTTAGAATATGCAGAAAGGTGTGTGTGTTTTATTTTTGGTACTAAAACACTTTATAATACGAATTTTACATCGAAATATATCAGAATATGAAGACGTAAATATGCTCTATAAATCCCTTTGTAAAAATATGAACTTAAAATCTATAATATGTATTTCAAAATACTTCCAGATTCTGTAGCAGACTATGACGAAAAGAATGTAAAATAAAATATTAAAAAAAATATTGTAACATTAAAAATAAAAATCTATTAAATATGATATAACTCAAAAATAAGAATAAATATGCACATAAGTTTAGAATACACAAAAAATTATTTTTAGTACCAAAATTTGCTTTAAATTTAAATATGGCAAAATATACTTTTTTTGAGGGAACAAAATTTGGTAAAAAAGAAACACCACACTGATCATTTTTAATCCACTAATTAGATTTATATAATAATGATCTGATTTTACCTTCTATAAGATGACATTGATGTGGATTATATATATATATATATATATATATATATATTTGCTGAGATTACTTATTCGCGTCGCCACTTTAAATGTTAATAGAATTTTGTACAATAATAATTAGATTTTCTCTATAGAATCTACTTTATAAACAGATAATTGAATATTTACAAATTATATCTATTTTTAAAAGTAGTAAAACAAAAAAAAAAAATAAACTAATATTTCCAAAAGAAATCGAACTCAAAAATATACACACCTATAGATAAACAATTCAATTCGGGAAATGTTATTTTTGATACAGAACTTTTAGACTTTGATTAGATTGATATCGGTATAGTTTTCGTATATACAGTACAGTTTTAATAAAGAAGAATTTCGAGGTATTAGCCATGTCTGACCTATTCTTAGACAAATTTTTTAGAGCAAAATTTTGAAAGGAGCTAATAAAAAAAGGAAATTTCTCTAACTCAAAATCTACTTGTTAATATTTGCTTAAAAAATAAAGATTAAAGCTGAAATTATAAAAATATTAAATAATTTAAATATAATTCCTATAAAGTCATCTAGCCAAAAATTCTAGTATTACTGCCTCAACCTAAATGTAGTACATTCAAAAAAATTATGCAATTTATTCTAAAATAACAAGCTACAAATTAGTTAACGGTAAGTTGTTTATTAAATAGTTTTTTAATTAAATTCATATATAGTATTTTTATCTCTTGATAATTCCACAAATGCTTGTATGTGTGGATTATTATTAACAAATTATAAACCGTTTTTTATGTTTTTGTTTATACTTGCTCTATAATTAAATACAACAAATAAATTTTAGCAGCAACAAAATAAATATTTAAAAAAGTAAATAAAAAATAATCAATAAAAAAATATATATACAAAAAAAAAGTGAAACAACGATTCTTTTCAACTGGTTTTAGCCATAAGCGAGGTATAGAGTTCCTACGTTATTATTTAAAATCAGTAGGAACTTCATACCGTGCTCTTGGAGAGCCATTAAACAACTTTCTAAATAAAATATAACAAATAAAAAATGCCACATTAATTTATCTAATAATCCACATACAATATTAAGTAGATTTAAGTTAAATATATTTTTTTTATATATGTACTTAAAATACAAAGTTTATTTTCTTGTTTTTTTATAAAATTAATTTAACAAACATCTAACTATTAAAAAGTTGTAAATATATCTTTTAATAATACATTGCACAGTGGGGCAGAATCGAAAATTTTTGGAAATAATTTTATAACTTCTAATCCGCTTGTGGGATTTACATAAAATTTCACACAGGCGTAGCAAAAGAGCATGGAATTTTAAGTCTGGAAGCGAGACCCCACAGATCCCTCAAGAGCGAAGATATGGGGGCTCAAAGAAGGTTACCTCTGACATAGAAAATTTTTAAACGTATGATAATTTTTGGTTTCTTATTCGAATTCAACTATTTTTATATCTTCTTAAAAACCTTAATATGTCATATAAAAATATGTTTTTAGTGCTATTTATCTCTTATAATTTTCGAGTTATTTGTATTTGAAATTTTAATTAACTCAAGTTTGCAAGTTCTTGGTCCAGTTTTTTTTTTTCATATATATATGATAGTATTTCTGTCCGATTTTATTAGTTTTTTTCTATGATTAAATAACAAAATTATCTATTGAATAAAGAATATTTGAAGCCGATGTCTTAACCAAACCCAAAAATAAAATTTAATAAAATAACGCTAATGCAAAGTTTAATGTGTCGCAAAAAATTTTTAAGTTATGTTAAGTTTGGGAGGTTGTGTACTTAGACTGCTTAGGCTATTGAGATTGTTTTCTATTTTAAAATTATCTTTGTGAAGGTACCTTTCAGAAAGGTATAAAATTATTATGTGGGGTTAAAGAAAATTATATTTTAGAGAAAAAAGAAAATAGACACTTTTTAAATTAATTTATTTTTGGACACGGTTAAGATATTTTTGGACACGGTTAAGATATCAAATTTTCTTTAGTCAGTAGATAACTATGTTCTTAATTAGTTAGTTAAAACTAATAATAAACTCGGCAGAAAATACTGGTATATATATGAAAAAAAAACAGTATCAAGAATTTGCAAAATTTTTGTAGATAAAATTTCAAATGCGAACAACTCGAAAACCATAAGAGATAAATAGCATAAATGTTTTTATAAGCCTTATTAAGGGCTTTAAAGTGATGTAAATATTTGAAATCGAATAAGAAACAAAAAATTGGCAAACGTTTACAAATTTTCTATGTCAGAGGTAACATACTTTGAGCCCCTTTAGCTCTGCTCCTGAGGGATATATGGGATAGCGCTTCCAAATTTATAATTATATACTCCTCTGCTGCGCATATATAAAATTTTATGTAAATATAACTAGCCAATTGTAAGTTGCAGATTAAAATTTTAGATTCTGCACCACTGTGCATAGTTATAATGAAATAAAAAATATAATTTGTACTCGTATACTAAGATTATATTTAATATTTATTATATTTAATAATACATTTCAAAATTAATTCTCAAGAATTATTCAACAGTACTACCAACGGAAATTATTTGATTATATTAAATAAATTATAAATTATATTAATTAGTTAAAATATGTTTACAAAGTAGTAAATTATTTGTAAATTCCAACGTTAAATAATTGTAAAAATATATCTTTTGATATGTATATAAAAAGTCATGATAGATCTTTCACTGTCACTAATTTTAAAATTAAATTATTTAAAAAAAAAACTTTGGAGAAGTAATTGGATATTGAGATAAATTTGATAAAAAAAAACAGACTAAATAAAATAGTCTACTTTTCCTTACGAATAGCATGAATTTTGTGCGGCGAGTTCCCGGTTCGAGGCAATTCATTTTTATATAAAATATAAAAAGCGCACAATAAAAGATTAACTTCAATTATATAAGCCACTGTCAAAATTATTTGATTTTAGGATTTAAATTTTCTTTTATGGCACATTAAAATCCATATATAAAATGATTTCATTGTATATAGAATCAGTTCGCGCTAAATGTTAGAATACGAGCTGATCACAAATTTTTTTAAGAATTTTTTAAATTTTATAAAATTTTTAAATTACCGTAAACTATTGTGTGAAAATATTGCAACCAATATAATTGTCCTAAAATATTCGTAAAATTTATTATATATGAAATAAAAAATTTTTGAAGAAAAAGCTTGCACATTTTAAAGAGTATTATTTTCGAATCTTAAACTTTTTTGAATATAATTTATACCATTTTAGATAGATAACTTCAATTTAAAAAATAAGAAGAACCGAGGCTAAAATTGTCATAGGGACAATATTTAAATATTTTGGGTGAAAAATAATTTTTAATAAAATGTGTATGACTTTCACCCTTTACCACCGCACTCAAATTAATACAAAACGAAAGGTTGGTATCTTGTGAGTCAGATTTTTAAAATTTTTTTTTGCGGATATCTACGAATGTAGCCAGGGAATGGCTAAACACTGTCTCTGCGCCGGATGTATGGACAGACGTAATTATACCACAAAAATTATTTAAAATAACGTGGTATATATAAATAATATTTACTACTATGCTATACTATGCTATATATGTAATAGCTCTGCAAATTTTCATTATGATTACTCAATTGGTTTCGGAGTACTATATATATTATTTTTTTAGATAAAACGGAATTACTTAAAAAAAAAACAACCAAGAAAGGAAGATGTAGACGATCTTGACCGACAATATAATACCCTGCACCATTGTGTACGAGTATAAAAATTCAGTAAGGGGACTAATATTACACCTGTGGCCAATTTTACTAAATGTAAAATAAAATATACAAATTTGTGTCGAATATTAACTTGATACTAATATTCGTATGGGATTTATGCACGTTAAAGTGATTTTCGGAAGAGAAGTTTATATGGGAGCTATGGTCAATTGTAGAACAATCTTCATAAAATTTGGTACAAAGATTGATAGTTGTACAGAACCTCGTCGCACCGAATTTCATTGAAATATGCTTGCTTTTAAGGCACTATTCAATGTCTTTATTTTATTCCGGGGGACATTTGTATGGGGGCTACGTGAAATAACGGACCGATCACAAACAATTTCAATAGGCTTCGTCCTTGTATCATAAAAGTCCCACGTACCAAAGTTCATTGAATTATCTTCAAAACTGCGATCTGTACTTTGTGCAAAAATTTTCATGGACAGCCAGCCAGATGGACGGACATCGTTAGATCGATTTAAAAAGTAATGCTGAGTCTGTTAGTATACTCTAAGGTGGGTGTTGGATGATTCTTTCTAGGCGTTGCAAACATCAGCACAAACGCATAATACCCCAACCACAAATGTGTATGGAGCTGAAAGAAATAATAATAAATACAACACTATTTATCAAGGATCGTTATTAAACTATATCGTGGCCATATTATGTCCATCTGACTGTAAAACGACGTTATCAGTTTTTCTTTAGGACGTCAAATTTCCCCTCAAAAGGATTTGAAATTTTCGAAAGATCCACATTAAAAAAAATTATACATATTTACGAATAATATATCAAATGAAAGCTAAGCATTCCCACAACAAAATAATATTTTTGATTTAAATGTTGCAGCATAAAAACTTAAGAAAATATCCTTTTGAAAATATTACCTTTTAATATTTATTTTCAAATGTATGCAACAATCATTCTCACACATGAAAAAACTTGAACCATTCAGTGGTAAAATTGTTTACTTAGTTTTGATCCTGGATTGCTCCTGAATTTTCTCTTAAAAGGACAAAGTTTCAAAAAATGCATAATTTTTAAGAATATTGGAAAATATTTACGAAGTTTATATCGACCCAATATAGTCAAATGAAAGCTGCGAATTCATGCAATATAATATCTTTTTTGTAAATATTTTATATATATTTTTTTTTAAGTTGTGTGTTTTTTGAAACTTTGAAAATTTGGCGTCCTAGAGAAAAACTGAGTACTTAGCTTTATTATGCATGGACTCTAGTTTGATGTATGTATATATCAATTTTTTCATGTGAGAAAAAAATGTTTGGGAATTTGTTTCAAGGCTTTATCATGGCTTAAATCAATTTACGTATTTTTATTAATTCTTTAAGTCAAGGATTTTAATGTTCCTGAAAGTGGGTTTATATGGGAACTTACATTCCTATAAATGTCAAAAATTTTTGATATAATTTAAACTTGTGTAATCAATAAATTTCAAATTCGAAAAGAATTTGTGAAATAATTTTTAAATGAATTTTCTCATATTAACTAATATTATGAAAATTATTCTTAAGATTATTGGCGCAAAATTTTGTTCATTTATTGTTGAATATTAAAAAGTTATAGACTTATGAACAGAAAATGACAAAAGTATCCCACTGTTAAGGGCACGAAAGTTATAGCGGTTTTAAGTTGAACATAAAACAATTTTTAATACTAGAAGTTTATGTTTAATTTTAGAGTTTTCTAGAAAATTTTAAAAAAATTGTTTTTACGCTTAAAATCGAGATCTTTTTAATTTTTGCAAAAAAATTAGCATCTAAGTTATTTCTTCATATATTATACAAAAATATATTTTATTAAAGTTTATTACAAAGAAATGCTATTTAATATTAATTAACCCAAGTAAATTTTATTTGGTCCACAAAACTTTTAACTTTCGAAAATTTTGGATGCGCTTCTATATTTTCATTAAGCGTTACAACATCTGCTAATTATACCTATTATATTATATGTCAGTGCCTTATTGAAATGTGTTTTGATAAAATTGTCCCGTTTTCTAATATCGTCGACATTTGACTTAAATTTATGGTTCCGATTAATTCCAAGATCAATATGCAAGATTTGAACATATTGCAATTTGCTTGTAATAATACAAAATAAGGACAGATTGTCAAATTTAACCACTTCTAGTATGAAAAAGTTTTAAAAAATTGTATCTTCTACAAATCATTTGTAATTTTTAGTTCATTCCGAAATAAAATACTGAAAAGTTGTGTGTTTATCTCAATTCGTCTAGCCATGAAAAATGTTCATATTCAGCACTCTGAAATTTTTATTTTTATTTTTTTCTTGTAATACTGCGTAAAACCAATGTTCACAATAATTAGTTCATTATTGACAGGCATTCTTCCAAAATGGTTGATACGAAATACCGGACTTTGGATTAAAAAGAAAATTGGTATAGAACTTATTTCACGTAGTTTTACGAAGAATAAATTTCCATTCCACAAAATTTAAATTTGGATGAGGTAATCTAATGGAAAAAAATGCAATATGAGCACAATCTAGCGATTTCCTGTGTTATCGAAAAATTTGGGTAACACAGGGCAATACTGACTAAGGTATCTTAGTTAAGTGATATACATACATGCGATAATCATAGTTTCCAGATAAATCGACAAAGTCATCAAATGGATTATTTAAAATCGCATATGTTAGTGGAATTTTTTGGATGACAAATTTATTATTTCATATTTATTTCATATTGTCGGCCTATTATGAAAGTTTAGTTTATAAGTCTGAAGATATACGTATCAAAATTATTAACGTATAATTTTATGTGATTGTCAAACAAGAAATGGATTATGTATTTACCATGTCAATTAAAAAGTTGTTAAAAACATTTAGACCTTTTTGAAAGCGCATCGACGATTTACAAAATTTTCTATTGAATTATTTAATTAAAAATGTCTTTGGATTAATCTGATGTAAGCGATACATACCTGGTACTGTTATTTAAGGATCTCAAATGCCTTTGTTATGGAACTAAAAACTTTTGTAAAAATTCAAAGGAGGCCTTTTTAACGTGTTTATTTGCCATTTTATAATAAAAATCTATTATAGTTTAATTCCCATAAATCTATATAATTACATATATAAAAAGTAAGAAAGATGTAATCGGTCAAGTCCGATCGTATGATACCCAACACCATTGTGTTTGTGCGTCAAAGTTCTTGGAGGGATCTTATATTAGACTAATTGTGGACCGATAATTTTACTAAGTATAAAATATGAATATTATATTAATACTAACATTTGTATGAATTTATGCACTTTAGGGAGATTCCCGAAAGTGGGCTTATATGGGAGCTATGATAAATTATGGAGCGATCCTCATAAAATTTATCACTGTGATTTCTACTTATATAAAACTTATTTATGCTGAATATTAATTTGATATTAACATTTGTATGTGATTTATGCACGATAATTTTAATTTTCGGAAGATGGATTTATATGGGAGCTATGGTAAATTATGGACAGATCTTTATGACATTTGGTACAAAGATTGACGCATACACAAAAATTCCTTACATTAAAATGTTACTATGTTTAAGGAATTCATGATCGTTAAACCCCTATTCCGGGAAGACATTTGTATGGGGGCTAGGTGAAATAATATACTGATCATAATCAATTTCAGCAGGCTTCGTAATTGTACCAAGATAATTGTTCGTGCCAAATTTCATTAAGATATCCTTAAAATTTCGACGTGTCCTTTGTTCAAAATATTTACATGGCCAGACAGCTAGACATTGTCAAGTCGACTCAGAGATGATTCTGAGTAGAACGATGTACTTTAAGGAGGGTCAGAAGATGTTTTCAGCGCATTACAAACATCATCACAAAAGCATAATACCCCAACTACCTATGGTGGTGTAGGGTATAAAAATAAATCTGTGTTTGTTTGTCCGTTTGTTTTTGTACCTTATTGACAGTTTTCTCAGCATCAGTCTGAAAGCCCCTAAAGTAAAATAGGCTTCTTTGTCTTTTGTTCGGAGCTGGGGGAAATGTACCATACAAAAATTATTTTAATTTGCTCATATCGCAAGACCTATTACAAAAGAAGTATTATAATTTTGTTAGAAAAATTCTTTTATTAAGTTCTATGTTTGAGATAAAAATAGAGTAGGGGAATGGTGCCCCCAGACAAACAAAATATTAATCATCGCATAGAGAACTGTTACAAAAAATATCTTATAATTTTATTATGAAAATAGGACAGTCAGGTCCAAGGGAAATGGGGGTTATTAAGAATATATTGATTGATTATTGATTGATGATACCACAACAAATGACTTGAAATATTGTTGAAATAACTTTCTCAACAACTTTCATAATTGATATAAAAATACGATGATTAGGACCAAGGGAAGCGTACTCTCCATCCCCCTTATCTAAAGAACTATTACAGCAATATTAATATACTTTGTTGGGCATAAATTTCTCATCGACTCACATATTTGAGATGATGGAAGATCCATGCGGAGTGTTAACCCAAAACAGAAAAATGGGTGGGTAGCGAAGCGTACTGAGTAAAGTCTAGTCTTCTAGAAATGAAAAATTTATTTTGACATTTTTGGGATATTTGTTATAATTGTTATTATTTAAGTGTGCATTTATTTACTTTGAAGAGAAAAATATGCATATAAAAAAATTCTGAAAATAGTTCTGAATATACTTTTAGAAAAATCGTCAAATCTAGGGGAAAAGTAGTCAAATCGTTAATAGGCAATTTTCAACAATTAAAATTGTCAAAACGACGATAAATCGAAAAATCTGGCAACACTGGTGATAATGAAGTTCTAAGGAGGTTGCATTACATATTGCAATATACATATCTTGAGAATGGTTTGTCTGATTAGATACAATTAAATATAAAAAATAATAATATTAAAAATAATATAATAAATTATAATAATAACAATACTAATAATAGTAATGATAATAATATTATAATAATAATAATAATTGAAATTATCTCAGAGTATACTCATTAGGGTGATCGACTAGGTTTTTCAACGGTTTTAAAACCCGTTTTTTTAAGTACTGACGGTTTTTCCAAATTTTAATTTTTTGAGTGTCGAATAGACTAGTTCTTTAATATTTTATTTCAAAAACCATATGTATATATGTATGTGAAATATTAGAAATAATTTTTACCATTTAATTTTCATAACTGGATTTTTTAAACTCATAATTCGACAATGGAAATTTTTTATGGGATAGTTTAAGGTTGAAGTTGAAATAAATAATTTATAGAAGTTGAAGCAATTGAATTACATTGAATGAAATAAGCATATCTAAGGGATTATCTTTTTGTATTCTAACATCTGTAACATTCTTATAAAAAAGTTAAATATTTTAGGGAGTTTTTAACTAAATATTTATAATAATAGCTTATTTAGTTTTTTTTTTAAGAGTTGTATTTGAAAGAGGTCAAAATATATATATGAGGAATTTCAAAAATATTCGAAACTCTTTGAAACCGATTTATGTGTCTCGTATTTCTAAAGTTTGTTTTGTAAACAGGACAACTGTTATTGGATTTTGATAGACCTTACAAAATAATTAAGAAATCCAAAATTTTATTACATTAACATTCAATTTCAAGAAGATAAAGCAATTTAAAGCTAGAATATCACGTAAACAGAATTTCTTAATAAATAACAAATTCGAGTCAGATGAGCGTTTAATGCAAAATTATTATGCAATTTTTGAAATTTTCACAAAATTTCGGAATTTTTCCGAAAAATAGCTGTAGGGATTTGTCTTGATGACTAAAATTGGAAATACGCAAAAAAGAAAAAAAATTAACAAACATCATTTGTATTGACTTTTTTTGTATTTGTATTTTTTTATATTTGCATTAGTCTGCAAACAAATTTCACATAACTGACAACTACCGCGAAATGAAAATAATGTTCATGAAAATAATGTTTATGAAAATAATGTTCATGAAAATAATGTTCATGAAAATAATGTTCATGAAAATAATTTTCATGAAAATAATGTTTATGAAAGTCTTTCGAATATAGTCTTCAAATATTTTAAGGGCTAATACCTTTATAGAGCAAACAATAATTTTATAACCTCAAAAAGGATACATATTGCGCATAATATTTCGAATTTTTAAATAATAAAAACTATTTTTGATGCAGAGGAGTATTATTTTTTTTTTTTTTTTTTTTGCTATTTACGAAGTCGTGCAGAAAGTAAAATCTAAATGTTTCCTTTCAGTATACTTCGATGAATACACTGGTCGGCAAAAAATCGTCCCTTAAACATGTATAGTTGGATATTATTAATTTTGAGGTACTACACATGAATTCGCTTTCCATCAGGTCTGAATTTTTTTATAGGCGTGTCTAACATTTCGCTCTTAATAAGGCGATTACATGTGTATATTTTACTATAATTCGAGAACAGGTTGCCGGATTTATACAATTGAAATACCAAGGTATGCATAACAAAATTTTATTCAAATTATCTTACCATTTTTTGGAGTTAATGACCAAAATTCTTTAAATTTTTCGTAAAAGGTTTATACTTCATTCGACACAAATTTTTGTAAAATTCCGAAAATATTGAGCTTATAAGAAAATCATGAATAACTTGAAGATAATTTTAATCGGCATCTATTGGAGTTTTATTTATATAAATTGGACAAACCATTTTCGAGTTATACAAGTGTGACTGCATAAAAAGGGCGTCATAAAAAAATTAATACATTATAGAAAAAAAGTGAAAGCAAATTCTTATTTCGCATTTTCATTATTTAGCATTTAACTTATCATGAAAAATTGCTTTTCCGACATTAATTTCGAGATAACTTCGAAAATGTTGGGCAGATAAAAAAATAATGTTTGTCTAAATCGGACAACCCCTTCTCGAGTTATAATAAAATAAACTGTGTATTCGGGTTATTAAAGATGAGACATTAGACATGCCCATAAAAAAATCACGACCTGATGCAAAAAAACTGAAAGCAGATTCGTGTTAAGCAGGTCAAATTCCATCTAGTCCACATATATTTTTTTTTTTTTTTGAAGAGGACAAAACATTTCTTTTATTTTTTTATGTCGACCAGTCATGACCAGTGGCAGCAGTTCTACAAAAACAACAATACGTCGAATTCACACATTGTTTTTATACATGGAGTTTGACACTTCAGCGGGTAAACAAAAATTGTGCTTATATGGAGTTTGACAGCTCTAAGTACTAAAGAAAATAATCAGCTGATTAAGTGAGATCACCTGTTTGAATTCGTCTTGCAGTAATTGCTTTGACATGTGCTGAAGAACAGTGTCGGCAGTTTAGGCTAAAGCTAGCATTTTGAAGGCTAAATCTAGCCTTGTTAAGACTAAATCATGCCTTTTATTTTGCTTTTAACTTCGAAATTTTAGTTTTTGTTTCTAGCTTTTTTCTAGTCTTTTTTGTTTTGATTAAAATTGCCTTAAAAAGGCCAAAATTTAATTATTTCAACAACGAAGAAAGTAATTTATTAATGCCATTACTAATTATATTTTTACAGGATCATTCCTTTAAGCATGTTTGTATATTGATTCGTATAAAAATTGAGATTATTTATATTTAATAAAAAATTTCGCTTGCGGCGCTTCGTTCTTCAAATTAAAAATGCCTTAACTCATTACTTTTAAATATACTTCATCAACCATAGAAAATATTTATGAAAATAATTACAAAAAAAAAAATCTTATTAGTGCGAAAACTCGCCCAAAAATTTTGAAGTTTGGAATTATAGCTCGAAAATAACGAAAAATCACTTTAAAACATTGGAAAATTTCTCATATGAAATATAACTTAAATTTACATTGGGAATTTTTTGGACGATTTTTCATTGAATCATTTTACTGGGTGTTATTTAAAAATTTATAACTATTTCTTTAGAAAAATATCAAAAATTAACGAAACGAACCAAATGAGTTTCTAAATTAAAACAATAAAAAAAAATAACTTTTTCTGTCTTTATTTTTTTGGGGCATTTAGCCTTTTTTGACCTTTTTTTAAGTTCAATTTTTTCCCCATCTCTTGGCAATATTTAAGAAGTTTTATATAACCGCATTGCTTTGGTTTCGGTAAAACAATATCTCTTCTTCAAAAGTTTGTTTTGAAAGTTTTTACTTTCAAACTTCGCTATTTTTGGGTGCATTAATAAAATGGTTAACGCGAAAAAAATTTGTTTGCAAAAGTATGGGTTGATAAGTATAATAATAATAATAATAATAATAATAATAATAATAAATTATTTTGTTATCAATAAAATTGAAGTTAGCAATTGTTCTTAAAATGCCTTTTACATTTGTTTTTATGAATTATACAAATTTTAACGACTTTTTTTGTTTGAAGCACTTGGCCCCTATTTCTTCTTAATATCCATTATTTTCATACGAAAATTAGATTTTTCGTATGAAATATAAGTGATCACAGATTAAGCTTATTTTCCTTAAAAACTCAGTATTTTTCCGGGTTATGAAGGATTTTAATTTTCGTCGAAATTTTCATATAAAAACCTGATTATGAGATTTGTTAACTGTTTTACTTAAGTAATCATAGCTGTAAACGTATAATTCATTTACAGCTATGATATATATATATATATATATATATATATATATATGTATATATATATATATATATATATGTATGTATATTATAGCTGTAAATGAATTATTCATTTTTGAATTAATTCGCGAATCATTCATGCACTGAATTAGCAAATTCTGAAATAATTCTTTTCGCACAAAAAAATGAATAGAATGAAATTTGAGTCAATTCGAACGAATTTGGTAAAAATTAATTGCAATTCATTTGGCAAATTCATTTGAATTGGAAATGAATTGCAATTAATTTTTATCAAATTCATTGTTTCCAATTCAAATGAATTTGTAGAATGAATTGCAATTCGTTTCTAAATCAATTGAGTTTGTCAAAGTGAATTGCAATTCATTTCCGATTCATTTGAATTTAATTGATTTTGAATTAATTCAAATGAATTAGAAAAAACAATTAATTTCCAACTCATTTGAATTGAATTGATTAAAATTTGAATTGATTTTATAAGTAAATCTACAGTAAACATCACTGTTGTTTTGTTATTCAAATAATTTTTTATGTAAAATACAGCAAGCATTACTCTCGATTTGTATATCACCTAGTATAGTCCAAAGACAAAAAATTCTTAGATTTTAAATTCCCATAATATACTGAAATTGTCAGGTAGCGGCAGAATAGGAATTGAGTTATTAGGTATCGGCGAAAATCCTATCAAAATGGGAAAATTTGCTAATAAAACTTAAATTTTTATTTTTATCAAATAGTGTAAAAAATATTAATGGTGTGTTTAACAACTTTTGTTTAAATAATCACATATTTATATATTGTAGAATTTTATTAAATCGAATTTCAAAGATTCCATTTTTTTCTCCCTAAATCTGCTTTTGAATTTGATTGATTTTAACTCATTTTTGATTTCATTCGATTGAACTGCAATTCATTGTTCTAATTCATTCGAATGAATTCAAAATCAATTCAATTCAAACGAATTGGAAATAAATTGCAATTCACTTTATCAAATTCATTTGAACTGGAAACGTATTGCAATTCATTCTAAAGATTCAGTTGAATTGGAAACGAATTGAGATTCAAATTTCATTTAATTCTTTTTGGTTGTGAAAAAATTAATTCAAAATTTATCTAATTCGTAACAAATTAAAATCAAAAAAAATGATTCATTTACAGCTCTGAAGCAAAAAATGAAACCGGTTTTTTAAATTTCCAACTATTTAAACTATTAAAAAACCGATTTCTTCAAAAAGCCGAATTACCGATCACCCTAATGCGTATATAATCTGTACATATTTAAAATTTTATCTTATAATAAAATCGACTTAGAAAGTTTTACTAACATCATAACCTGGGAAATGACAAATATGCTGTAAAATAATTTTAAGCGCATAAAATATGCAAAAAAAATTAAAAATATGCTCTAAAAAATATGAGCTTAAAAAAACAATTAATTAATTAACAGTAATTTTTTTTTAACAAAAATTATGTTTTTCACTAAAGAAAGCGTTTTTTAATATTTTAATGTTACAAAAGACGCAATACTAAAATTTATCAACTTTGTGGAAATTTGATTTAACATTTTTTTAGTACATCATATAACAACGTTACGGATCTTCCCATCTGATTCTAGACATTATTATTGGTTCCGAAGTAATCAAAATGATCATATATAAAGGGTGATTCAAGTAGAGATACTTTTTTCAATAGCCATTTTTTGAGAGATGACATGTGAGTCGTGTCATGCTGTCATGTTATTGTTGTTTAGTATTGTTTGGCATTTTATAATGGAAATACTTACGCCTGAACCACGTTTACAAATCGTTCAACTGTATTACGAAAATTCACGTTCTGTGAGGAAAGTGTTTCGTGCACTTCGCTCAACTTATGGTCAACATAATCGGCCTACTACTATCACCCATAATCGGCCTACTACTATCACCCATTTTGAGACCCAGCATTCATTATTGGATAATATTCGACCGAATAGACCACGTCCAGCACACTGTGAAGAAAATATAGCGGCCGTAGCTGAGAGTGTACGCGAAGACCGTGGAGAGTAGATTCGGCGCCGTTCGCAACAACTCGGACTGACGTATGGAACGACTTGGCGCATTTTACGTCGATATCTTAAATTGAAAGCGTACAAAATACAGCTTGTGCAACAACTGAAGCCGCTAAACCTTCCCAAGCGACATCGCTTCGCTCTATGGGCTCTTGAAAAGTTCCAAGAAGATCCGACGATTTCGAGGCAAATTTCTGGCTCAGAGGGTATGTAAACAAGCATTTGGGACGAAGAGCAACCTGAAAAGATTCGAGAACTGCCATTTCATCCAGAAAAAACAACGGTGTGGTTTGTGGGCCAGTGGAATTATCGATCCAAATTTCTTTAAAAATGATGCCGGTGCAAACGTTACCGTCAATGGCGACCGTTATCGTGCCATGATAACTCGTGATCTCGGCGACATTTGGTTTCAGCAAGAGGACGCCACTTCCCACACATCGCATCAATCAATGGATTTATTGAGAGAACACTTCGGTGAGCACATAATTTCACGTTTTGGGCCGGTTGATTGGCCACCAAGATCGTGTGATATCACACCGTTAGACTTTTTCCTGTGGGATTATGTAAAGTCTAAAGTTTATGCGGACAAACCCGCTTCGATTCAGGCCTAGGAGGAAAACATCACGCGTGTGTTTTTTTCTTTAAAAAAGTAGGGAACCTCGAAATGGATCACCCTTTATTATTTTTATAACATTAACTGATGCTATTCGGCAAGTCCTCTATATTACATTTCAAACATAACTTTAATGAAGATCAATTTAAAATGGCTACAATTCAAGCTCATTAAAGTTGATTGTAAATACTAAATATTTTTGGTTTTCTTATTTTTAATAAAATCAAATTTAAAAAAAATAGTTCATGTGGTATAAAAAAATATGCTCAAAGTTTCAAAATATGCTCTGAAATAGTTAAATATGCTCGCAAAATAAAAAAATATGCTATATATATGCACTAAAAATTGCTAAATGCAAAAATATGCAAAAATGTGCTTTCAGAAATGGATGTCGAAATGCTTCATTTGTTCTAAAACGGATAAATATTTTATTGAATACTTCATTCAATGTCTTCGAAAAGAAAATGTAATTGCATAATTGTGTTTTCCCTGATAATAACAAACTATAATAATCCCAAACCTAGGGCGATGTAGGATAAAATATCTTTATCCAAATTATTTATTATATTTTAAATATTTCAATTTAGTTTATAATATAAACGCATTAATTTTTAATAACCTATATTTGTATTTTGTTCCTTAAACACTAAATTTTCTATTTCAAATAACTAAATATATGTAAATTCATACTAAAAGAAAATCTAACATTACAAGCAACTTTCCTATGATCTTACATATTTTCAGTAGGGTTATGTAAAGCGCACATTATCTCTGCTTCATCTAAAAACTAAATAAACATTAAAGCGGCATAGTTTTGATTTATGAGATGAAATTAAATTAAGTTTTTTTTTTCAATATTATCTTTTGGTTTTTAGCCATAGCTAAAGAAAAACTGTTTAAACATGAAGTAAAATGTGGAAAATAACATCTAAAATAAAGTGTGTTTATAGAAAAAAGAATATAAAATTATAAGAGAAGAAGTTGTAAATAAGTATGTGGTAATAAAATTGAAAAACATATAGGTACATATAAATTTATATATCCAGCTATTAAGTTTATATATTCTCTACCTTTTAACACTTTTGTTTTTTAACACAAACAACAAACCTTTAAAATCTGTTTTCTTTATATTTTCATTTGTGTTTACCGTTTGAAAATCCCTGAAATAATGTTGACCAGATGAAGACTACGAAAGTGGAACTAAAATCTGGTTGGCAATAATTTGGAGAATTATTATCAAATATTGCAATATTAATCAATGTAGGAATTGAGTATAAAGTGAAAGGTAAAAGATATTTAGATTAATATTTAACCAAAAAATTTATAAGTGAATCTACTGACGCTTTGCTTCTAAGCTAAGCTTCTCGCCTGACCAGACCAATTTAAAGTGATATCGAATTGAATTTTATGCGAAGAAAACTTTCGAAAACGACATCAAAAACGATTGGAAAAAGGTTTACTAGGCGTTCAGTTTGTGGTAATAGAAATTATATATATACATATATATATTTAATAACCAAAAAAATAGATTGGCAAAAAATTCGGTTATCACAACTAATCTGTTTTCTAAGTGCATGAATTTTGGGATCTTTTAATGGGTATTGAACATGGTTTTAATCCATTATGTCGAATTCATCAGAAATTGAAAATTTTGATCTGGCAGAATCTAAAAGTAACTAAGGCTAATCAAATGAATTTGTGCAATATGGCATTTATTTACATTGAACGAAAATCTAGTTTGAATTAGATTTTATTCGAAATCTACATATTTTACTAGATTTTCCATATAAATCAAAATATAGTTTGTAACGAGATTTTCTCAACATCTAATAAAATATAAGTAGATTTCAAAAAAAATATCGTTTTTCAACACTATTTTTCTTTCAGTGTGGTAGTAAAATGCAACACTAAATAAAAATTTATAGAAAATAATGAAAAACAGTATTTTATTTTTAAAAAAGTTTATATTCTTTTTAAATAAAAAAATTAAAAATTAAAATTTATAAAAAATATAAATTTTTTTTCTTTTTGCGATGAATTTTTCTAAAGTTTAAGTGAATGTGATTAATTATTTGCCACCTAGTTGTCAAGAGAAATCTACCAAATGTAAAGGTAAATGAGGTAGATTTTGTTTCTCGGAAATCTCGTTCAAACGGGTTTCTAAAATTCAGTGTAAATGCCGTAGAAGGGGCAGTTCTTCTTCTAATTTTTTTTATATTTTTTACATACAAATGATACATTTTTCATTTTTTTTCAATACTGGAAATTAAAAAAATAGATCATCTTTCAAAGAATTTTAGAAAATTATTCGCTAAAAAGAATGTTCACTATTACATTAATATTGTACAAGTTCCCATTCACTTGAATTCGAAAAAGTATCGATAACGAACGTTCGTTTCTATTAAATATAACGTAAATATCTCTAACAATTATATTTCGAGAAATCATCATTAATTTTTTATCATTTCGAATGTTTATAAATTTTAAGTTTTTCGAACTTTTCTTGAAGTTTTTTGTTCGAAAATTAGTGTTTTTAGCGAACGTTCGTTCAATTCCGCGTTTTTAGGCAGGAAGGATCTCCTTACTATTTAAGTTATAATATAAACTATAAAGTACTCGGTGGAAAAAAAATTGATTGAAATTAATAAGGTTTTTGAACCAGAGAATCCAAATTTAAACTAACATGTCATTAGGGTGCATTATATGGTATGCTTTATTAAAACATAAATCGTCAAATACTTATATAATATATTATAATATATTATATAATATATTATAATATATATATATATAATAATATATTATTATATAATATATTATATGTAGAACTGTATTTTTTTAATATGTTTAATTCGATCCTTTAAGCTAACTATAGTAATTAATATTATGCCCACAATATACTAAATTTGTTCAGTTATGTAATAAAGTTTTAAATTAAGAATATTATTTGTGAGTTATATGTGTGTGAATATTTAAAATAAATTGTTTACTATTTTTTACCACCATCGCAAACCAGAAAAAAACAAATTATATTACCAAGTTGCATAAAACAAAAGTGGGTTTATAATTTTTTCTGTTTTTGCAAAAGAATGTAAAAAAATATAATATTTAAACTATATAATATGTATTTATGAATATGCATACGAGGGTTGTTATAAAATATACTAGTTGATACCCGTTGTCCTTCACTGTACTCGTCGTTGTCTATATAACGAAATTTGATATGATATTGGTTCTCTCAAATTATGAAATGTTTTAGTACTTTAGATATCCGACCACACTAGAGCATACTCTTCCTATTTTTCTCTCACCACTATACCGACTTTACTCCTTTTTGCACCCTAAACGTAAAACTACCAAAAAGGTATCCCTTAGAAATAAGCATTGTAGTTAATAATACCACATTTAAAATAGTATTTTTCTTTTTACTGGTTCAAAGATATTAAGTACCAATATTCATCTTTATTCCCCGAGCGTTATTAAAGTAACAAAGACCTGTCCGTTTCAATTTTGAGCAGGGCCAACATTCATATTTTACCCACTAAGCATTCTAATTTTCAGGAAGTACCATACACCATTTTTTTTTTTTTTTTTTTTGAGTAGCGAAAACTGAGATTAAATTTAATTTGCGAAAAGATACCACCAAACGGATTTGAAAAAAGTACAAAACACCTATTTGCTATTTCTTTAAATACAAAAATAACACCACAAATATTTCTTAATAAGTTTGATGCATTAAGAGTACATTTTGTTTTTACCAATTTTTAAAACCCCGTTTTAGTGGATATATAAGACGGGAGACAAACCTACAGTTCAAATTTCATATTTCCACCTTCAGGCATTTGGGCTGTATGATAATGGGTCATGCAGTCAGTCAACCACTCAGTAGCATTACTCTTCTATATACGTAAAAGAAAAAAAGTAAAAAAAACCCATATATGACCCAAATAGAACTATATATCTTTAATGTTATATTTCTAGGTTAACTATTACCTGTTGTTAATAAATCTAATATTATTCTCCCCTGTTCTTATTATGTTTGAGTCCTCTGAAGCAATGTAAAATTTGTTATGGTCTGATAAGTTAAAATTCATTTTCCGGTGATCAAATGGAAGAGTCAATATTAGAATGTCATATAGACGAATGCAACAATGTAGTACGGTGGTAAAAATATAACAGTGTGAGGAAATGGAAGTTTATAGAATTGATGATCAAATGACGGCCCTCAATAACTTTATTTCTAGTATTTTCTAATTTTTAAAATAGTACTTCGCTTATACCAACACTGTGACTTACACCAAGCTACTATTTATTTATTATTATTTTTTTAATTTTTTTACTTAGCAGTTACCAACCGACTAATCCCTCAGTAGCCTTCGGATTAGCTGTTTCCTCAGTGGTCCTAAAGTCGACTATCAATATCCGCGGGTCAACTGTTCCATAGATAAGATATAACTACTATATTTCTAAATTATATCCTATATAATAAGTAAATAGTATTGTAAAACATGATTTATAACACCGTGCAACAATACAAAAAATTTCACGCATAAACAAATCAATACATGCATGAAACTAGAGACCATACTTAGTAAATTGGGAAAATTATATCCAACCAGTATAGATGTCAAATGAAAGCTAAAAACCCTTGCAATATAATAAAGGTTTTTATATAAAATAAGCGCAACAAAATTTAAAAAAAATATCCTTTATATAAACTATTAAAAATATTTGACACGGCACTAAAACTCCATACGGAGCTTTTTAGTGTATGTCTTATTAAGAGGTATATTCCAAGAAGGTGAAGAGAGGTTAAGGTAATCTTCATACCTAAGGCAGGTAAGGCGAAACCTAAAGATTTCAGACCGATCAGCCTATCATCTTTTCTATTGAAGACATTAGAGAGATTGATCGATCTTTATATGAGGATCACAATTGACAACCACATCTAAAGGGTAAATCTGTTGAGAGTGCGCTGCATGATGTGGTGAGTTACATTGAACGTGGCCTACAGCATAGGGAGTATA
Organism: Protocalliphora azurea; assembly: GCA_932274085.1. Classification (NCBI taxonomy): domain Eukaryota; kingdom Metazoa; phylum Arthropoda; class Insecta; order Diptera; family Calliphoridae; genus Protocalliphora; species Protocalliphora azurea. The sequence goes on from OW026522.1 coordinate 118,379,832, forward strand.
CCTTGGCAGATTGAGACTATTAGAGAATCACTAGAATCACTATGCGTTCAAAATTTCCTAATCGAATGGATTATCTTGATGCTGAATAGCAGAATAATTAATTCGAACTTGGGAGATGCATGCATAAGGAAGCAAGGTGGTGTTCTCTCGCCCTTACTGTGGCTCTTAGCCGTCAATGTTATTCTAAGACAAATTGGCGCAAGAAGGCGGAGCAGTTTAGGCTACCTGTACTAGGGGAATTGAACTTAAACTGGCAAACGAAGCAAAATATCTTGGTGTGTTTCTTGATAGTAAACTATCTTGGAAGAGGAATACACAGGCGCTTGATGAGCAATTATCATATTAGACTCTGCTGGGTAACGGGTGGATGCGGGATAGAACCAATCATGCATGGAATCGTAGAACGGACTGCACATTATCAAGGGTCCTATAGCCTAAACTTGATACAGCAGATACAAATCTACTATTAGGCATAAAAAGGGGAAACCTAAAGACTATGATAGGTGTTCTAACGGGTCATTGTCCCATAGGGAAAGTGACAGGGAATTGGGAGATAGGACCCTCCGGTCTTTGCAGGATGTTCGAAGATAATGAGTAGGCAGAAATGGTTAGGCAGTCGATTCGTTGACGAATTAGATAGCATATCAAGGATCGATCTAGGTAGCTTGATAGGATTCGTCATGGCTGGCTAAAAGGGTGTCGTTGGCTTAGAGCGAACGAAATAGGGCGGTAGTATTTTTCCTTCTATCCAAGTCTTTTCTATTATTTTCTGTTCTTTTCTTGGTCTCAACTTTCTAATCTCTTTCCTTCCTAAATCACTCTGACATTAACCACTTTTTCTACACAGGAACTCTTCCGAGAGTTATATATGTATATATATATATATATATATATATATATATATATTCATATATATATATTTATTATAAATAGATGTTTATATATATATATATATATATATATATATATATATAATTTTCGCAAGGATATTTCTAAGCTTTTTGTGTTGCAAATTAAAAATCATATTATATTATAAGGGTTTAAAAATTATATATCCTTCAAAACTTTGAAGTCCCTTTGAAAAACTGAGTACACAGTTTCACTAAGTTTACTAGTTTCATGCGTATATCGATTTTTTCATATGTGAAAATGTCTATTTTAGGCTGATATATATTTAAAGGTAAACACTAAAAGTCAACATTTTTTAAAGAATATTTTCCTAACTTTTTATGCCTCAACATTTAAATAAAAAATTTTATTAATTTGCAGGAATTTTTAGCTTTCAACTTATATTCATATTGGGTTGATGCAATCATTGTAAATATTGTATATATTGGGTGACGTAGAAAGTATCTGCGTTTTTGGTCTCTATATGAAGTTGATGCGCATATATCGTGGAATATTTGTTAAGCGAACACGAATTTTAAAGGTGGAATTTTAGGTTACATTTTTGGTGGATATAGTTCTTATCTTGAAAATGAGTGGATTATCTGAAGAAATACAGCCATGTGATACTGTTTTATTACAAAAATAAAAAAAGGAAAACTTTGCAAAAATTTTCGAAAAATTTGTAAAGCGTACGGCGAGAACGCTGTGAGTGAATGCCGTATCCAGGAGTGATTTGGGAATTTTGATGTCAAAGATGCAACTTATTCTGGCCGGCCAGTCACTGAAAAAGTAATTGAAACTTTGCAACTGGTGAAGCAAGACCGGTTCGCAAGCTGTCAGGAGATAGCGGAAACACTAAACATTAACCACATGACAGTTAGGAATCACTTGAAAAAGGCCGGCTACTCAAAGAAGCACGACGTCACATGAATTTTTGCAAAGATATTTTATTTTATTTTATTTTATTACTATCAGTGAAACGCTGCTGAAATGCAACGAAATCGAACTATTTTTGCGAATATTAAGCGAAAAAAGTAATGGTCAATGACTTTAAAGTCTTTGATGGCAAACAAGTTTATGTTAAGTGTTCGCTGGGATTGAAAGTTAATTATCTATTATGAGCTGGTACAACCTAGCGAAACGATCAGTTGTGAATTCTACTGTTCACTACCGGACCTTTTCAGTGAAGCAATCAAGAAAGAGAGACAAGAATTGACCAACAGGAAAGCTGTTGTGTTCCCTCATGACAATGCCTTGCACTGTCTGATTACCATTTGTTTCGGTGTCTGCAAAAGTCTCTTTATGGCAAAAATTGGTAAACCGCTGAAAATCACTTGGCAAAGTTTTTCGCACATGAACGGCAGTAGTTCTGCAGTGATGGAATTATGAAGCTACCTGAAAAACAGCTCATAGATAATAATGGCGAATATGTACTTAATTAAAATTGATTTTCAATAAAGAAAATTTTGCTCAAAATTTTTCCAAAAAACCACTAATTTAATTTTCGCAGAACACTCAGTTTAAACATTACCGTCTACAAATGAATACATGAAAGTATTCACTCGACGGATTTAGATTACAAGCATTTAATTTCCAACTTACAGTTTAATTAAGAAAATTACAAAACGATGACAATTACAAAAATACACGAGGTTTGTAAAAGTTTGACTAGAAAAAAAAAAACTAATAAATGAAATGTTGTAGTCACCACAATCTTCCGATCTCAACCCGATTGAAAACACTTAAAACGTAATACTGGCAATAAGGCATACCGTTATCATGACTAGTTTTTTTTATAGAAAAGTAGATGCAGTGAAATACTATACCAACAAATACTTTGAAGAGTTGCAGAAGTTTTAAACACTTGAATTTATAGATGTTTTGCTAGAACTTGTTTTTCGATAATTCACAGCAAAAAAATCAAAAATTTAACAGAAATATTTTTCAGTATTGTAAAAATATTAGTATCATTAAATTTTCATCCGATTACACCATGTGACAGTAATTTTCACACATGAAAAATCAATATATCCATGAAACTAGAGATCATGCGTAGTAAAACTACGTACTCAGTTTTTCTCCAGAACGTCAAATTTCCTCTTAAAAGGGCTTGAAAATTTCGAACGATACAAATTAAAAAAAAATATATATATAAAATATTTATGAATAGTATATCAATCCAAAATTAATATAAAATGAAAGCCATGAATCCCTGCAATATGATGTTTTTTTTTTTAATGTTGCAGCACAATAACTTAAGAATATATTCTTTTGAACTTGTTACCTTTAACTATTTACTTCCAAATATATATCAGCCTGAAAAAATCATTCTTGCAAGTGAAAAAATCGTTATATGTATAAAACTGGAAACCATCCTTATTAAAACTATGTACACAGTGTTTCAAAGATCGGCCTTCTTAAGCTTCTATATGTAGGTTCTAATTTAAAACTTCTACCCAATTGCAATTTTGCTATGGTCATGTCAAATTTTATTAAAATCACATTTTCCTTTTTTTTTGAAATCAAAATTTTGTTAAAAATTTCATTGTTGGAGAAATCTTAAATATTTTATTTGTAATAGAATGTCGAATGTAATAAAATTGTTCATTCTTTTCCCAAATTAATAACAAAAAATAAGAATAAAATAAAGGTGATTTGATACAAAAAATTCCAAACTTAAATATCTCATCATCATCTACAACAAAAATCGTTGAAAACGGCCTTGAGTTACGAGCAGAGTTACCATTCAAAATTTTTAGAAAGTATCCAAAAAATGGGATTTATAAAAAAATTCACCAAAAAGGTAACTTTTTTTCAATAATCAAAGCCCAAAGAGTCAAATAATCGATTACTCTAATGTTATAACATGATTATAATAAAATAATGACCTAAATGAAATCTTAGGTACATTTTACAATTTTTCTATGCATTGCTTTGCGATCGAATTAGTAGTTTAATTATGTTATTGTATGTATTTATACCCGTATCTTATCGCACAACCCTCGTGTGTATCTATGTTGCTATTAAAATATTGAAAGAGAAAAAGTAATAAAATTGCAATAGCAACAAATGGAATGGAATGAATATAATGTACAACAATAAGTATATAAATATATGTTGCATTTATATTTTTATTATTGCTGTGGTTGTTGTTTGTTACTGTTGTTGGTTTTTAGAGTGCACTATGAGTGTTTGTGTTAGAGTACTGTGGTTTTACTATTATTTTATGTTGCTGCCGTTGCCGCTATTACTCGTACTATTGTTGTTTTAGTTTTTGTTGCAATTTTATTTTTTATAAGTTTTGTATTATTATTTTTTTTTATTTTTTGCTACAATTGTTGGCAATGATTGACGTTTTTTTCCTTTGTGAAACGCAATCCATGCCATTCATGTTGTTGCATTTTTATTGTTTTTTTCTTTTTTGGTTTTAATTTTTTTGAAAGTTTATTTTTCAAATTTTTTTCTAGTACGAATTATAGAGTAGTTGTTGTTTGTTAAGTATTATTTTGGTGTAGGTATATTTGTTTGTAAGTTTGTCGCTTTTGTATTTTTCATATATTTTCGTGTTTTAATTAATAGTACATAAATAATAAATATAAAAAAAATATTGTATATGAAAAAAAAAAAAAATAATATTTGTTATGATAACAATAACATCATTTATTAAGGCACAGTGGTGATCGTGTAAGTAGCACACTGGGGGTGAAATGTCTTTGAAAAAACATGTATAATAAATTAACATGGAATATGGAAATATATTCAAAATAAACACGCAATTTGAGTAATAAGTAAATTTTAAAATTATTAGGTAATTTTTATAAACTTCAAGTTAGACAAGGCAATTATTTAAGTAGGTACTATATAAATAAAGTATATTTTAATACCAAAAACATCGTCTAGTTAGTGTAAATAACAGTTGACATTTAATTATATTTTGTTTGAAGTTGTTTGATTTGTTGCTTGTAATCGATTGTAATAGATATTATTGCAGTTTTTTGGTTAAAGATTTCTTAAGAAATGAAATAAAGCATTAGTTATTTTTACTAAATCATTAATACATTTTTAGTAACCTCATCCAATGGAAACAATTAAATTTAGATCAGATTAACACTGATTCTTACCTTTTCTCTTATATTCTGAGTGACGATTATTCCCTTTAGAATGTTATTTCCATTCAATCTAAATTTTAAACTCACCTGTTTGTCACCTATAAAGAGTGCTTAAGTACGGAGAAGTATTTGTGTTCATCGTAATACCAATATGTCGTGTTTGTTTAATTCTATAAATATTTAGAATGTAAATTTAATTAAATTCCTATAAATTACGTTTTGTATTCTATAACATATTAGTCATCATCACCATTACACATACTTTTACTATACTTGTATGTAAGTATGTGAGTGTATCGATGCGAACTTATTTAATGTACTTATAGGGTTTTCAAATTACTAAGGGATTTGTTTTGCACATTTAAAAAAAAGTTTATGGGAGACCTTTCTTTACCCTACATTACTAATATTACTATGTGACAAATTTTGGGTCAATAAATATTGCCTCAATGGTTCCAACGCAAATTAAAAGTATACCATCAAATTAATAATTTCTCCGAAGGGTTTTACAAGTTAGTTGCAATTTCGATTTCAGTAATTTATAGATACTTATTGTTTTATTGAGTAAAAAGCTTCTCTTAGATATTATGTAAGATTTTTTAATAAATGCCCCTCCTTTTTGCGCCTACTTTTTATAACAAGATTTTATGCAGTATATGAGTATTCACATTATTCAACCGATTTAACTGATATTTTGCACATATATATATATGAATATTTATATATATCGTGCATCCTCGGAAAGGAAATACAGTAAAAGCTCCCTTAATGTGTAGCTCCCATAGCCGGACAGCTCCTAATTTTTTTGTTCTCATGCTTTAGGTATCATTTGTATAATAAATTAATCTCCGCTAGGCGGATGCTCTCTTGGCCGGTCAAGGACACTTATTTTCAAAAAAACATTTCTCGTACGCGAACAAAAAAAAAGGGAACGTACCGAATATTGTGGAGTTTGAGAATATTGTTTTTGTCCATGTTTGCATTCATATATCTGCTTTGCATACATTTTTTGAATATAAATTCAATGTACAATAATGTGTGTAATATTCATTCTAGTATTAGCCCCAGCGCCTATAGGCATTATTGGGATAAGTTGGTCTTATAAGGTAATATATACAATATTTACATGTATCTACCTTATTAACAATAGAAAATTCAATATAATATTTGTTAAGATATTTATAATTTTCATAACAAATACTATTCAAATGAAATACTAAACTTAAGCTTTGTTCAGACTAGACAAATATTTGACGAAAAAGACGTAACCACTAAATGAAATAAACCTTAATTTCTTCTTTCGAAAATGTTTTTTTACTTATCGTAAATTATAGCTGAAGTTTTAATGAATTTTATTTGACACTGTTTTCTCTTACTAAACATTTGCAGGATCAAACAACGGCAAACAATTTTTATGTTAAATGATTTAAATATTGAAATCTTATGATTTAAATATTGAAATCTTAAATTAAATTAAATCTACACTTTGTTTTATTTTTTCTAATCTGCATGTTGGAATTCTTAAGTTATCCGAATTTCTCGTGATATAATTTAACTTATTGTGCGTAAAACCTATAGTTCCATGACCAACATTATGTAGGGATTTGAAAACATATTTCAAAATCTGGTTGCAAACATTCTATTTAATTGAACTCTAGAATATAACGTTGCTAAATTATAGACTATTTTCAAAACCCTACTGCGCATAAATTGAAGAGATTTGAACATCGAATTATTCTTATTGTAAGCATATATGATTCCCATGCAACTCAAATGAGAATGTATTAAAGACTGATATATCATCAGTTTAGCATTTATACTTAGTTTGTGTTTCAACTTATATAAAATCCTAATTCCTGAAGCAATCTTCTTTTTAAGTTCTGTTATGTGCAGATCCCATGAAAGGTTACTCTGTAGTATAATTCCGAGACACCTAACTGAATATATTTTCTTCAAAGGTGTACCATCAGTCTGCACTATAAATTTATCTGAACGAATAGAGTTCGGTCTTAAGCGAATAATTTTTGTTTTGCCCAGATTGAGAACCAGACGATTTAGATGCGCAAATTCAAAGACCAAAGCAGCATCCCGCTCAATCATCAAATCAAATCATTCTTAAAATAATATTTAAACATAATGTTTTTTTTTTTTTTGCTAAATTGTTTACACATGCCGATTTTTAAGAAAAATCAAGTTTTCAATTTAACTGCGACTATTGTTCTTGATTAAATGATCTTCAAAAACAAAGGGAAAATAAAAAATAGAGAAAATTAGAAACTTGAACTCTAAAAATAGATATCAGCTCCAGTTAGTTATGTCCTGAAAACATCCTCGGAAATGGGTGCATAATTTGTCGTACGACACATTGACGACAGACTCAAAATATATATTGACGACTTTTTTGAACAAAGAGCACTAAAACATATAAAATATATTAAAAAAAGTTTTTGGGTGCTGCGTTTTTCCAGCTTGAATAGTGAAACCCGCTAACTACTTCATCTACAGCAATTTTTTCTCATTAATGGTTTAAATTATGTTTTTGACCATCTAGTCATAAATTATGTTTTAAAATAGTCATTGATTCATAATATATAGACCCTTATTTTATTCAAAGCATATAGAAACAAGGGTTAAGATTTTAACATACGCATGTCCAATTTGATTCAACATATTACCCTCATATTACCCTATTTAATTGAACTCTAGAATATAACGTTGCTAAATTATAGACTATTTTCAAAACCCTATTGCGCATAAATTGAAGAGATTTGAACATCGAATTATTCTTATTGTAAGCATATATGATTCCCATGCAACTCAAATGAGAATGTATTAAAGACTGATATATCATCAGTTTAGCATTTATACTTAGTTTGTGTTTCAACTTATATAAAATCCTAATTCCTGAAGCAATCTTCTTTTTAAGTTCTGTTATGTGCAGATCCCATGAAAGGTTACTCTGTAGTATAATTCCGAGACACCTAACTGAATATATTTTCTTCAAAGGTGTACCATCAGTCTGCACTATAAATTTATCTGAACGAATAGAGTTCGGTCTTAAGCGAATAATTTTTGTTTTGCCCAGATTGAGAACCAGACGATTTAGATGCGCAAATTCAAAGACCAAAGCAGCATCCCGCTCAATCATCAAATCAAATCATTCTTAAAATAATATTTAAACATAATGTTTTTTTTTTTTTTGCTAAATTGTTTACACATGCCGATTTTTAAGAAAAATCAAGTTTTCAATTTAACTGCGACTATTGTTCTTGATTAAATGATCTTCAAAAACAAAGGGAAAATAAAAAATAGAGAAAATTAGAAACTTGAACTCTAAAAATAGATATCAGCTCCAGTTAGTTATGTCCTGAAAACATCCTCGGAAATGGGTGCATAATTTGTCGTACGACACATTGACGACAGACTCAAAATATATATTGACGACTTTTTTGAACAAAGAGCACTAAAACATATAAAATATATTAAAAAAAGTTTTTGGGTGCTGCGTTTTTCCAGCTTGAATAGTGAAACCCGCTAACTACTTCATCTACAGCAATTTTTTCTCATTAATGGTTTAAATTATGTTTTTGACCATCTAGTCATAAATTATGTTTTAAAATAGTCATTGATTCATAATATATAGACCCTTATTTTATTCAAAGCATATAGAAACAAGGGTTAAGATTTTAACATACGCATGTCCAATTTGATTCAACATATTACCCTCAAAGGTGGAAAAGTTAAGAGTTTTCGAAAGGAAATGTTAAAGAGCTTGCACTTCACTATATAGAAAGCCATATAATGGTAATTTAAATTATATTTAAAGGTTGTATAGATAACTTCATAATCATAACCTTATAATGGCTATTTTCTATACGAACGAAGAATATATAGTAGAATCCTTAGTTGAAGGATTTGTTCCTTCTGAAACCTTTATTTATTTTGATAGCAAAACCATTATTCAAGCTGCAAATGGCACTCCAGTCTTTTACCACAATCTTAGACGTGCTAATATTAACAAATGGATATAAGATTTAGTACAAGTCTAGAAATTTTTTTCTGGTTATTTGAATAACCCAGGTAAAAACGTTCATATATTTTTATATATGGTTATGTATGAAAATATATAGATATATATGGTTGTATATATGAAAAGTATGCAGTAATATTTGTAATATATGGATTCATATATTAAACCATATATGAATAATATAACCATATATGAGAATTTTTATTGATATTTGGTGTCATATATGACATAATTTTTCGTATATGAATACACATATGACCTAAACCAAAAATACTCTTTCGATGCCGATCTGTTTTTTTTTTATTTTATTTTTTTATTTTTTTTTTATTTAACAAGTTTATTCAAACTTCTAACTTCTTCTTTTATAAACGATATCTCTCATTTTAAGTACTGTTGCTACTAAAAATTTACGAAATAATAAGTAACCCTTTTAACCCTGTTTCCAAGTGATTTTTTATAACTGTATATCGTTAACTGATTTAACTACTTTAAAGATATTTAATTCATACAATATATACATTTGAATACCAAATAAATTGGTTGGTGCCTCTGATAAGGAGTGTTTGTGAATTTAATAAAAACAAGAATTTGACATTAAAAAAATAAAATTAAAAATAAAATTTTTATAAAATTGGAAAAATAAAAAATCAAACGAAACATTAATAAAATTATTTTTTGTAAATTTCTGGTTCTCCTATCAATACAAGAATGTCCCTCTGGTCAATTATTATATTCAAAAGAAGGTATGTATTTCCATATGTTCGATTAATATCCTCTCGCGCTTGATACTATTGTTTTTTATAAGGATGTTGCAAATCTAGTTAAGGACAGTTTAGAAATTCAAAGTAAAAGCATGTAAACAACAATCTCAGTTTTTTAAGATGTCAATCGGTTACTCATTAAATTCCAGAGAAGGTAAGTACGCAAACCATTTTGATGAATATGGTCTCATTTTACGGAGAGCAATTAAGTCACGAGGAGCAATCAAGTCACGAAGAGCAATACTTTGTGTACAAGTGCAAAATATTTATTGTATATGTATGTACTTTTTATTTTTTAATAAAATTTATAATAAAAAAATATTTTAATAATCATTCACAATAGGGCCTTTAAATACATATTAATAAATATATGGATATATGTATATGAACATATATTTCCATATACCCTCAATTTTCGGATCCAAATATATATGGATCATAATATATGTTGTATGAATGATTCATACATACATATTTATTTTAGCTGGGAATTAATAATATATTTTTTTCTTTTCTTCTCTCTCTGTTATCAATTGACAAAACTTTGGCAGAGATTTTTTTTCTTTTTATACAAGCAATGGTTTTTTGAATATTTTCAATGCAATTAAGACTGTAAATATAACCTATTATCCTTGTTAATAAAAAATTGTCTCACAGTTGTAAAAACCAAATTTTCTTAGACTTTCAAGAAAAAAATAAATAAATACATAAATAATAAATAAAAATAAAATAAAATAAAAAATCTGAATTTTTATTAGAAGAAATTTTCAGGAACCAATTTTCATAATAAGCTTAAAATTATGATTTTTTGAGACGTGTTTTTGGAGGAAAAAAATTACGACCTATTTTTGATGATTTCTGAAGAATGTTGTTTTCAATATTTTTCCTATATTGAGTATATCAAAAAGGAAGACCCCTCAAACATTTCCTAAAGGGTCTACCCAGCAACAAAAAAAAAAAAAAAAAAATGAATAAAGTAAAAACCATCAAGTGCTTCCAAAAAAGAACATTTTCACCACTGCAAAAGTAGAACTAAATCCATAGTTTGAATATTTTTGGAAGTTATTAATACAGTGCAAGCTCGGTATTCAAGACTTCCCATTATCGCGACGGCCCGGTTATCGCGATGGCTTAATTTTTAAAAATGCAGCTTCAATAATCGCGACAGTTTACTAAAAACGGGTTCTATTTTCACGAATTTTATCTGCTTTTTTTTTAACTTGATTACAATGTCTGTAACCAAAAAAGGGAAATCCCCGTCTTTTGGTATATTAACCTTTTTGGATGGTTTTGATTTTTGGAAAATGTTAAGCCGACAACAGCACTATATGAAATACGTGATTCAGTTGTTAATTTATAAAAAAAATATTTGCCAGAAAAGCAATTTAAAATCTCTGATTTCTTTAAAAATGTTTAAAATGTAAATATATCAATAAAAACTATTCTAATTTTAAAAATTGCATAAAATTTTTCAATTAAATTTTTGGTTCTTTTATCGCGAAAATTCACAAGTCTGATTTTTAATTAGTCGCGAAAATCGAGATTGCACTGTAATTACTTCTAAAAAAGTGAAAATTATTGTATTTTTAGCAGCAAAAAAGGTTAATAATTTCTAAAAAAAATATTAGAATTTCACAAATTTTAAAGCATTTTTATTATCATTTAATAAGGCTAAAACAAAATTTTTATCAGCATTTTTTTAACATCGCTTTAAGAGAAGTACTTCCAAAGCAATGAAAAAGAAGCATAAAAGAGAATATCCTTCTAATGACAACCATGGGTTAAAAAAAGAAATTCTGCAGCTCTATTCCAGCACTAAGTACTTCCTTCCAATGACAACGCAATGTTTAAATCAGTTCATTTTCAGTTCTTTTTTCACTGGGTACCTACAATATTTTTTTCAGCGGGACACTCTAATATACGTATGCATATTAAGTGGGTAACATTTGTGTGTGAACTAAATACATCGGTCCCTTCTTAAGGAGTTATCACCTATTATGTGATAGGTTATGAATAGGCCAACGAAAAATAAGATCTAATAAAAGTGTTTTATGAGCATTAAAAATGACCTTAAACTATGAGAATATATCTATATCATTTTTAATGCCAAATACAACTAAATTTTTATTAGCCAAATGGTAAGGCTTATACATTGTATTCGAAAATTACAAAATTTATGTCAATTTATAAAGTGTGGAATTGAAGAATTTTATTTGAAAAACGTATTTATTCACCAAAAGAAAATTTCTTTAATTGTTTATATAATTAAACAATTCTCTAGGGTGCAAAATTATGTTTTTTTAGTGTATTATATTTGCAAAAAGTATACTCTTAGGTATAAATATACCATATAAAAATATGCTTTGAAATAAATATGAAAAATTATGAAAAATTATGCAGTAATTCTTAAAAATTTATAAAACTTTAAAACAATTAAAAGTTTGGTTCACAGCTCTATGGTTTCAAATGGCTCAAAAGTGGCGATTAATTAAAGTTTTAAAATAAAGTTTTTAAAATAACTTTTGGTGTCTAGTTAAACTAGATAAAATATTACATCACTAATTATTAAAATCAGTCGTTTATGTTGTTTAGTTTATTTGAAATGATCTGTCAAAGTTGTCAAATATTGCAGTACAATGGAAAAAAAACAAAATTTTGTTGAAATCGTCTACTTATATTTTTATTTAAGCTTTCTAAAAATTAAACTTTTATGAAGGTATCATCTCAAACTTAAGTATTTGATATTTGGGCGGTAATGGGCCTAAATGTGTATATTAAAAAAAAAAAAATACGCATTCATGGCCTGCCTTAAAAAATAAAAAGCATATGTTGCGTCCTAATTTATAAAAATTCATGTCTTCTGAAAACAATTATTTACCAAAAATGTTTCACAATTCACTGATCAAAGCTAATAATATATGAAATTTTGATTTAAATCCCCTATAATATTATTCTTTGGATATTAAAAAAGTTTTTTTAATATCCTAAAAAATTATTAGAGCTATAGGTTATCGTAAAACCGTTCCGAATCGGATCTTAAATTTTGAAATGCATTTACTTGGGCAAATTTTGATTTTTTTACAATTTCTTCTAAAATCTATTTATTGAAAGAAATTTTTGCATTTGATTATAGCAAAATTGTAATTAGCATATAATTATCTGTCATTAAACAGAAAAAAGATTAAAAATCATTTAAAAGATGGTAAAGTTATTATAAATTACCCCGATTATTTATTTAATTTTCATTTATTCTCGAAAACTTTTTTATTTTTATTTTTCAATAAATATAAATATCTTTAGTGTTCAAAATGTTTTTTCATTTTTTGAAAAAAAAAAAAAAAATATTTTTTTGCGGGATTTTTATTATTTAATATAAACATCCATCATCATGGTTTTTTATTCATACTTTTGTTTTTGTTTCAAAAAATATTTTCTACTGGGTAATTTCAAAAAATTTCGACCCAAATTAGAGTTTTAAAAATTTTATATCTTCGATTTTTTTAATTTAGGATGTTCATTAAACTAGTCATTGTCACCTTGGACATTTTTGTCAAAAATTAAGAAAGTTTAAGGTTAAATAACTTTAATGTGCATTATCCGATTTTAACAAGAATGGCATCAATGCATAGAACTGATATTCCTCTTTATCATAAAATCCTCTAAAAGTTATACAACTTCTTGGCACAAGGTCGCTAAAATTAAAAAATATCCTTTATCATAGGATATCCTGAAAAAGGGTCTTTGAATTTTCATTATCTATTTACATAATATTTGCAAACAATTTGTGGTTATAGTGTAAAAATTTAAGAATGCGATCAGTTATTACATTTTTACTAACATACTAACATCAAAACAAATGGAAAAGGATAAAAACAAGCAGTGTTCTTCAAGATCGACTATATAGTACCCTACATGCCCTTGTATGATTATCAGGAGAGGACCTTATATATCATTGTGAAATGATCCTTAAGGAATTTATTACAATAATTTTTGCGTACATAAAAATTATCTATGTCAAATTTTATTTCGAAATTGGTATTTATATCAGATTTATGCAGGTTTAGATATTTTTCGGCAATGTGTATTATGTGGAAGCCATGGTCAATTATGGACCGAACATTATGAAATTTAGTGGATCGATCTTTACTTATACTAAACTTATTTGTGGTAAATTTTATCTCGCGAGATTTATACAAGTTTAGTTTATTTTTGGAAATGGGGATTATTCCCATGTTTGTAGGAAATGAGAGGAAAGGTAGAAGAAGTTCACCTAGGTTGACAATTTAGGGATTGACTTTTAGTGGGTTGGGTTCAAAACAAACGGAATATGACGGAATAGGAACAGGGATATAAAAGACCGATGTTACGGACAGAGAACATGAAGTGACAAAGAATCATCAAGTGTAGAGGCATCGTCAAGTGTCAAGGGATCATCAAGTATCTTAAGTTTGTTGAAGCGAACGTTCAACTTCTTATTTTGAAAATGTTACTGTTAAGTTATTAAATGTGTAAATAGTTTCTTAATATATAAAAAAAAAATATTATAATGAATTAAGAGTGCAGCTGTGTTTTAAATTGAAGAGGAAAGCAACAAAAATTAGAAGTGTTATCAAAAATACTTTAAAACTACAATTTGGCGCTCGTCCGGGAAGACCACACTGAGACAGTGTGTTCAATAAAATAGCTTTTCAAAACTGCATGTTTAAATATGGTCCTATTATTGTAAAATTGGGTATAATGATTTATACCTATATACAACTCAAGTATATAAAATTTTGTATAGCTGTTAACATTAAAGTGGGATTTATGCTCAATTTTAATCAATTATGGATCGATTTTTAGAAAATTTGGAACAACGATCTATATTTGTACAAAACTTATGTATGCTGAAATTATATAAATACGAAATATTTCGGATACTTATATGCGTTAAATCACTATTCCGAGGAAAAAATTTGTACGGAGTATAGGTGAAATAAGGGACCGATCATGATCAATTGCAGTATATTTTGCTCTTTGTAACCTCATATAGCAAATTTGAGTAAATAATCATTAAAATCGTCACAAATAATTCGTTGGTTTTTGTAAAGTGGGTTACAGAGGGTTAAGGGTCTGTTTTATTAAGATTTCTATAAAGATATCAATATGCTTAAAAACTTCGTAATATATAATAGAAAATGTGTTAGTTAGCAATGAAAAATTGTTGTAAATTCTGATCTCATTTAGATTCCATTTTACACTACAACGAAAAATCGATTGTAAACATCATTTAGAAAAAATAATGAAAATTAAAAGACCCTTTTTCAGGATATCCAAGAATTTTTTTGCAGGACCTTGCGCCGGAAAAATGTTTAGTTGTTATGACTTTATGATAAAGAAAAATCTCAGTCCTTACCAATGATAACAAGTTTGTTGAAATTTGATAATGCACATAAAAGTTATTAAAGCTTAAATTTTGCTCATTTTTGACAAAAAAGCTTGAGGTGTCAAAATTTAGAGGTTCATAGATTGTGAACCGTAAGCGATATGGCGCAGGTTAATACGCTATGTGAAGCGCATTGAGGAGTAACTTATATGTGCTTAATTTTATTAAAATCGGTGATGGTAAAAATTACCCACTATTTTATTTATTTGAATTTTGTTTTTATTTTGTGAATATATTTTAAATAATTTTTATTCGGTGAAATTGTTGTTTAGATTTTTTTTCATTCGATGAAAAATTTTTAACATAATTTTTAACTTTTGTGATAAATATCACAAATAACTTTTATTTTCTTTTTTATTGCGATCAAAATGAAAAAATTAAACTATTAATGAAAACAAAACAAAAAAAAAAAAAAAATTACGAAGGATTTTTATTGTTATATTTTTTTTAAATACAAAAGATTGTTTTTTCGATTGAAATAAAAATAAAATGTTGTTTTTTTAGTATTAAAATTCAGTCTATGATTTATAGTTATTCAAATCAATATTTTTATTTGAAAGATTTTACTTTTTAATTTAAATCCACATATTTAAGAAAATTATAACTGAATTGTCCTTAGGTGTATGTCTTATATGGGCGTTAGGGCCAATAGTGAACCTTAAGAATGTTGTGCACACAAAATATTTGAAAAAATTATTTTTTCTCAATATCCACATCTATCCATACGGAAAAATACTTAAGTCTATATTTTGGAAGGTTTTTTGTATGAGAACTAATAAAATAATGAACCGGTTTAAATCAAATTCACGCCAATAAATGACTAAGTCAATATAAACTTTTGTGGAAAATTTAGTTATCTTAAAAACTTCCATCCGTTCTTTAACCAAAATGTTATTAATTAAAGACACATGGACGGACACTGGCTTAAGAAAAAAATCCTGAAATTGCAGAATTTACTTTTTTTACTTGTTTGTACCCAAATTAATAAAACAAAATATAAAATAATTTATTTTTATCATTTCCTGAACTAAGCGCCATTTTCATACCATTGGAACCAATGCGGGTAGGAAAAATATCATGTTGCATTATTTTGGTTGCCCTGGTCATGAATAAAACTTATTATATATTTTATTAACATTAGATTTATAGCCAGTAAAAACTGATGGATGTGCGAAGGCTTCTGAGAAAAGTTGATTGCATGAGATAGAAGGACATGACAAAAATATAATATATCTTTGACAAGACTATGTTACAGAGATGGATGGAATTTGAACATATTTATTTAGTGCCATGTTGGGATCGAAAGGTTGAAAAGTACAGTGTTGGAGAATTAAACCAAGCTGAAAGCAAGAGAAAATATAAAATCTCTTGGTAATCGAACGAAAATTAAAGACAGGGTATTTAAGGCCATCAAAATTAGGCGAAAAAATGGTATGCCTTGATATCAACGACAGTGAATTGAAATTAGCGTATACAACATAATTCAACATTGTATAAAATAAATCAAATTAATAATTAATAATAATTTTAGGTACGTTTAAATGTAACTCGCCAAAAATAATTCTCGACCACTTTAATATAAATACTTAGAAAAATTTCCCATTGGTGTTCCGTATAAGATTTTAAACGAAAACTTCGTGTTACTGAATAAGTTTTTTAATATTCTTATCTCGCATATTACGCCTAGTACGTTTGTAAACCTTGGTTCTATAATAAAATAATTTGCACTGATATATGTGAACTATTATTTCATTGTAATAATTACCTATAGTCACTCAGAGTAAACTTGTATTATTCAAAGAAACATGGCGGAATTATTGTAAAACTTTAGAGATATACCCTCTATAAATTCAATTTAAATTATTGAAAAAAAAAAAAATGAAGCGGTGCCACTGGAAATCCGATAGTGCCAAAAATGGTACAATTGTGCCATATACCCCATCACTGCTGTATTATAGTCTTGTCATTTCGGCTCAAATGAATGTTATACCTCTAATAAAGTTTATGGAAATTCCCTTGTATGTATTTCAATATCTCTGTTATTTGTGTAAGTGAGTGTATGTGTATGTGTTGTTGTCGCACTACGTTTACAGAGAGGGTTTGTTATTTATTGTTTAAATTTCATTTAAGCTTTGGTCATCAAAGTACAAATATTTGCATTTTTAGTTGTAGTTTTTATTTTTTATTACCAACTGCTGTTTCTAATGCTGCTGTTGGTTTTGCTGCTGTTAGTGCGAATATGTTTGTATTGCTTTTGTTCTAATTAATATGAAAGGCTTCATCAGTTTAAGTACTTTAGTTGTTTTATATTTTATTTATTTATTTATTTGTTTTTTGTTTTTGTATTTCTTGTATACATTACATCGAAACACAGATATATACAGATATAAACTTCTAAGTAATCTACTTATGCATGGTTTAGACTAGATAGACCTTAAATTTCTAATGTTTTAGTATAAACAATGAATGTATTTAAGTAAAATGTAATTTGAACTAATTGCATTTTTTTTTGCTTTTTATATTTTTTGCTCTTGTTGTGTTTCTTTTATATGCCGTTTCTATGTAATGAGTAAGTAGAAATGAAAGTGATATTTACGTGAAACAATGTATTTGATCAGTTCTTAATACATGAATACATGAGCTTTCAAATGTGCTGCAGTATGTTTTATTAATACTATATAAAAGTGTTGCTTTTAAGTTGTAGTTTTAAGGTCAGTCGAAAAACATTTGTCTTAGATACTTAGTTTTGAAGTTTTGCCATTTGCCAATGAAGTTTAATTTCCTTCATAACATACACAATTTATTTCCTGAGAGTAACATTTATGTACCCTTAAGTAAATATTTCTATTAAAATTCCATATTCCTTTATTACACTTTCAAAGATCATCATCAATTTTGGTATATATATGTGTGCGTGTCTTTGCTGATTTTTAATAGACTGCTGATAGATTGATGTTCCGAGATGAAACTTTCTCTTGTTTATAATTCTACACTTGCAGATGGAAATAATTTTCAACCTGTTAAATCTGTGTAAGCGAAACATAATTAAGATTTATGTGCTTTGAACATTTGTTCATTCATACATTCAATCGTTAACTCAATCATTCATTTATTCAGTCAGTCAGTCATCTTTATAGTATGTTTCTATGTTTTTCATTTGTTTTTATTTTTATGTATTTGTTGTTGCATGTGTATATCTTGGAAATGTTCAGAAATACTCGTGTTTATTTATTTCCTTTAGTATTAATTTTTTGTAAAATTATTTTTCTTAAGTTTCTATCATATTTTATGTGTTTTACACCTTTCAATGTGAGTATTTGAAAGTGTTAAAATTGTACAATA
Source organism: Protocalliphora azurea (assembly GCA_932274085.1). Lineage (NCBI taxonomy): Eukaryota > Metazoa > Arthropoda > Insecta > Diptera > Calliphoridae > Protocalliphora > Protocalliphora azurea. The sequence goes on from OW026522.1 coordinate 118,398,387, forward strand.
TTGAATATAATAAAAATAAATGTGGTCTGAAAGCAGGGATGGGTAATTTTATTTAAAAACATTTAGCTTAAACTTTATTCTAAATATTTTTGTACCTACCATATTTAAGATCACGGAATAGACGAAGTCGCTTTCTCTATATGTACTGCCCATTCGTAGTCGTCTATCTCTGGTAGGCAGATTCCAGTTATGTATAGAAACCCTTTTATTTTTTTAGTATACCTTGGATCTCTAGTTAGTAAATTCAAATTTAGTCTAGAAATCCTGTTACTATAGACAAAGTACTTCTTCAAGTTCGTCTCTGTTTTAATTTTTTTTTTAAATTTTTCGTTCCTATTTGCTGTTGTTGCTGTTTATTTTGTTGGTATGAGTAATAAAAAAGTTGGTAAGTCATTGCGTCGACATTTTAATAGTTCGAACGTTTTTCATCCGCCTCAATTCGTTCGCATTTGTTCCGTATAACATTTTGCACTTTCAAGGAAAACTAACATTAGTGTAGCCTCTTTTGCAGATAGTAAAAAATATAATAAAATGACTTAAACATCACCTCTTGAAGGTCGATTTAAAAATCATCTAAATCTGCCTTAGTTTATAGAAGTTACAAGGTCTTGAAGTAGTTAATGCTCCGACATCGTGTAGCTCAACCCGTGTTGCAATAGTATGGCTACAAGATCATTTAAAACTTTTCAATTCGGTCTGTTACAGTAGTTCAGGAAATAAAGATTTATTACCAAAGATTTTTTTGTCTGATCCCACTTTGCGTTTCTACCAATTCTTATCAATTATTTAATTCTATCCATATTCGCCAGAATCTACCATGGTAGACTTGTGTATTATGTGTTTGTATTGATGTTTGTAACGCACAGAAAAAATTATCGTTTAGCAATCTTAAAGTATGATGATGTCCGTTTGCGTAAATTTTTGCGCAAAGTACAGATTGGTTATGATCGTTTCTTTATTTCACCTTCCCCCATACAAATTTAAGATGTGCGTTTAAATAAAACATAACACGCAATTTTTGTAATAATATTGTCACTTTTACCTTGACAAATTTTTGTCGAATATATATCAATGGAAAGCATATTATTGTTTTCAATATTTTTATCATTGCAGTAGGGAATGATAAATTGATTTCAATTTTACTCGAAAATCAACTTTGTGACAAATAAAATCCGTTATATGCAATCGATTTAACGATTTTCTACTGAAATCGATTATTGGGTTTCAAAAATCGATTTTTCTCTTTAACTTTGAAATATCTGAATAATTTTGACAATTTAAATTTTTTTTTTTGACAGAAAGAAAAAAAGTATTAGTGTTTTGTGGAAGCACCTAGAAAAATACTATAAAATCGCCTTATATTTATTCGCCATAATAATTTTAACCGAAAGATAAAAACTTGTATTCAAAAAAGGTAAACAATTAGGTGAAAAAAGGAAAACTTTGTTAGAGTAGTTGATTCTGATTTATTTCAGAGTTAAAAACCTTTGCATAAATTTGTGATAAAACAAAAAGAATTAAATTTTAAAAATTTATTCAAGAGCATTCAAAGGGTATTAATCTTTACAATCAGATAAATAGTATTTTATGTATTACTTGTGATTTTAAATGTGTCAGAGAGCTCAATAGGTTCCAAAATTTTAAGAATCAGTTAAAGTAAGTATATACTCCTCCTTTCTTATTTTTTCTGATATTTAGCTATCTTTCTTTTCAATCTTTTGCTATATTCTACTAGAATTTTTCTCTCTCTTTCTTCATCTACCAGCTTTCTCTATTATCCATAAAGGGATCACAATGGACCGAATGGTCTCTGGGTGGAGGCGTGAAGACACCGCCCTTTTTAACCTAAACAAGTATATACTTTCTTGATTTTTGCATAAAAAACAAATCAACTCTAAAATAAAATCAATTTTATGGTTCGATTAATCGCCTTTGAAAGTCGAAATAAAAAATTTGTAAAACAAAATTTTTATTGGTTTACATATTTTACAAATAAGACTTAAGAAAAAATTACCCAAAATTACGTTTCTGCCTGTAGGTCCAGTTGATTGATGATTTCCGCAATTTTTTTATATGATATGTATCAAAATCTTAATTTTATCCCCGTAAAAAAATAATAGTAAATCGATCAACTTTGTCTATGTAAAAAGTCATTATTTACGAAGCAATGGGATTTTTATATAAAAATCAATGCAATTTTATTTAAAAAGATCGGGCAGCAATGACAATTGTTTTTTTGCATTCTGATTTTCACCACCTTAAAGTATATCGATCGACACAGAATTGCTTTTTAAATCGACATAACGATGTTCATCCGTTTGGCTGGCTGCACGGCTTGATGGCTGTTCATATAATCCTTGTGCACAAAGTAGGGGTCTCAATTTTATAAAGAATAAGTCTATTGAAATTGATTGTGATCGATCCATTATTTCACTTAGCCACCATACAAATGTCCCCCCAGAATGGAGTTTAAACCCTCAAAAATGCCTTAAAAATAAGAATATTTTAATTTGTGTACCAATTTTATGAAGATCGGTACAAAATTTACCATAGCTTTCCTCTTCCGAAAATCACTTTAACGTGCATAAATTCCACAAGGAATGCTAGTATCAAGTTAATATTCGACACAAAAAAGTTTTATGTAAGTAGAAACAACATTGCCAAATTTAACGAGAATCGGTCCCATAGCTCCCATATAAACCCAATTTCAGGAATCGCCCTAAAATGCATAAAATCATCTAGATGTTAGTATCATCGCATTGTTATGTATTTGTATATTTTATTTTACATTTAGTAAAAATGGCCACAAGTGTAATATAAGCCCTCTTTCCGAATTTTTATGCTCGCACACAATGGTGTAGGGTATTATATTGTCGATCGTGATCGACTATATCTTACTTTCTCGTTTATGTCTGTTTAGTGCCGTCTTTTGGTTATCCTATAGATACTTATGTAAGTCCTTGAAATTCATTCAGATCTATACGTTAAAACGATGTATATATCACAGTACACCCGAGTACAACCAGAAGGTCATGTTCCATATAATGTGCTATTTCAAGCCTAGAGCTTTTCTACAATAATTCTGTTCCAGGCATGACTTTATATAAAAGATAATGGAAATACTAAATAAATATATCGACAATTCCATGAAAGAACGCAAAAAAAAAATACCAAGTTTCGTTCGATTTTTATAAAATTTTGAACGCAAATAATATACGGATATCTATACGACTTCAGTTCTTAGATTCTCAAAATTCTGAAACCTTAAAAATATACAACTTTAACCCTCAAACGGGCAAGGCTGCCTCAGGGCATATTTTCTTATTTTTATACTTTTGAAAATAATTTATATTTTAACTTCTTTACGTTTTCTAATCATTTGGTTCCTCCAAAAATTTTACACTAATTATAATTTTAATCTAAAAATAAATTTTATACATTTTTGCTCCGATCGTTAGAGTGTTAAATCACAATATTTCTGGAACGACTTTGTAGAATACAATGATTTAAAATGCATTTGAATTGTGATTATTCAATTCGAAAATTTTAACAAATAAAAAATATTTTAAAAAATTATTGAAATGTAGCATTTTTTAAATACATTTTTTTTATTAAGTATGTTATTTAAAATTTTAGATTTTTTAGCATACTTGGAAATTATAGAATCTTAACATTAAAATAAAAATCTAAAACTTTTTTAGACGCATACATCTACTATGCAAAATTTTTTTAAAACCTATTCACATTTTTTCATATAAAAATAGTATTTTTGTGATATTATTTTTACATTTACATATTTTATGTAAAAAATTTATTGAGTTTTAACAATTTATTATAAATATCTAACCTTTATGTAGTAGACTAATTAATATTGCAATTTATAGTAAAAAAAAAGCAATTTAAAAAATTTAAATTTTATGAATTCACAACTGTTCAAAATGCATCTATAAATTACATTTGTATTTTGCAGATATTTTTGAACACGTAGGATATTTCCAAGATGCTGACTTACTATTTAAAAATAAGACAATAGCTTTTTACATCCCTCAATATTTTCGAGACATATGAACAATTAAAGTTGAGTTCTTTTTATAGTTTGTTAACTTTTATACGAACTAAATTCACTTCTTTTTTCAAAAAGTAAGAAAAATATAATTTCTATATAAATTCTAATTTAAAATTTTTAATTTAATTAAAAGAAAAAAAATTAAAATGCATTTTTTAAAAATCGTTCTCATTTTTGAAATAGTTGTATTAAAGCCGGCGTAAGAAAAATTCTAACGCCGCTATCATTAAAATTCTCAAAGCATATCCAGAGATATTGTTATTTAATGCTACATACTTTTGCATTTCTTTGATTTTTGAGGAAGAGAAACAGCGAAATAAAATCGGGAGTTTTCGCAAAACTGAAAAGTGAAATCGATATATGGTTTAATGGATTTTGTGTATACAAATTTTTATAGAAATTGAAAGACACCAGGTAAAAAAATGCCGTTTTCGGACGTTCTTTCATATAATTTTATATAAATTTTAATAATTATATTTAAATAAATGTACACACATTTAGTTAAAAAATGCGAATATCTTTTATAATTTTTTTGTTTTTATTTAATACTATTTTTATAGGTGGTTGGAGTATTATGCGTTTGTGCTGAAGGTTATAACGTGAAAGTTATTCAACACGCACCTTAAAGTATGCCACTTTTTATATCGATCTAATGATGTCCGTCCGTTCGTCTGGCTGCCTGGACGGCTGTCCATGTAAACCTTGTGCTAAAAAACGGGTCGCAATTTTAAAGATAATTCAATGAAATTTGGTTGTGATTGATCCATTATTTCACTTAGCCCTTTTGAATGCTCTTGAATAAATATTTGAATTTCCAAAAAAAAAAAAAAAAAATATATTTTTAAAAAACCAACAATTTTTACATAAGTACTTATTATTCAATTACTGATTCAAAAAAGGATAAATTTGATTTTTTTTAAATTCGAAAATTAACAATTTAAGAAAAAGTAGTAATTTTCTACGAAAAGAAATCTAAATAGAATAATATTCATGTATGTATAAATGATTACCTTATTTATACTGTTTTAAGTTCACAAAAATTGAATTTGTGCTGAATTTTCTAGAACTTTAGACATATTTATAATATTTATGATCCCAAAATCCCGGAAGAGCATTTCTATGTGTGTTAGGTGAAAAAAATGGATCCAATTACATTAAGATTCTTTGTAACCAGAAGAACAACCAAAACAAAATTCCATTAAACTATCTTACAAATTACAATTAATAATAAGTCGTTTAAATATTTATCACTTTTAAGAACTTATTCCAAAAAAAGTTTTTTTTTCAGGAAAAGTATTATTTTGATAATAATTTGTTCTTGTGCCACCCTAATGTAGACTCATAGATTTTTGCACTTTTTTTCGTTGTTGTTCGATTTGATCGTAATGTTAAAAGTGTTGAAAAGTAATGGTTGTAATAGCATTTTTTTATGTTTAGTTTGTTTTATTGTTGTTGTCTTCAAGTGTTGGTTTTAATGTTGTTGTTATTAAAATTGTTGTTGCTAGTATTTTATTATGTTCACAAAACTCTACTCATATGAAGATTTTTTTCTTCATGTTCATAAAAGTTTCCTCTCACTTCGAAAATATACAGATACTTTTTTTTAGCGATAGATGGATTTATTTAGATAAAGATATGTTTATGTCTATAATGTTTCAATGTTGCCTGTGAGGTTGCAATGTTTTCTTGATTGTATGCAATCAGTGTAAAGTGTTGCATTGATAGATTTGTTTTGAAATGAGTAGTAGCAACAGCAGCAGCAGCAGCAGCTACATTGTTTTTGTTTAATGCTTAATGCCAACATTATTGGCATCATATATTGGTTTTAGAAATGAATGTTGATGATATTAGAAAATCGTGGTAGAGACATGATTTAGATTTTTTTGTTTTTTACAGAGCGATTGTAAAAGGCCAATGGAATTGTCTCGATTTTGATTCTTGGTATGAATAGAAAGGTTTTGAAAAATATTAATGTGATATGTAGTTGTGGCCAAAAGGACTTTCTCCATTCTAAATTATTATAGGAATATTTTGTTTCATAATATTTAATTTAATGTGATATTTATCTATATATTTAAAGAAAATAACAAAAAATATTTAAAATATTTCCACAAGCAACAAAGCTTGGATGTATCTTCCTTCATACATTCATCTAGATATTTGTGTTAAACATAAATAATTTATAAACTTCCTACTTATTTATATATTTTAAAAAATTGTTAATAAAAATTGAGTTCAAATACGTATATATGGGAAATTATCAAAAAAATTTAAACCTTTAATAAGTCTTGTAGAAATACTATTAAGAAAAAAAAAAAAAAAAAAAACGACTACAGATCTGAACTCACAGGACTTTAAATGGATAGAGTGTAAAATTTTATAATCATGATTGTTATTGAAAGTTCAAAAACTTATAAAAAGTTCTTAAAATTACTTAACTTTTTTTCAATTCATCTACACTTATTGTTTGCGGGTTTATACTTTTTAACCGCATTCGATCTTACATAAACCAATCGGACTTTGTGCTTAATTTCTAATCCTTCTTTGTTGTTGTGCAGACTTTTAACAGTTCGATACAGGATAGTAAAATTTTGATGACAAAATTTTTTAATTTTTAAAATTTTTTAGTTTTTTAAAAAACAAATTTCAAACACAACACGAACTTTGAGCTATATCTCATTAATGTGCTCGAAAAAGTCAAGAAATAGTTTCAAAGTTTAGAAAAGAAGAGCGAAATTTTTAAAAAAGTCAGTTTTTTGCGAAGCACATTCACAGCTTCATATATAATAGGATGCGTTACTGCATGAACTTAAGTTTTTGTTATTTTATACAATAAAATCGAAGGAGCATTAAAAATAAATATAATAATAAAATTTTATGAACTAAGCAAAAATTGCATTTTTTGTTTATTTGTTTTTGTATAGCAAATTGCAATTTGTGCAAATCAGAGAGATGAAGATATAAAAACGGCGATAAATATAATTGATTGGGATCATAAATTTAAGTCAAATGTGGTTTATAGGTGAAAACTGGACACTTTTGTCAAAACAGATTTTGTTAAGGAATATCTCATGGAAATGTAGAGACGCATCAAAAAAATTTCGAAAGTTAAAAATTTTATGAACCAGAAAAAAAGCTATTGGTTTAAAAAACGATCACAATATTAAATTTCACTTCTATGTAATAAACTATAATAAAATATTTTTTCGCATAGTTTATAGAAAAATAACTTAGATTCGATCCGCATTTTTCGCAAAATTTTTAAAAATCGCGATTTATCATCAAACATTGAAAATATAATAAATTTTATTTAAATAACTCAATAAATTTTGATATTACGCGTTATTTTTACCAGAATAATATATACATTTCTAGTCTGTACAAATGTTTATACGTTTGTACTTAAAACGGCTTTAATTTTCGCGCCAACTGTATGATATGGTTAACGCGAACCGATTCTACATGCATTTGAGTCACTTTGTATTTATTCGAATGGATTTTAATGTGACTTAAAAAAATTTTATTTTAAAGGACTTTTGATAATGACCCATATATTTTATTAATACATGTGCATGTACAAAAAAAAAAAAAAAAAAAAAAAAAAAAAAAAAATTTATTTTATTCTGCTTAAGACATATTCATAGAATTATGTACATATATATATATAAATACTTATAAATAAATCTTACAGATACATCTAATATTTATGTATTGTTAAGAAATATTTCAAGTTAAAGAGTAGAAACTGAAAAAAAAAATTGTATTTTGAATTATGAGACCTGTCAACAAAATATCCCAAAAAACGACAAACCTACAAACAAATATAATACAAAAACATATGTTAACATAAATTATGAAAATATATACACATACATGAATACATAATACAAATACTAACAAAAAATAAGTAAAAATAAATTTGATACATACGTATACCTAAATACAAACACTGAACAACTACAACTAAATACAAATAATTATAAAAAACAACTTTTTAAAACTAAATGATTTATTGATAATATTTGTTTGAAATATTTATATTTAATTATAAATTATTAAATAATTATGAATATTTGTTGCTTTTTTCTGTTTTTTTTTTTTAAATTTATAAAAACATTTTAACAATAAATAACAAAATTTAATTATATTTTATGCCCATTAAAGAATACTGTAATCACTTTCAAATGAATGTGTTTAGAAAAACAATTTTTTTATATTCTTTTTTTTTTTTTTGTCATAAATATATGTAATCAATACTTTAGTAATTTGATACTAAGATGATTAGTTTCTAATTGTTTATTTGTTTTATCTTAAAAAATAAATCTTAGAAAACTTAAAATTATTTATTTTTTTCTAGTTGGTGATTTCAAATTTATATTTGTTTTTAGATACAACTGAAAGTGCCAAATCGACAAAATAATTTAAAAATGTGTAATTTTGGCCCAATAAAAGATCTTTTATCTTATAATGAAGAACTACGTCAGCTAGGCAACAAAATTTATTTGAAACTCAAGTTACTACTTTTTCCTATTTTTTTAAAAAAAAGTAATATTTTTGTAAAAAATTGGTTTTTGGAGAAACTATAAATGTTTAATGTAATAAAATTTTTGTTAGTTAAGATATCTCAACGAACTTCTCAGTGATAATAGACTTTATAGTGTAAAAAACTTTACGATTTTTGTAAAAAAATTCCACAATTCCCAAAAAGCCTAAATTCCCAAAAATTGGATTTGGCACTTTTTCGCCCATAAAGTCAACATTTTTCCATTGCCCCAGAGATAGCTATTGCAAACTCTTATGAACACAGTATAAATTCCGAAACTGCATTCTGTTTGCAGATTCATGTTTTGGTATTTTGGAACATGTAGGCCAAAATCAAAACTTTAATATAAAACAAGTCAAATTGTGTGTACTTATACCACTTGGGCTATTGGAACCGTTTTCTATTTTAAAAGCATCTTTGTGAAGATTCCTTTCAGAAAAGTGTAACATTATTATATGTTATTAAAGAAAATTAAATTTTAGAGAAAAAAAATGTAGACAATTTTTTGGTCAAAAAAAAAAAAAAAAAAACGCAAAAAATCATAATTTTTGCAATTTTCAATTTCAAAAGCGTTTGTTTTTGGACTCGGTTAAGATATCGACTTAAAATTTTCGTTAGTCGATAGATAAATCTTTCTTTAATTAATAGCAGAAAAATGTAATAAAATACTGGTATATATATGAAAGACAAGAACTTGCAAAATTGAGGTACTTAAAATTTCAAATGCAAATAACCCGAAAACAATAAGAGTTAAATAGCACAGCATAATTTTATAGGTCTTGTTAAGGTCTTTAAGCAGATGTATTATAAATATTTGAAATCGAATAAGGAACAAAAAATTGGCAAACGTTTACAAATTTTCTTTGCCAGGTGTACCCTTTTTGTGCTGCCATAGCTTTATTCCTGAGGTATATATGGCGTTTCCCTCGTAAACATAAAATTGTACACTCCACTGTTACGACTGTGTGAAATTTTGTGGAAATCCAAGTAGCTGATTCGAAGTTACAGATTTGTTTCCAAAAATTTTCAATTCTGTCCCACTGTGCATTGTTACGAGCTGGGCCAAAAATGGTTAAACTCGATATCAGAATTTCAATGCTTCTTTTCAATTTCTTTAATAAAAAAAAACTATTCATTAGATCACATGTCGAGGGTCCATATTCAAAACCCTTGCCAGGTGTACCATTTTTGTGCCCCCATAGCTTTATTCCTGAGGTATATATGGCGTTTCCCTCGTAAACATAAAATTGTACACTCCACTGTTACGCCTGTGTGAAATTTTGTGGAAATCCAAGTAGCCGATTCGAAGTTACAGATTTGTTTCCAAAAATTTTCAATTCTGTCCCACTGTGCATTGTTACGAGCTTGGCCAAAAATGGTTAAACTCGATATCAGAATTTCAATGCTTCTTTTTAATTTTTTTAATAAAAAAAACTATTCATTAGATCACATGTCGAGGGTCTCAGGTTTTTATGTAATTGCGTTTTTGATGTCATTATATTCCCTATAGCAAACCTCATCTATGATATAAATTTCAAACAAAAATTCTTAGCTTTTCCAATTCTATCAACATTTTTCCTCCATCTTACAAAAAAAAAAAAAAAAACATAACATATGTATATCATATCTGACTAACTTTATATTTAATATTGACATAAAAAAAGAAATATTTACTTTGTATAGTGGCTACCCGTATATATATATAGGGTATAATGGGTAGTCGGGAATACCGAGCTTGAATAGTATATACAATAAATATATGTAGATATTAATTTTAATTGGCTTCAAGATTATCAATACTATATATATATATATATATATATATATATATATATATATATATATATATATATATATATATATATATATATATACATATATACTATATACTATGTATATATATATATATATATACCCTATAGGAAATGTCAATAGTGAATCAGTACTATTGACACTGTCACCAGTATTAGTGACTTATTATACCCCCGACAATGCTTTTTTAATATAGACATTTAAAATGTGCGTGTCATTGGAAATCTACTACTGACACTATTACTATTGAACAGGTAGTTCTTTTGGGACCACATATAGACATTGTAGACACTTTTGGTACTTTTATGGTGTAAATGTCAGTACTGAATCTATACTGACCCACTCTTGACACAGTCACCAGTACTAATGACTTATTATAGCCTTGCAATGCTTTTTTAATGTTCATTTTGTTATAATTTAAATAAAATCCACCTTTTAATGAAATCGATTCATCAAAAAAATCTTTACAAAAATCTTTAACACACTTAGGTTTACTAGGACCTACGTTATTCCAATAGGAAACGGTTTTACTTTCTCCTGAAAATTAATGATTTTTAGAAGAATCGGCCATAATTGGATTCGCGAAGTTTTAAACAATGGGATACCATCAATGTTAATTCTACTTCAATTTTGTCATAATTTGTTAAAACTGGTTTAAATTCTCTTTGCTGAGCTTCAATTCTTATGTGGCAATAATTTTCTGGAAAAACTTTTCTAATTACCTAACAGAGCTGCAGCTAACAGACGAACATCTAGACCTTCTTCTTGTAATATTACAAGAATCTTTTCTAAACACTGTCTGGAAGGTCCTGTTTCAGTGTACCAATTTCTTATCTTTTCACGCAAACTCAATTTGGCATTTGGCAAATCTATCACTGATTCCACAAAATTTTCAAAATTTACACTATCACTTAAATTAATTTCTGTTTTTATACAAAATTGATTGTTTTTCACTTGACGTTTATAATTTCTTTTACTCATAATATATATATGTATGCTTAAATTATTTACCTTTTAATTAATCTTTTATTTAATAATTTTAAAATTTTTTTACAAAAATTTTAATTTTTCTTGCAATTGCTTGAATTTTTATAAAAGCAAATAAAAAAATGTAGACACTTTGTTGACAATGTCGCCAAGAAGTCACCAAAATAATCGACAAAACTGATGACTTGGAGACACTTGTCCCCAGGTTTCCTTCAGGGTATATAGATATATACATATACATATATTTATTGTATATGTATGTATAGAACTAGATTGAAGAAGATTTTCATGTGGAAAGTAATGAGAAGCAAATGGAATTATCAGATACAGAATCGGAGGATTTATCACTATCGTATAAATCCTCCGATTCTGAAGGAAGGAAACAAAAGGAAAGGAAGGAAACAAAATTTAAGTGGACGATTTTATAACATCGATAAATATAACCATACAATGGGCTTTGTAAAATGATAAGCCGACAACAGTACTAAATGAATTACTTGATTCGGCTGTTATTTTAAAAAATATTTTGTTAAAAATGCGACTCAAATTCTCCAATTTTATTAAAAATGTTAAAATGTAAATATTCTAATTTTAAAAATAACATATAATTTTTTAATAAAATTTTGTGTTCTGTTATCGCGAAAATTCAGTTTTCGCGACAGGTCTGGTTTTTAATTAGTGGCGAAAATCGAGCTTGCACTGTACATATAATAAATATAATTGATCAGGACCTTGAATTTAAATTTAAGATAAATTGTTTAAAAGAGAAAACAAATTTATAGTATTAAAAAAGGTTCAAAATATTAAATAGCATTTCTTTGCAATAAGCTCTAATAAAATACATTTTCATCTTATACATGGAGAAATAACAGATTTGGTCCCCATTTTTCACAAAATTTAAAAAATCGCGATTTTTATTATAAAGGAAATTTTAAAATTTTACCAGGTAACCGTTTATGCATGTGTTGTCAGATCTCTCTGATATAGGTTTCAGATGGATCAGTTCTTTCATACATGCGTCGGGTTGATTCGCTTCGAAAGTTGGAATGGACGTGTGAGGTAGAAGTACATGATCCGTCAGGGTTTTACAATGGTACCAAATTGTACCCAAGTGTGCTGTCTCTGGACAGCTGCCCTAATAACCTTACAAATTTCATTTAATTTAGTAGGTTTTTATATTGCGCGTAATTTTTAACATAATTATACATACATAAATTTCTAGCTTCTAAAATTTTTTTTATGTTCAACTTAAAACTAATATAATAAAAATAACTTTCTCGTCCCCTGCACAAAATAATTAACGCTAACTGATTCTACATGGAGTCACTTTATATTTATACAAATGGATTTTAGTTTGCCATCAAAAAAATATTTTCTGAAGGCCTAGAATCAAAAAATTTTGATAATGACCCATATATACTTTATAGGGTCTTAGATGATGATTTCGGCATGTTAAATTTTTGGATGGTGGGTGTAATAAAAGTCAAATTTTTTATGTAAACTTTTATTTCATTTTAATATGAGCTCATAAAAAACATACTTCGATATACATTTTTTAAGTTTTGCCCTTCTTATTTGATATTTTAATCTATCCAAAAGTTGTAGTCGATTCAATGATACAACCAATTGTCATTTCAATATTTTTGATTTCAAAACATTCTTAATTTACCCATGTTTTCAAATTTCAGCTATTAAATTATGACTTCTGTCCATTTTAAAAATTTTAATAGACATTTGAATAATTGCAAACAAAAACGTACAACTAAATAATATATCGTTTCTCACCATGTGTTCTAGGTAATAAACATTTAATTATGTGGTTATACAATTTTTCCATTATTTTACTTTTCAATAAACATCAAATTGAATTGTTTCGAAAAGTAGTGAAGAACATAGACCAGAACCTTGTGAGACACGACATGAATGTGCAAATTAAATGCAGTGACAAATGCATTTTACACAAATTATCAAACCCTCACAAAAACTTCCACAAACTCATGCTCAAAGTGTTTTTGTATAAAAAGGGATTACATTTATCGTTATATAAATGTATTTGCATTTGGTTATTTTCATTTGTTTTAATGTCCACAAACATACAACACTTTATTAATTATTAAAATTACTTTAGAAGAGTTAAATAAAGGGTTAAACAGGCTGGAAGGAAATGTCATCTGAATAGACGGCAAAAAAAAAAAGAAAAAAAAAAAACGAAATACTTAAAACGACAAAGTATGAGTAACAGTAGTAGCAGCGGCAGCAGTATGAATGAATGTAAAAGAAGCAATAAAAGTATGTAATACTGTGCAGCATGCGGCTCAAAACCATACAGGAAATGCAACCAGCCAAACTGTGAGACCAACCAAGTAAATACGAATACAACAACTGTCAATACAAATGACGACCGTCTGACTCTTTTTTTCAGTTTTTTTTTTAATAAGGATTTTTTATTAATTGTTATTTTTTTAGAAATATTTTTTTCAATAGATTTTGTTGCAGAAAAAAAAGTACTGAATAACACTGCCCCTGATATGAGTTGTCAACTTCAATAAATCTTTAAAAACACTTGGGATGATTTTTAATTTTTTTTTAACGTATTTTTGTTTTTAGTTTTGCTATAAAAAATTTATAATGATTTTTATTTGAAATGACATATGCACATTTATGATTATTTTTCATTTATTTTTTATAGAAATTCTATAAAAAATTATTTGTATTTATCAATTTTTGTAAATGAACCCTAAACTCATTTGCATATTGATTTGATAACTCAACCCTTTTATTTTTTCTTTCATTCGTATTTAAATGTCATTTGTTAAATTGGAAAAAATATATATGTATACTGAAAAAAAATCTTTGAAATTAGTTCTGCTCATAATTTAACCCTATGTTGTTTTGATCCTTTTAGTGGTGTTAAAATGAAAAAAAAAAAAAAAAAAATTGTGTGCCAGATGCAACTAATTAATTTGTGAGATTCTTCGTATTGAGTAGGATGTTTATCAAGCAAGAGTTATTGGATATAAAAGTGTTTAATGATAATAAAATTTAAGTTAATTTTTAATATACACTGTCTGCCACTTGAATAAGGAATCACATTTTTTTAACTTTAATTAAGTATATCTCCTAAACTAAAGTTCAGAAAAAATAATTTTTTGCACAACCAAATTTCAAAATGTTGGCTTTAGTTTCTGAAGAAATAAAAAATATACATATTTTGTTATACTAAAATTATGCATTTATTTAAAGACATGTATTTCGTGTGTCACTTGAATAATGCATATTTTAAAACTAAGCAAACTGTAATTTATTTTTAAATTTTAGGTTATAAAAATGAAAGTTATTATCTTCTAGCATTTAATTAGTAATGAGTACTGCCACAATTTTTAGAAATAAGCTCAAAAATGCGATTTGGCATCGACTTGTACAATCACTCTAAGTAATTTAGCGAAATTGAACTCCATGCTTACGTTATTGCATCCTTTAAGGATTCTATCGTCTCAAATTGTTTTCCTCCTTCATAAACTTATCTTGCAAGCCAACCCCAGACATTTTCCATTGGATTCAGGTCTGGTGAATATGGAGGCCAATCCAAAAGTTGAACACTTTGTTGATTAATCCATTGTTTTATTACTCTGGTGGTATGAATCGGAGCGTTGTCGTGTTGGTACGTCTAAGTTATGGGTCCAAAGAAATCATTAAATTTTGGAAATGCTTCCTTCAGAATGTTTTTGTAAGTCGTTGCAGTCATTTTGTTGGATACAAAACCAATTCTATGGTAACATAATTCGAAATGGCACCCCACAGAAGTAATGGTTATACCCGTCGGGACCATAAATATTAAACTTTTTTTTCATCGGAAAATACAAATTTAAACCATTTCATGAATTTTTGACAAACTGTAGACGTTGTGATTTGTGTTTTTCATTAAATGGTGGTTTTTTGCAGTTTTCGTCGGACTATGTATGGATACGACTTTAAAATACGGTGCAATCTTCTTAGACTGGCACTGACTCAACTTTTTTCACGTGTTTTTCTTTCTTTTGGAGTTGTTGCCATTTTCTTCCGCCCTTTCATGTTTTTTCTATATCATTACACGTTATTTAAATAATTGTACACAACTGTCTTTCCTTTATTAATGTTTTTGGCTATTTGGACCGGATTCTGACCCTGAGATTTCAAAATCAGAATTTTTTGCTTTTTCAGAGTTATTAAGAGCCTTACCACGTCCCATTTTGAATAAAAACTATTTAAAAACTATCAAATTAAAAATTCTCTAGCCGTTTATATTGAAAGACATTCAAATCATAGCCTTTCTGATTAATATTAAAAGCATTCCTTATTCAAGTGACACATGAAATAGTACCACAGAAATACATGTCTTTAAATAAATGCATAATTTTAGTATAACAAAATATGTATATTTTTTATTTCTTCAGGAAACTAAAGTCAAAACTTTGAAATTTGGTTTGCGCAAAAAATTATTTTTAAAAATTATTATTAAAGTTAAAATTATTATTAAATTTAAAAAAATGTAATTCCTATTTGAAGAAAAATAATTTAAAAATAAAAATAGCCGCCTCACAGTGTACTTTTTCGGAGATATGTATGATCAAAAATCAATGACTTTTGAATGGCTTAACATTCACGAATTTAATAATTTGTCTTGTAAAATTACAACACAAATCCAAGGCTTTAAAATTTTTAAACTTGTGGGCCACAAAATTAATGCACAACGTCTGTAACTTATATACTTAAACTTTCAACCAATATGAACAATGGTAACCGAACTAAATATTCTTCGCTATTACATCCCCCATACGTTTATTAATTTTCATAACATTTTCTTAATTTGTTCCTGAATTATTAATAAAAGTGTTCTACTACATAAAAGATCATCATACAAATTTCATATTTTTATCCAAATAAAATTAAATATTTTATTAGTTTGTAGTTTTTTTTTTTTTTTGTTGAACTTTTTCATTTAATTATTTATAGAATAATTGTAGAAGAATAAAAAGTTTTATTGAACACTCGGCATTCGTCTTACTTAATAACATATAGGGAAAATAAGTTACATTCCATTCCATTTCCCAAAAAGTTATAAGTTAAATAGATGATGTTTACAGAGATCACCACGGTGGAACGCTGAAGAGTACTGATGAAGGTGGTGGCGGACCAGAAAATGCATTCCATTCTGCCGATTGTTCAATAAAACTTTTACACTGTATTCTTCTACAATTATTCAATGAACTTAAGCCAAACATGCAAAAATTCTACAAATAATTAAATATTTTATTTAAATGAAATATTCAGCTACCATTATGTGCATATAAAGTGGTTCATCAGAAAATTTAGCCACAATTTTAACACATAGGCATATGTGCTTTGGTTACTTTTTGATCATTTTTTGTGGAATGATAAGCGAGGTTTTTTTTTCTTTGGCTTAAGCAATATTAAATTCTTATTTTGTTTTATAAAATATAAAATAATACGATTTTTTAAATTAAAAGCATTTCTACATCTAGTCTTGCACTTTATTGCAGCTAAATTATATAGAGAATAATACACTATTAGCCAGTATAAGTGGAATTTTTTGCTGGTTTTGGAAAGAAGAGACAAAAAATTTTTCCAAAAAAGGTTTTTCTAAAAACCGAAAACTTTAAAAAAAAAAAATTTATAAATAATGAGAACATTATTCAAATAAAAAAATAAAAAACTAAAGGTACGTAACCGTTTGAAAATTATGCGCCCCGAAATATTAAAAATTTTCCCATCAAAACTTATTTTTTATTTTTATTAAATTTAGCTGATTTCAATATCAATATGTCTTTCTAACTGAAAAAGTCACCATGGGGTTTAAAAATTTAACAACTTTTTCGTTTATATTTTTTTTAATTTTATTTATTTTTTTTTTCAGATTATATAAATAACAATAGGATAACAAATAATGGAGAGATTCGCAACTGAACAAAGAACCAGAATAATAGAATTTTACTATTTAAATCAGCGATTTTAACGCAAAGAGAATATCGTCGACATTTTAACGTCAGAATTTCACCCTCTGAAGCAATGATTCGTTGCTTAGTTCATGGTCATCACCAACATGACACCGTAAGAGATTTGCCTCGAACCAGTAGACCACGGTTCATTGGCAAAGAGCAAAGTATTAACGAAACACCAGAAATATCTAACAGAAGAAGTTCTGCTCAGCTAGAAGTGAAGATTTACTACTATTCCCAAATGAGGTGCAATTGGTGTAAGAATTAAAAGAATTAAATTAAAATCGGCAATATCTAAATTTTGCAGTTAATGTCAACAGTTGGCCAGAAATGAAATCAACTTAATTGAAAATCTGATTATGAGGGATGAAGCTCATTTGCATTTGAATGGCTTTGTTAATGAGCAGAACTGTAGGTTCTGAAAATCTAGGATGTACTATATCTTGTGGTATTATATTTGAAAATATTATTGAGCTTTACTTCTTTGAAAATTAAGATGGAAGTGCTGTAACCATAAATGGAGAGCGGTATCGGTTTAAGGTAAAACATTTCTTACCTCCTGCTCTTGCTAACAGACCTGAAATATGGTTTCAGCAGGATGGAGCCAGTGTCCACGCTGTCCGAGAGACAATGGCACTTTTAAGTCAAATTTTTGGAGAGCATATAATTTGCAGAAATTCGGAAATTAATTGGCCAGTGCGTTAGCCAGATTTGTCAGCACGCGACTATTTTCTTTGAAGGAGCGAGTATATGAGAACAAGCCTGAGTGTTAAAATTAAAATTATTCAAAAATTGTTTTTTATTTTTTAACTTATTTTTGATCACCTGCAAGCCAGACCATACAATACCCTACACCATACTGTATGTGCATCAAAATTACTGCTAAGGGATCTTATATGGGACCTGTGTCCAATTATGGACCGATGCTTGTATTAAATGTAATTCATTTTTCTATTAAACATACATTATAATGTGTTGATATTAATATTTGTATTGGCTTTATGTACTTATGGGTGGTTCCCGGAAGATGAACTTGTATGGGACCTATGGACAATTATAGGCCGATTCTCACATAACTTGACACTAAGGTTTTCACTTACTAGTATATAAAAGTTATATGTGTCAAATATTAACTTCATACTAAGATTTCTATCTGATTTATGCACGTTAAAGTGATTTTTGATAGAGAGTATTATGTGGGAGCTATGATCAATTATGGACCGACCTTCATGTAATTTACTACACATATTTAAACTTATATGAATAATTTTTATGCCGAATTTCATTAAATTATTGATTATTGATATTATACCGGGAGTACCTTTTTATTGGGACTTGGTGAAACAATAGACCGATCATAGCCAATTTCAATAAGCTTCGTCCTTGTATTAAAATAATTATTTGTGCCAATTTTCATTCTTCGAAATTGCGACCTATACAATTTTCACAAAGTTTACATAGTTATTTTCAAAATATTTTAATTCTGTCCCACCGTGTACTATATACATACATATTTTTTTCTTTACTTTTCGCAGTTTCATGCAATATCCTTTAATTTAATTAAATTCAACTTTCTGTTTTATTTTTCAACGGATTTTTCTTAAATTTGTTTCATACATTGTTTGTATCCCAAAATAGGTCAACGCGAATTTTTTGAATTTTACATTTACTAAAAATTTTGCTATAAAAATTTTGATTTTCTTTAGATTCTATACAGCTAATAAATGAGCTACCTGATTTAAGTTTAACGTACATAAGTATGTTGATAACAAAATTTTAGATTTCTTGCCATTTAAGAAAGCTAAAATGACACATATGTACACTAAATAGCCTTAGGAAGAAAAGGTGCAAATGTACACCCCCCCCCCCCCCCTAGAAATGAAGATTGGTTTGGTTTATTCTTATATGATTTCCAAAATATTACATTTGAATGTTTAAATTTACGCAAGCTGGACCATTTTCAGAACACCTCTAAAAACACGTATTTCTTTTAATATCATTATCAAAATTTTCATTAAAAGAAATTTAACTTCAAATTGTAATAGAGGCATACCAAGACCTGAAGATTTTCTTAACGTTTTTTGTAATATTTTCTTTATTCAAACATATAATTTTATATATTTCGGATATTTTTCAACATATATTCTGATACTATTGCAGATTACACGTAATTAACCCTTTAACAGCAGGAGGGTCAATTTTATGCATTTTGTACTCAAAAGGTTAAATTAGAAATTTTTGCAAATAAGTCATATGGAATTATTTATTATACTTAAATATAAATGAATTTATGAAAGATGTAATAAGTTCTTTAAAACAGCGGTAATAATCTATTTAAAGATTTTGTAATTTAGTCACTATTTTGCGCGAATTTATAACTTTTTTATGATAAATGTATACTTTTGGTGACATTTATTTTCCTAACTAGCCATTTATTTGACATAAAATTAACTTAAACAATTATGGACCGGAAATCCCAAAATATTACCTGCGCAACTAAAGGGTTAAATACATATATATCAATAGTATTGAATGAGACCTCTCCAATGGTGCACTAAAATATAAATATAAAAAATTTTCAAACTTTGATAGAAAATAATTTGAAATAAAATCATAGAAAATTTTATTAAAATTTTAATTTCGCAAGAATGAAAACTAATTAAAAAATTTTTTTTTACTCATTATATATTATTATGCAATTTGTATATCAATGCAGTGTTGCCAGGAGGGGGGATATAAACAGACTGAATTGGACTTTAAAAAGGTCAGAAATGGCTAAGTGCCCAAAAAATAAGGCTAAGAAAATATTTTTTTTATTTAAAAACTTATTTATTTATTATTATTATTTTTTTTTATTATTCGCCTACAACATTTGAAATTTGGGTTATATGTTTATATTTCATTTGAAAAATAACACAATGTTTTGACGTAATTTTTCGTCATTTTTTAATTATAATTCCTTTTTTATTTATCTTTTGCCAATTTTTGCGTGATTTTTCGCTTTCTTTTTAATTATATTCATAAATAAGTTCTGTGGCTAATGAAGTTTATTAAAAATTCCTTTTTGATTTATAATTTGCCAATTTTTGCATGATTTTTCGCTTTTATAAGATTTTTTTTTTTAATTATATTCATAAATATTTTCTGTGCTTAATAAAGTTTATTAAAAAATAATTACCTATAATAATTGATTAAAAGTCCATAAAATTAGTTAAGTTATGATTGATTTGGAGATTGAAGCGACGCAGGCGAAAATTTTAGTTAAATTAGTTAAAAACGAATTAATACACAAAAATGCTGGATGATTGTGTAGAAATAAAATAGTAAAAGCAAATAATATAAGATTTTTTTCTTGATTGCAGTACTAAAATTTTAGCCTTTTTAAGGCAATTTTAGGAATCAAAAAGGGTAAAAAAAGCTAGAAGCTAAAACAAAAACTTTGAGGCTAAAAGCAAAATAAAAAGGTTAGATTGAGCGTTAAAAAGGCTAAACGGGTAACACTGATCATATGTTGTATTTTTTTTTTACAAAAATTAAAAATTATGTACACTGTTGATCGAAAATTATACTTTTAGAGGTATTTTTAAAATGGTCCAACTCAGGTAAAAGAAATAATTAAACCGAAATATTTTGGAGTTTAGTTTAAAACATATCAAACTTTAAATTTAGGGAGGTATATTTTCAATATTTTGTGTCTCCATACAAATCGCGGCACTTTAATGTACACTAGGATTATAACATTTTGCAATTTTTGCAAATATAAAAAATACTATAGTAAGGTATAGAGTATAGAATAGTATAAAGGAATATAATATTAATTTTTCGCTATCATTAAAAAAAAAGTTGCACACCAAATGCAATGAAATTTTTTTATAAATAAAATTGTTTTGGTATCAACAAATTTATATTTTCTGCCAAATTACTCAACTTTTTAACACTTTTCAGTGTCTTCCTTGATAACGAATAATTTTTCATTTCACATTTCTGTGAAATTGCGATGTTAATATAAAACTTATTTATAAAATAATTTATTGATTTATTTTTTATTTTGTATACTTTTCTTGAATTGTTAAATTTCTTAACATTTTATGATGCAAATTAAAATGCAAAATCATTTGTTAACAATTTGGCAATAAATATGTGCAAAAATGTGTTAAATTTGTTTCTAGTGAGATGTTTATATTTTACTCGATAACCGATAAAAACTGAGTAATTTTCTTCTAAATATTTGTCCATATAACAATATTTTTCATATTTAGATGAAAGAGTAATATAAAATAAAATGATTTTGATTCCAACCTAATAAATAAGTTCTACCACTTAAATACTTATAGAGTTTTGTTTAAAAATTTTTTAAATAAAAATATTTAAAAAAAATATACAAAGGCGTTTTAGAAATCTTGTTCGGTGCCTGAACAAGGCTATAAGGTGGTGCTATGGCATTTTGAGGTCCAAAAAAAGTTAATACCCTAATGTAGACATGTTTAATATGGCTGTTAAATAAATAACATATGTATTACACTAGCAATGGGTTAATTTCTTTTTCCTTTTTCTTTTTACAACATATTTAAATCCTTCTAAGTTTATTTCTTTTAAAGTTTACATTATTTTCATGTTATAGTATTTAACACTTGTAGGTATTTATATCTATCCTTGCCAGCATTTGGAAGAGAGTTTTTTCATCCAATCATTAAAAAGTGTCTTTGTTGATACTCTTGGATATTCAAAAGTAGAAAATACACAAATTTGCAACAACAAAACACGTTACTATCGAATTTTTATCTAAAAAATTTGAATTGGGGGACTGTTTACATTCTAGAGTAAAGAAAAGGAGAAAGCACGATATAATTTCGCTCAGTAAATGTATAACTTTAAAAGTGATCAATGTTGTTGCTTTTATGGTGTTGAATAAAAAATGAGCTAATATAAGGAATTGTTAATTTTTAATTAGTGATTTTTGTTTTTAAATTCATATTTAATTTAAAGTTATAGTAAGCTATTACAGTGCTTATAAATATAAGGTAAACGTTTAGCTCAATTATAATTAAAAATATTTACTAGAAATATTATAACTATATTAAAAACACATTTACTTATTGTGCAAAAGCGATTATTTTTCGATACTTTCTTGACGTACTTTTTTACACTTCTAAATGATTGTACTTCTACACCCAAAGAATGCACTAAATAGTGTCATCTAAAAAGTATTAGAACTGCGGCACTTTTCTTCCCGAACGGTGATTCTTCTTCGGTAAGAAAACGATATATTCGACTGTTATTAACTACATGAGGTGTCGCTTTAGTTCAAATTATAATAGAAAATGTTGGCAGGGTATAACAAACATAAAAGTATATTAAACATACATATGTATGTACGATTATATACACTGATACATATATATTTTTTGCTATTGTTGCTATTGTCATTTTTAGATTTTCAAAGTAGACATTCTGACGACGTTAGCAGTTTCTTTTTTTATATTTATTTGTTTGTAAATATTTTTTTTTTTTTATATTTTATTTTGTCATTCGCTCATTACCGTTTAATGATGTTTGTATGTTTATTTGAAAACTTATCTGTCTATATAAGTTTGTGTGTATATACGAGTACATACGTATTATAGAAAATATATAAGTACTTTGTATAATTATTTTGTATATACATTCCTAATGCCAAAATAATATTGTTTGGCACTTTTGTGAAATTGGCAAAAATTTAAATTACAAAAAAAGAAGCAAAAAACCGAAAGCGAAAAATATTTATGTTAATCTCAAAGCCACAAATGTGGGCTCATTCATTTCGACATTTCATTCATACATTTAATTATTGACATGACAACAAGTCTACTAGAAAAGGTTTTATAATTGAATTGTACCACCTAAGGCACCATATTTTTTCTTAACGATTAAGAATCAAGTAATCAGCCAAAATTTTTTCGTAAAAATTAACTTCCTATTAAAGTGTGCGTACAAATAAAACATAACATGTTTTTTTTTAATAATTTATTTTTTTTTTAATAAGCTGGCCGGATTAAGTTAGGATTAAAACAATATCAACTACTTGTAGCATTTCTTCTACAGATTTTTCTGCTTTTTATATAAAAATTTAACGCTTAGTTTTAAGATATACTGCGTAAGCTTTATTCTATTGGAATTTATCTACCTCGACATACTAGACGCATATTATGGCACGCGATCTTGGTGACTCATGTGATTTGGTATTTGGTACTGTAGCATATAATATTAGTAGATTTCGCCGAATAACTAATATGATTGTACCGTATGTGTACAATATTCGTGGTCATATGCACATTTCGGAGTTGCTCTTTTAACAATTTCATTGTGCTTTGTAATATAATGATGATCTTCAAAATTGTTAAAACGGGAATATTAATATGTCTTCGGTCTGAGTTTACCTTTTCTCATTCTATTAGAAACTCGAAAATAATAATACTTAGTATTAAGAACTCTGTTTTTGAACGTTAGAGTTGCTAGAGTACCTCACAGTTGGAACTTTTTACCTATTGAACTTTGTTTGTTTTCTCAATAAATAAATAGATTATTTTTAATTATTTTGGTATGACTTCTTACAAAATTTTAAAAAAATTTTATGAGATTTTTCGAGGTGTCTATCTGTAAGAATTTAAAATTAATAATCACAATTGAGAACTGCTAAGGCCTTCTTAAATTCCCTTTTAACTTGGATCCAATTCCTTTACAATTGCCAAAATTCTGGATAGTTTAAACTAATGCTCTAATAACATTCCCAATTCTGGGTGTTTCTACTGTGACGACAAAATTCTAAATCTGACCAGTAAATGTTAAAAATACTGCTGCATGTCACTATTGTTATAAATGTCTTTTTATGACACTGTTTGTTAAGATTATTCGAGTTTATTCAGACTAAAGAAACAATTACATATCTTGTAGCATTTTGAGTAAACTTATTACACGAGAAATTGTTTTGTAAATTTTTATTCGGTATACAAAACTTATACCTCGGAACATGACAAAAGTCAGCTATAACTTATGTTTTCCAGACTAATCCAAAATATTGAAAATATTTTTATGTTTTTATTATTGAAAAGCTTTAATCATTCTTTGCCTCAGAGTTCGTCTCAGCTATGTTATTTAAAATATTTTTAGCCTTAATTGACTAAAGCTTAGAATATGCTTTAACATGGATCGCGCTTGAAGAAATGAACACAACACGCCATTGCGCGGTCGAACCTGTTTGGCATAATTCTTAGGAGCTGCTCTACTTTTTGGGCTTGAAATACATACATTTATTCTGAATCAAGTTTCATCTCATTCTTTGGGTCCTTGTTAAGCTTTTTTATTACCCTGAAATGTAACACTTTTGTCAAAATATACTTAACCAACATTTTAGTAAATTCCAAAAAAATTAAAAAAAAAAATCAAATTTCATTTTGTACATTTTTCGTTTATTGGCATCCGCATGCGGACAAGCGTACGGATTTCAAAAAGAATTTGATCTGTTGTTAAATCTGACATGTCTCTAGAAGATATCGTAATCAAGAAAAATATTTAAAATTAACGTCAATAAGAGTTATTACGAAAATTTTGTGTTATATTTTATTCGAACGCACACATTAATTCGTCGATGTTTAAGTAGAAAGTTGTGATGTATTAAAAAAGTTTGCTATCTCAATAAAGTATAATTGTAATATTTTCATTTATAATTATTTGAGTACTTCCATCTTCCTAAGTCTATATAATTCTAAGTCGATTTAGCTACATCCGTCTGTATGTACAAACAAAGATAAATTACACAGAAAAAATTAAATTTCGCATTACTAAATTTATAAAACCAATTATATTTTTTACTGAAATCGGTCCCATCATTGAGTTAGTAAGATCAAATATTCAAATTCGTAAATGTTGTATTGAAAAAAAATTATTTTTTTTTCTTATTAAAATATTTTACTATTCATAAATTTGAATGTTTGAAAATTGTAAAAATTTTCTACAAACTTCTCTTTTACTTTACCTTAGTTTTGAAGAATTTTCAAACAATATCTATTTTTGAAACCATAAAATGTTTAATAAGATTTTTTAAAAAATATATATATATTTTTGCAATGAAAAGGTATATTTTTAATTAAATTGCAAAAAATACACATTCATGAACATAAAGTAATAATATTATGAGTTAAGAATTAATTAAATGTTAAAAAAAAAACTTTATTTCTTCGAACCGTCTTTCACAATGTTCAAATCGATCTAAAAGAAAGTATCGTTATTAAAATTCAAATACTTCTTATTGAATATTACTTACTATAAACACGCCAGGTATAAATCTTGGTTATGGGTATAAGTAACATTTTATTAAAATGTTGCTTTTTTTAAAACATTTAAACTCTGTTCTAAGTAGATATATTTATACTTAGTTGTGGTATTCTTTTAGGCACAATACCTCAACTACCTATGGTGGTGTAGCGCAGGAGTTTCCACAGAATTGTGCTTCATGGAGCCTTTCATAAATTTTTCGGTGAATAAACATATTAATAGAATTATCCTCCCTTTCAATGGACACTTTAGAAGCTATAAAGAGATTAGAAAGTTAGAGAAATTTTTTTGTCTTCTGTATTCAGTTTTGATTCCTAGCGAGTTGCTCTATCATCATCAATTAAATAATATTGCTACGGGCACCAAGGGATTCTCGGACCCCCATTTGGGAAACGCTGTCGTAGGTTATAAACAATTATAAGTCCTGAACAACCTTTTTTTGCAAAACAATTGAATCGTATTAATTACACTTACCAATTTTTTTTTAATAATCTAAAAGAATATGGCTTAAATACATATGCATACGATTTAAATGGATCTCTACCCGAACGCCTATGCATACGGACTGACTTAGTTAAATGGATTCCGAGATGATTACGTTGGTGTACAGTACAGTCAGATCCATATTTAATAGATATCCGAGTTTTCTAGAATAAAATACTTAAATATGAATAATTGCATTTAGAAAATCTTTAATTAAATAAATATAACTTATCTATGGATGTCTGCAAATATAGGATTCATCAACCAAATTTTATTTTTTATTAAATTTAATTTAAATCCAAACAATGATTTATTTAGAAAATTTTAGCCATAATTTTTTCTATGTACTAATCTGAATATCAATAACTTGTGATTTGTAGAGGATATTTAAAATTTGCAAACAGCCGAATATAGCTTTCTGAATTAGTTACGCTTTCATGATTTGTTAATCTTCTACGCTTAAAATAAACATAAATTCATTAAGTATTTTTTATTTCAAAATTACTTTTATGTTACCATCAGGTGTTCTTTTAAATCTATTTAAATACAACTTTTACAAGGTTTCTTCTTATATTTACAAACATTTCTGTATATTCTTTTCCTAAAGTTCATTGACTTTTTTCTGACTTTATTTCCTCATTGATGATAGTTAACATTTAAACATACAAATTACAAGTAGGTTTTACTAAAAAAAAAAAAAACACACACACACAGTTGGTCAACTAAAATATTTCCGTATGTCCTTAAACATATTTCTTATTCTTATTCCTGCTGTTTGTTTGTATGAAAGCCTGTCATCTGTTGCTATTTATATTGTAAATTAAATTCAATGCTAAAACAATAGTTCGTTTTGTTAGTTAGCAGTAGCAAGTAGTAGTTAGAAGTTGTTTTAAGTTAAGTAAAGGTGAATGAACTATTTGATGAATTCCCCTGACATTTATGTTTTTTCAGTTGTTTGGCAATGAAACAGTTGTGAAGGAGAAAAAAAAGCTAACAAACATAAATATTGCATAATATTTCAAAAGCCTTAGTACCAGAAAAAAAGAAACAAAATTATGAAATTTATGAGGAAGAATTTGTTTTATTCATTAAAATGTTTGGCAAATTTATTGAGATGAATGTATTTTATTAAAATTGTTGACAAGTTGTTGTTACACTACGAAGAAATTTGAATAAGGTTTTTATATACACATTTTTTACTACTCGTAGCGTTCAGGTCGGTACTGTGTCAGAGTTGTCAGATCAATAAATCCGTGACTTTTCGAACTTACCTCGTTGTTATATGAAATGCAACACTATTCCCATCAAGTACCACCTGTTAATAGACTACTGTCAAATTTTGAGCAAGTGTCGTCATTTACTTTGCGTAAAAAATAGGATTTTTCGAGGTCCTTAAAATAGACATTTGTTTGGTCAATAATTTCATCGTTGGAGCTGAATCTCTTTCCACCGAGCCATTTCTTTAGGTTTGGAAATAGGAAGTAGTCACTAGGGGCTAAATCCGGAGAATATGGCGGATGATGTAACAATGCTTAGCCCAATTCATAGAGTTTTCCATTGAGACTGCACACGTATGCAGGCGTGCATTATCTTGATGAAAAAGAACTTTTTTCTTGGCCATATGGGGTCGTTTTCTTTTTAAATCCTCATTAAATTGGTCTAATAAGTTGGCATAATATTCGCCGTTTATTGTTTTTGAAGGTAATCAATGTGGATTATGCCGTGTGCATCCCAAAAAACTGTTGCCATCACCTTATTGGACGACAAACTTAACTTGGCCTTCTTCGAAGCAGGTTCACCCGGAGAAACCCATTGTTTAGACTGCTACATGGTGTCCGGAGTACAGTAATGGTTCCATGTTTCATCCACAGTTACAAAATGCGGTTAAACAACTCCAACCAATCCTTTGAAGTTGTCACACGTTTATGGTCAATTAAGAGCAAACGCGGCACCCATCTTGCAAACAACTTTCTTAAACCCAGCTGATCATTTAAAATCGAAACCACACTGCCATATGAAATGCCTATGGCATCAAAAATCTCATGCACTTTTACTCTTCGGTCGCTAAACACCATATCGTTGATTCTTTTCGACATTTTCGGGTGTACTGACCTCAATTGGCCGTCCAGAACGTTCAGCGTTATTTGTACTTGTGCGACCACAACGAAAGTCAGTAAACCACTTTTTTACCATTGAAATCGATGGGGCAGAGTATTTATCGAGCTTTTCCTTGGTTTGATTGACGGTTTTTTTCGCAAAAAATAATGTTTAATGAGCACTCGAAATTCACTTTTTTCCATTTTTAGAAAAATACACGAGGTTGTACGTTTTGAACAACTGCTAAACGCAAAGTAAATGACGACACTTGCTCAAAATTTCACAGTGGTCTACTAGCAGGTGGTACTTGATCGAAATAGTGTTGCATTTCGTATAACTACTAGGGAAGTTCGAAAAGTCACTTATTGATTCGCCCAAGTAGCATTAACTGTAACTTATTTAAAATAATTTTAGAAATAATATGTTTTGTTTAATTTGTAAAGAAACAAAAAAATTAAATGGAAACGGTTTTTGAGTTTGAGGCAAAGTTTTATATAAACTTCTTAATTGCGATATTGTTGCTTGTTCGAGAAGCGATATGCCAGCTAAATTAAGTGCATCAATAAGATTTTGTCGAGTTGGTCTTAGATCAATTTTGAATATCCCACACCTGAATTTTGATGTATATATTATTAAATATCTTTAATATTTCTTTGCTTTAATCAAAGCGCAAACTCAAAAACTGTTTCTAATGAAAGTACTAATTTTATCCATATATAATCTAATTTTTGAAATTTGTCAGTATACTTGGATTTGGGGCAGTTTTATTGCAACGTCAAAAAGATGGTAAGTTTCATCCTATTGCATTCTTTTCAAAGTCAACTTCTAAAGCAGAGTCAAGATATAATAGCTTTGAATTAGAAATATCCATTATATACGAAACATTATCCATTATATACTACGTCGTTTTCGAGTTTACTTGAAAGGTATTCCTTTTAAAATTGTAACTGATTGTAGTGCATTATCTATGACACTAGGTAAAAAACAAGTTAACCATAGAATAGCACGTTGGGCGCTAGAATTGGAAAATTATAATTATTCAATACATCATCGTAGCGACTTTTCAACGGGACATGTTGATGCCTTAAGTCGATGTTATGAAAATAATGAATTTTGTGTTCAACAAATAGTAGCTTCCGTAAATTTATGTCAAATGGACACGCAAATTCAAATAATGTAGAATCGTGACGATATTATAAAAAATTAGCATTGAAACTACAAAATAAGAACGATAAACATTTTTAACTATCAGATGATTTAGTATTTCGTAAAGGCGAATCAAATCGTTTACTTTTATATGTACCTCGTGATATAGAAGAAAGCGTTATTCGTTTAGTTCATGGGAAAATTGGTCATCTTGATGTTGATGTGTTTAAATCAAATAAAATTTAATTATTGGTTTCCAAAAATGAATGATAAATGAACAAAATTTACATAATATTTCCAAAAATCCTTTACCATTCGATACTATTCATATCATGATCATTTTGGACCGCTGCTTTCACTGTCTTTAAAATGGAGACATATATTATTAGTAGTGGATGGGTTTACAAAATTTGTTCGTCTGCACCCAGTCAAAGCTACAAGTACAAAAGCAGCGTGTTGGGCATTACAAAAATACTTTAATTACTACAGGGGACCAAGACGCATTACATCTGTTATAGGTTCTTGTTTCACTTCCAATGAATTTAAACTATTTGTTAATGATAATAATATTGAACATATAAAAGTTGCGGTTTCATCGCCTCAAGCAAACGGGCAAGTGGAACGTGTTAAGAGAATTATTTTTTGGCTATGTTAAGCAAATTAAGTGAACCTTTAAGACATGCCGACTGGTCGACAAAATTATTGGAAATTTAATTTGGAATTAATAATTCTGTATACGCTACTACAAAGGAGACTCCTAGTAGACTTCTTTTTGGAGTAAATCAACGCGGAGTTATAATTGATCAATTAAATGAATATTTAGAAAACAGAATCAAAGAACCAATGAATAGAAATTTAGATATTAAACGACTTAAAGCAATCGATGGCATAAGAAAATCTCAGGAATATAGTATAAAATATTTTGGACAACATAGTAAACCACCAAAAGTGTATTCTGTTAGAGACTATGTTGTAATAAAACAGAATCATAATTCTGTCAAAAAAGGAAATGAAAAATTATCAGAAAATTAACGTGGTCCGTATGAAATAAGTAAGATATTGGATAATGATAGCTACGTGATACAGGATATTGAGAATTATCAATTAACACAATTTTCATAAAAGGCAAACAATTTAAAAAGTCGTATATCAAAAGATAATCGCGTAAATTCTTCCTGAATTATAATATATTGTGTAGTTATGTACATATTTAAAAAGCCACTACTCTTTCAAATAATATATTTTTTTATAATTATTTTTAGTTGTTTTAACTGTAACTTATTTGTACTTGTTATTTAAAATAATTGTTTTGTTTAATTTGTAAAAAAAAAACGAAAAAATAAAAAAGAAACAGTTTTTGAGTTTGAGCTTTGATTAAAGTAAAGAAACATTAAAGATATTTAATAATATACATATATATGAAAGTTACATCTATTTTTTGAACTTTAAAATTCCACCTTATAGCCAATAATATAAACCACTCTTTTAAGTCAATTCAGAAAACAAAGTTCACGCACCGGACTTGATTTCGAACATTCTTTTATAAGTTTTGTTTTTATGTTTTTTTTTTCATGACAGAACTTAGGAATTAATTATGGATTAAAATCAATTCACTTCACATTTTTGTATTACTTAGATAAGGAAACTATTTCGATATAATCAAGCATTTGAAAGAAAATTTCTTAAGACTTATCGCTTAAAATTAAGTAAATTTCCTAATTCAAAGAAAGCACAACTTAATTTAAAAGAAAAAAATAGGTATAAAAGCAAATGAACCGATTTGAATCAGTTTCTATGGATCATAAAAGGCATTTGTGCCAAATTTTACTGAATTATCTTCAAAATTTCGGCCTGTAAAGCAATTAAGGACTGCGTACGTAAAAATCCGTGGACTTTTACCAAACGTGAAACAAATTAGTACTATTAACTCGTTTATATTATCTATTATTCTCAGTAACTACGTGCTAAATTTGGTTGTAATATATAATTCATAATTCGTTTTTCATAAAATGAAAATTCAACAAAATTCATGCAAACGCATAATTCAAATTTATAACCAAAATACATGTCGATCACATAAAACAACTGCTAGAAGTGCAGGTGAGTTGGAAGATTCAGTCTTTTAAGTCATAAAAAATACAAAGAGTTCATTAGTACTGCAACTATTGGAGATATCTAAATGTTTATAATTTCATATGATCAGAGCTAAGGTGTTTTCGAGTTGATTTGGAGAAGCACAGCTCCCTAGTCAGTTTCCGGGTTAGAGCGTGGACTTCCAAAGTTGAACACCTCGAGTATGTAATTTTTTTTTTAAATTCGCCAAAAATTCATTTATGACTTGAGTGTAAAAAAAAAATCTCTACAGAAAAGTTGCTTATATATAGATGTTATCTCTTTTAGCTTTAGTATTTGGTAAATCTGAACTCGTAAGATTGTGAAGAATTACAACTAATAGAAATAAAGGAAATACCGTCAAATTTCTTCAAAATTCGAACTAACTTTAAAAATTCCTTTAAGGGTTTTTCACCCTACTGGTACGCTTTCATTTAGCGTAGGAACTTTTAAGGCATTAACATTTTTAACAGGAAAAGTACTATTTTTTTAAAAAATTTGAGCCTGATTTTTGTTTGATTTTTTTTTAAATTTTATTAGTAAAATTGAAGCTATTTTTAGAAATTTTGAAAAAGAAGAAATTAGAGGTGATCAATAGTGAAATTTGAAGTTGATAAGATTTCTTCTCACCATGCCTCTTATTTAATATCAAACTATTTATCTTAATTTTCTTCATGTTTGAGTTACTGCTATCAAGAATTTAACTTAATTACTTTTATTTATTTTATTTTTTGAAAATTGGTACGTTTTTGGATATGGGTACTGATCTTGATTTTTTTTTTTAAATTTATGCTAAAAAAAAAAATAAATCTTTTTTAAAAATTTTCGTTTAGTATGTTTGTTTGGATATTGATAGTTTTTGTTGAATTAGTATATTGCACATTGTGGCATAAAAGGGCGTTTTTCGGCATTAACTAAACCGTAAGTTTTTATAACTATATATTGGTATCGTTGAAAATAGAAAGATTTCAGCATCTTAGGAATGTTAAAAAAGTTATATGTCCACATTTGAAAAACTGTAATAAAAATTAAAAATATACTATGATTTTTTTTTTTTTTAATTAGAACTTGCATCATTGTATATGACATTTTCAATAGTCCTTACAACGCGCAAAAACTATGTTATTTATCCACTTTCAAGTGTTTAACTTGTAACTAAATAACTTATTAAACCGATTAAGCGATGTCCGTCAGTTTGTCCACCCTACCTTAGTTAATACAAAAGTCCTGATGAAACTATAGTTTACAATTTGCAAAATATCTTAATGAAATTCAAAACATAACATCCTTTCCAATTGAATTTCCTGGAAATTGTGATAAACTCGTTTTTACTGTTTCTATTAAAGTGAAAGCTATGATACCTAATTTTGTGACTATCGGCCAAAATTAGCGTCCATATAAGGCTAACCATTGAAAATCGAGATCAAATTTGGTTGTAAATTATATCAACTCATTGCACTATAAAAATATCTTATACAAATCTTGTGTTTCAACTTTTAAGAGTGCTAATTATAAAAATTTAAATGATCATTTACACGATATTAGTGTTTTAGTTTTTTTTAACACTATTAAATAGTCTAAAATTAAAATCCAATGTCGAACAATTAGCTTTACAAAAAAGTTTGTACTGAAATATACAGTCATTGTAATATATATTTACACTTTTAAAATTTTTTGAAAATTTGGAAGAGAAGTCAAATATTTGTGTTGTTATAAAATGTTTTGAAATAATTGTTTTGTTGTTGCAAAGCCTGAAATGTATAGAGTAGATTGTGGTAATTTCTGAATAAATTGAAGTCAGAGACCTACGTCAAGAAATTTTATCAGCGGCGGCTTAAAATCGGCTGTCAGCCGGCGGAAATTAAACACACTTTTTCCTAATTAAAAAATCATACATATTTTTAATCCATTGATTAACATTGTTCATAAAAATGGGACTACGAGACTTTCTCTTAGCGAAAGTATGTAGAGATTAATTAATTTCTTGAAAATATTTTAAAGAAAGGATATAAGAGTACCCTAAAAATATTTTTATATTCTTTAAATAAAATATTAGAATAATTATTAGAATAAGAATGCTATAAAAACATATCAATTATTAAGATATGCTAAAGAAATAAAAAAGTACAATAAATAATGAAATTTATATCAATTACTTTAATAATTCCCAACCACATATCGCTCATTTGGTGCAACGTCATAAGTAAAAGAAACCCAAATTTCGACTTAATATCACCAGAGAATAGCAGTGATTCATTAGCTGACAAAATATTGTGTATGAGTTTTTTTAGATTTCTATGCAGGATGGTGATCAAGGCTTATTAAGATTTATTAGCAACTGTTAAGATTATTTTTTTACAGTAATAACATCAAAAATAATCAAATATATCATAAAAAATACTTGATTGATTTATAATTAATATAAGTTCAAAATGATGCACATATTTTTCATATTTAAATACAACATAAATTGCAAATAGTGCATTAAAATAAGAAAAGAGTTTTGTTTTTAACATATTTTTCCAAAAATAATTTAAAAACGTGGTGGCCTGGCTTTTTTTTTTTTTTTTGAAGAGTATTTCGACTGGTAACTGGCGAATGACACGCGTGATGTTTTCCTCCAAGGCCTGAATAGAAGCGGGTTTGTCCGCATAAACTTTAGACTTTACATATCTCCACAGAAAAAGTCTAACGGTGTGATATCACACGACCTTGGTGGCCAATTGACCGGTCCAAAACGTAAAGTTATGTGCTCACCGAAGTGTTCTCTCAATAAATCCATTGATTGATGCGATGTGTGGGAAGTGGCGCCGTCTTGCTAAAACCAAATGTCGCCGAGATCACGAGCTTCAATTTCAGGCATCAAATAGTCGGTTATCATGACACGATAACGGTCGCCATTGACGGTTACGTTCGCACCGGCATCATTTTTAAAGAAATATGGACCGATGATTCCACCGGCCCACAAACTATACCAAACCGTTGTTTTTTCTGGATGAAGTGGCAGTTCTTGAATCTCTTCAGGTTGCTCTTCGTCCCAAATTCGGTAATTTTGTTTGTTTACATACCCATTGAGCTGGAAATGGACCTCATCGTTGAACAAAATTTGGAACTTTTCAAGAGACCATAGAGCGTTGTTGCACAAGTTGTATTTTGTACGCTTTCAATTTCAGATCTCGATGTAAAATGCGCCATGTCGACTCTGCACGGTCTTCGTGTACACTCTCAGCTACGGCCGCTATATTTTCTTCACAGCGTGCTAGACGTGGTCTATTCGGTCGAATATTATCCAATAATGAATGCTGGGTCTCAAAATGGGTGATTGTGTTGCGAATAGTACGCTCAGTAGGCCGATCATGTTGACCATAAGTTGAGCGAAGTGCACGAAACACATTCCTCACAGTACGTGAACTTTCGTAGTGTTCAGGCGTAAGTCTTTCCATTATAAAATAACATGACAGCATGACACGACTCACACGTGATCTGTCAAAAAAAGGCTATTGAAAAAAGTATCTCTACTTGAATCACCCTTTATAATAAAATTTTATACTGTCGTTGGTATATAAGGGGAGAATGTATGATTAAAATGTATTACGTAAATCAAATTTTTGCACATAAATTTTATTTTAAAATCACGTTTTTTGCAACAAAAAAAAAAAAAAACAATTATAGAACCAATGTAATCACTACCTTTCTAAACGTCATATTTTTTCACTGAACAAAGAAATGATTGTAGAGAATTTTGCAAATATTTCATACGATATTAAATTTTTATGACAGAATTCTGCTAATTTCTCTTTCAAATGTTCCTATTTTCGTACAAGGGATTCTTTTTATTAAAGATTGAACGATTTTTTAATATTTTTAGAATTTTGCGACTTATAAAAACTGCGTTTGTATCTCACGATTTAACGCTATCTTATAGGCAAGATTTAGGACCATTCTTAGCAAAGCGTAAATAATTGATTTTGAAGCTGTGTAAATAATTTTGAAGTATAAAAAATGTGTGTAAATACGTTTGAAACAAAAAATGCATACGAATTTTTCTTTTAAAAATATCGCGACTTTTACAGAAATTACCACAATCTACTTTACATATTTTAGGCTTTGCAACAACAAAACAATTATTTCAAAATATTTTATAACAACACAAATATTTGGCTGATTTTTCTATATTTGTGATTTGGACAATTTTGCTTTGAGTTATTTTGCTGATAGCCTCCTTTTTAATTGGGCATTACCAAATTTTGGTTGATTTCCGCTTTCATAAGAATTTTTTAAAAACATTCATAAATACTTTCTATTTTAATGAAGTATATTAAAAAATTATTATAATAATGGATTTAGTTTTTTTTTTTTGCGAATAAATACAAAAAAATTTTTAAATAGATGATTTTGTAAAAATAAAATTAGTAACATCAAATAGAGAATTATTTTCTTTGCTGTTCAAGTAATAACATTTTAACATTTTTAAGGCAATTTTAAATATCAAAAAAGACTACAAAAACCTAGATACCAAAATAAAAAATTTGAAGCTAAAAGCAAAATAGAGTAGATTTAGTCTTAAAAAGGCTAAATTGACAACACTGATTTGGAAGATTATTCGGAAGAGAAACTGTGAGAAATAAACTGCATGACGGAGAAATCTTTTAAAGCATCTAATGGTGATTTCCTATCGGAACTGAATGCAAAATTTAAAAAGTTCAAGAAAAAACTATAATACCATTATGGACCATTTCTTATATATAGACAGAACGAAGAAGAGAACGAATAAGTTGTTCAAAAATCAGCGAAAGAGACCTTTCAAAATCAAATTTTATAAAAACTAAAGAGTGAAATCGGCTAATAGCCCATTTATATTTGCACAAAATCTAGTTTAAATGACATTTCAAACAAAATCTATATAATTTCATTAGATTTTAATTGAATTTTCCATACAAATCAAAATCTAGTTTCATATGAGATTTTACCTAAATTTAGACAAATTTCAATATGTTTTTAAATCAAGCCATTTAAATATTTTTTTTTAAGTTATTTCCTTAAATGTATATGTTTTTTGTATTAACCCAAGTTGATCTCAATTTATTGTTAATTTAATTTTATATTTTGTTTTTTTTGTTTGCACACAATTCATATTTACGAAGAATTATTAACTTTTAAGTTGTTTTTGTTTTCTTTTATAATAAAATGTTTGAAAACTTACCAAAATTTAAAAATTTTATATAACAATTCGAATAACCTTTAATGCGTGATGAAATAATTCGAATAAACTAAATTGCTTCATTCGAATTATTTTTCGTTTTTTTCGAACAATGAAAAAATCGAACAATACCCTAGCGGGTATACAGACAAGTATTAAGTGTTAAATATAAAAGTGCGGTTTTATGTCAAAATATTTTTGTTAATCCAATAATAATTTCCTACTTACAAATTAGTTTTTATATAGCGATTGTATATGCATGTACGTACGTATGTATGTATGTATAAATATTTTTTTTTTATTATTTCTTTCATTTATCGCCATAATCATCATCATCTTGATTTTATATACAAGTAAATATTTATGATGATGGTGAAAAATGTAAGTTGTTGCTTAATCGGATTTGTCAAAGAGCTAGTAAAAAAAAAGGAAATATTATTAAAACCCTTTAAAAATCAATAATCGTATATTTGGAATTTTTTGATTTAGAAATCTAAATACCTGTTTCAATAAGAAGCTTAATTGATTAAAAAATATTTACAACAATACTAATTTAACCGAAAATAAAATATGAGTATTCAATTGGATTAAGCTTGATATAATATGTATATCAATACTATAGAGATTTATACTTACATATATATGTTAATATTCATTTTATAACGGAGCACGTTAATAGGTTTACACATATTTTTAACATAAATAAATAACCATTACCATTTGCTTTAAAAGCGTTTTCCTCTCAATATGGTATACATATTTAAAACGAGAAAGAAAGATATAGTCGGCCAAGACCGACTATATGATTCCCCACACCATTGTGTACGAGCGTAAAAATTGGGGAAGGGGACTTATATTACACCTGTGGCCAATTTTACTAAATTTAAAATAAAATATAAAAATACAGAATAATGCGTTGATACTAACATCTATATGATTTTATGCACTTTAATGCGATTCTTGGAAGAGAGTTTATATGGGAGCTATGGTAAATTATGGCCCGATTCTCGTAAAATTTGGCAATGTTGTTTCTACTTACATAAAACTTATTTGTGTCGAATATTAACTTGATACTACTAATATTCAAATGCGATTTATGCACGTTAAAGTGATTTCATTAAAATATAATTTTTGAGTGTTTAAAATGTTTAAATATTTGTATGAGGGCTAGGTGAAATAATGGACCGATCACAACCAATTCCAATAGGCTTCGTCCTTGCATCATAAAAGTCTCATGTGCCAAATTTCATTGAATTATCTTTAAAATTGCGAACCGTACTTTGTGCACAAATTTTACATAGACAGCCAGCCAGACGAACGGACGGACATGGTTAGATCGATTTAGAAAGTGATCCTGAGTCGATTGGTGTACTTTAAGGTGGGTGTTGGATAACTTCTAAGCGTTACAAACATCAACATAAACACATAAAATAAACTCACAACTTCATTACCTTAAACCCTAAAATCTTGAGCTTTCTTCTAAACTGGATTCTATTTATTTTTCTTATACTCAAAATATCTAACCAAACGTTTGCAACGAATTTCTTCGGCGTCTTAAAATTAAATTGAATTATTTTTCAACAATGCACAGAGGGTTCTCTCGAACAGTTTTCCGGTAAAAAGTCCATTTTTAAAAGCTAGACTTTTGTACAACTAAATATTGCATTCAATAGCGATTCCCAAACTTCGTTTATTGCTATGCAACATGGTGAGCGCCTCCAAAGTCTTAATTTTCTCAAACAATATTTTACTTTTTTTTAACTACTGGAATATAGCATCAACTTTAAATACAGAAGTTATATATGTATATGGCAACATTTTTAGTCTATTTTCTTTTATAATATAAAATATTTTTATCTTAAAATATAGAATCATATATTTTTAATGTTCGCTTATTAATTAGAAAAAGATAAATATTAATTTTAAAATGAATAATTTTTTAACTAAAAAAATTGTATAAATTTTAAGTTTCAAGTTGTATAAATTGCATGAGGCATGGGTTGGAGAACATAAATTCATATGCAGTCTGCATTCCAAGAACTAAAAGTATAGTAGAAAGTTACTGCCCTGGCCTGCCATGTTGAACAATTTTTTTTAATTTTCTAACTTAACTTCACAAAAAATATATAATTTTTAATGAAATTTGTATATAAAGTCATAGTCATATATATTTAAACTTTTTTAGATTTTTTTGAAAATTTGGAAAAGAAGCCAAATATTTGTGTTGTTATAAAATATTTTGAAATAATTGTTTTGTTGTTGCAAAGCCTAAAATATGTAAAGTAGATTGTGGTAATTTCTGTAAAAGTCGCGATATTTATTTCTGATATTAAAAGAAAAATTGTCCAAAAATAAAAAAAAAAAATGAAATTTTGTCCAAAAAATTACAAAAGTGCCCATATGGCACTTTTTGGTATGAAAATTAATATTTATTATATGATAAAATTTCTGGGCAAAATCAGCCTTAATCAGAACAATAATGTCCTAAGTTTGGCCTGGATAGAACTTTGGTCTGGATTAAAACGGTTTCCTAGACACACGCAGGGGTTTTCGACTCTGGCGTATTTCAAAACCCGGCTTCGATAAATCAAACTTTGTCGGAATAGAATGGCTGTTTACTTTACTTTATCATGCATGTTGTAAAAATTAAAAAAAAAAAAAAATAAAATAAATTAAAGCGAAAAATCACTCAAAATATTAAAAATTATAGCCCAAAAGTGGCGAAAAATCACCGCAAAATTTTAGGTTATTTTTCAAATGAAACATTACTTACCCAAATTTGTGTGGGAATTTTGGGTGATTTTTATATATATGCTATGGGTGCTCTTATTTTGGGTCATTTTGCTGGCAACCAAAAAGAATTATAACATTAAGAGAAATCAAAATTATAACCCAAATTTGTGTGGGTCGATTTTTTCATTGGGTCCTTTTGCTGGAAGCTGTTCTATGTTTAGTTTATAAATTTATTGAAGTGCCTGTAAAAAACAAAAAAAAAATCAAAAACTAATGAGAACGAGATTTTTATTATTTTTTTTTTTTTTTTTTTTTAATTAAAAAAATTAACTTTTTTGGACTTATTAGCCTCATTTTTCTCACCTCATTTTTAGCCTCAGTTTTCTCACCTCCTGGCAACACCCTATATCTCATTTCCAAACCCTATAATTTGTTCATCGATATTTAACATCATGTGTTAGCCTTTCTTGATGCAAAACATAAGGCTGCAATATTTTCTGTTTATTATTAGATTTATTGAAAATTTTGCAACATTTACTTACGAGATCAATAACATAACTTATAGAAACATTTCAGTTTCTATGTTGATTCTAAATTCATTCAGCCTAACCACAAAAGTCAAAAGGTCGTTTTTAAATCCATAGAGTATACTATTAATTTCAATTTCTTACCATAAAGCATTTTTCAAACTAATTTTTAAATTTTCGTTTCAAATTAAACAAAAAAGGCTTTTAATTTTTGAAAGCTTATGAATATTTTGTTTCTATAATTTTTTGAAATTTGTTTTCGTTATTTCCATTCATTGAAAAATATTTTCAAATTTTTTAATATACAAGTTTTAAAAAGCTTTTAAAATAGTTTTTTAAAATATTTCTTAACTCTACGTCTACACGAAGAGATTTTTATTTTTTAACATTTTGATTTGTATGGAAAATCTTATTAAAATTTAATAAAATTATATAGATTTTGTTTGAAATCTCATTTAAACTAGATTTTGTGCAAATGTAAATGGGGTATAAACCGATTTCACCATATATTTTTTATAAAATTTGATTTTGAAAAGGGTCTTTCGCTGATTGTTGAAGTTGGCGAAATTGTTAAAAGTGCAATGAGTAGCATTTCCAACTTATCCGTTTTCTTGTTCGTTCTGACTATATATAAGAAATGAATCTTTAACGTCGGCAGAATAACGTGAAAAAAAAAATTATTTCCAACTTTGTGTTATGGGGTGGAGAAAACGTACATAAGAGATATTATTTTTTATCGAAATTTTTAATTTTTTTCGCATTTTTATTCTTTATTTGCCCTTTCAAAACAAAATTAATTACTTTGACATTTTCTTTTTGTTAAAATGAGCAAAATTTTTAAAGAAAATTAAATATTATTGCAGAGCTTTGTGTTGAAAGATTTATTGCGAAATATATGGCGCAATATATTTCTAATTGTTCCACACTTAACATTTTAAAGAGAGAGATAGAATTTGACAATTGCCAATACAAAAATGTCTAGATGTAGACTAGGTGTAAGATACGAAAAAAATCATAAACTCTATTTCAAAATAATGTCGATTTATTTTCGATAATTTTATTTTCGATAATTTGGCGGATTTGCGAAATAATGGCTTTTATTTTTCATTTGAGAATAAAAATATACATAATTCCATCTTTCAGTTGTGTACAGTGTTGCCGTTATGGTTATTTTTAACCACAAATCGATGTTTTATTTTTTTAATGTAGAAATGATGACTTTTTTTCCATTTTGGATATTTTTTTTGATAAATCAAAATTTCATTTTTATTAGTTTTAAAAATGCTATTTAATCTGTTAATCTTGCCAATAGAGGGTGTGCAAAAAATTCATTATACATTTAAAAACTGCAAGTTTCTATAAATTCTCATTCCAATCAAGGAAACAATTTAAATCAACAGAAAATATAAAAATTTTCTAACCAAAAAGTGAAATGTGTTGGGAGATTTTTGTGAGGAAGTTCTAACGATGTAACAAATAACCTAAATACTTGTTATTACAAAATAAATTACTATTAAAAACGAAATGTATATTCGGTGAAGACCGACTGTATGATATCCTACACTATTGTGTATGTGCCTTGAAGTTAGACATACTTGAGAGTGATCATTATATTATGGGTACTATGGGTTAATCCTTTTTAAGCCAAATTTTGTTAAGATACTAAAATTTATGTGGGATTTAAGTACTTTTAACTGA
The DNA here is from genome assembly GCA_932274085.1 of Protocalliphora azurea. Taxonomy (NCBI): domain Eukaryota; kingdom Metazoa; phylum Arthropoda; class Insecta; order Diptera; family Calliphoridae; genus Protocalliphora; species Protocalliphora azurea. The sequence goes on from OW026522.1 coordinate 118,440,097, forward strand.
TTTTCGGGAGAAAACCCCATATAGAAGCTACAATTAATTTTAAAGCGATCCTTTTGAAACGGAATGTTATATTCTATTTATTTTATTTTAGTATTAAAAACGTTTTATTTGTGCAGAATTTGTAGAAATACGCTTATATGTATTTAATATATTTAAGCTTCATTTATTTGGGGACTAGGTAAAATAAAATTTCGACCAGTTAAGGAGATTCTGAGTCGATTGGTACACTTTAGAAGGTTTCCCAATATGGTGATGTAGGGAGTAAAAAATGAACCTTGTTTAGTTATTAAAAATGTGTAAGACAGCATAATTAAATAATAACAAAAATTTAAAAAGGGCAGCATATTATATGTGAGTACTTTGGTACATGAACGATTGATACTGAATATTTTCGCCAAACCTCCCAATTAAATATCTTTTAATATAAATTTTCAAAAAAATTAAATTCATATTACCAAGTAAGATTGGCTAAGTCCCTATAAAAATTAACTCTTATTTACTATTTGACTTTTAAAAGTCATATTTTCTATTACTGTTAGACCCAGCTGTTTTGCAATTCCAAATTTATTACAATTTTGTTTGCTTTCAATATCATAAATAAAAATTTTTTTCATTAAACTTTATATCCCGATCCCCTACAAAATTTTGATCAGGGACCACATTTTAATAAACATTGTTCTAAATAGCTAAAAAATACTTTTTTCTCCTAAAGACTAACTGAAGTTTATAATTAATATGCAAACTATTTGAAACCTGAATTATATTAATTTTTATATAACTGAATTTTTAAAATTTGTTGATTTCTTTTTTTTTTCTAATTTGGATATTGTATTCCAAAATTTCGATTAGAAGAAAATTTTTGCCGTGGCAACTATTATTATTACTATTATTCGTTTTTTTTTTTTTCCAATGTTCCTCATTAAAATATTCAAATTATTCATTATTCGAAAAGCCGCACTTTAAAATTCTGCTAACAATTATTCGTATTAAATTGTTCGAATTATTCGAACGAACACTATTCAAGTGGACACCCTAGTACTCACTCTTAAATATACATATGTATTTATGCAAGTTAAGGTTACAATTAAATATAATTTGAATATTTGTACAAATAATTTATTATTTATTAAAAGAACTAAAAAAGAAAAAAAAAAAAAAAAAAAACAACAAGAGATTCCCACTCACATATCATATAAAATACTTAACATTATTTATTTATGTTTAAATAGATGCATTTGTGTGCCACCACTTTTGTTTGTAAGTTTATAAGTATATGAAAAAATAAAATAAAAATGAAAAGAAATCAATCACGATTATAACTGCATTGTATAAAATGTTTTAAACTTGACAATGGGACATTGAGCTAGATATATGTTTTGAAGTGATCGTTTGATCTTAATTTAACGGTATTTGTATACAATTAATCTTGTTTTGCATTTACTTAAAATTTAAGATCATAATAAATTATTAAAAAAAAAAAGAACTTTTTGAAATTTTTAAAGGAGGAAAAGAAAATTAACCATTATTATGTTGGTGTTATAAGATAATATATGGTAATTTGATTATTAATTAATACACATTAATACATAGTTCTAACAACTATCACATAATTCGATTACCATTGTGGTATTTTTATGATACTTGTACCTATATTCAAAAGCAATTCGGTTAAATGAAAAATTACTGTTGTGAATTATTAACATTAAAATTTATTAGACTTTTTCTTATAAATTATTTTTGAAAAAAAGAAAATATTTAGGAAAAACACATAAATAAATTTAAATAAATGAAAAATTTTCCTAAATATTTTCTTTTTCCAAAAATAATTTAAAAGAAAAAGTCTAATAAATTTGAAGGTTAATAATTCACAATAGTAGTTTTTCATTTAAATATAAGAAATGTAATTCAAGGAACATTTTGCACTTTTATTTGTAGATGAACTTAATTATAAATTTAGGCAACATAACGAAAACTTTAGGAAATGCTTCCACATATGTTTGTGCCAGCCGATTTTTTTTTTTTGGGGGGGGGGGGGGAGGGGGTGTGTGGTTTAATTTTTTTTTGGTTTTAAAAAATTCGAAATTATGACCAAGATTTTAATGGGTAATAATTTAAGTTGATAAGTGGAGATCAAATTTTAAACAATATTTTTATAAATAACTTTTGAACCATACATTTTTTTGTATCACCAAAAAACTTGATATTTTACTTCATTATTTCTTTTTAGTTTTTGAGATACAAATAACATTTTTTATGAATTTATGATTCGTAAATTTCACGAAATATTGAATAGATTTTAATAATTTAAGGTGTGTTTTTATTTAACTGTTATCCACTAAATCATTTCCAACAAATAAATGCATTTCAATTAAATTAATTAAAATTCATGAGCTGAAAATCACGAAAGGTTGAGCTTTGTAGGTTTCTATTCTTAGAATATCAGTTTTACTTAAATAGATCTAATTATATTATTTAATATCAACAACTTACTGATGCAAATTTTGGAACTAATCTGATGAAGGGAACCGTACAAAAATAAAATAAATACTTTATTTTTATTTGACTTCAGTTAATAATAGCTTTGCCCCATTACTTTTCATTACTTTTAAAAAGTAAGAAATTGTAAGAAAAACAAAAAAGTTGTCAAGCGCGAAAAACCGACAAATTTTCAAAAATTCGAAATACCCTGCAAATTTTGAGATATTTCTAAAAAAAAGGCGTTTTGATGATGGTTGGTTTTCAAAGATCTCGTGGACATAGAGAAAAAAGTTTGTACATAATTATATAAAAATTTACTTTCATTGATTTTAGTTTATAATATTTAAGCATAATTTCTTAAGTATTAAAACTTTTTTATATTTTTTCAAATGAATCAAAAGTCAAGAAAACTGAAAGAATTGTTTAAATTTTCATTTTTATTTTCAATTTGTAAAAAAATGTTTGAAATTTTCTTTGGAATATTTGAAGTTTTTAATAATTTTTAGCTACATTTCGGGAACAGAACTGAAGCGTTTTTTTATCAAAATGATGAGCTGCAGAATGCGAACAAAATTATGCAAATTTCTAAACATTATTTTTTAATAGATTTTCCTTCGAATTTTGCCATTTTAAGGCTTTTGTTGTTAATATAATAATAAAACTAAATCAAAGATTTAACAAATTATTTTGCAAAATACATAAAATTTTCATTATGAACAATTTAATAATATCTATGAACAAATTTTTTTTTCAATTTTAAATTTAATTTAATGAAGAAAGCAAAAGAACGTAGCTTTTAAATTTTATTTAAATTTTTTATATTTACTACTAATAAGAAATAATTTATTAAATTTTTTTAATTAAAGTTGCTTTTCTATTTCAAAATAATACTAAAAATATCGGGTATTTCATTTACAATAAAATAAGACGTCAATCTCATACTCAAACAATTATTTAAAAATTTCAAAACTTTATCAAATTATTTTTGATGTATTTTTAAGTAAATCACTTTATGCTTTAACTGAAACATACTTGAAGTAAAAATAAAAACGTATAAAAAGTTCATGTAAATCATTCCATATAAAATCGAATAAGTTCTAACATTTTTGTTCAATTTAAAAGAAAATTAATCTTGTTATGCTTACAAAAGAGATCTTTAAAAAATCTTACATCGTTGCATAGTCTTTTGCACAGAAAAAAGTCATCAATCGCCAAATTTAATTGAATAAATTATCAGCAAATAACTCATTCAATTAAAAACTTTTTTTAATTTACACCTCTCAAAAAAGTGATTATACCAATTACAAAAAACTGTAAAAAATTAAAAACAAAAATTAAAAATTTGATCAAAGCAGTCAGATAGTTGACTGAATGAATTAAAAGTTTTAGTAAGAAATAAAATTTTACTTAAATTTTATTTTTATTTTATATTTACTTAAATATATTTATTAAATTTAGATGCAAAATGAAAAAAACCGTGTATAGAAAAGTTTATAATAAATTACATAAGAACTTAAAAAAATTAATTTTCTTAAATGTTGTTAAAAAATTTACTTTCAATATTTCATCAAAACATATACAAATGTATATGGGTTACAAGTTTGATTCTTCTACTTTCTAAAAAATTAACAAAATAATAACAGAATTTATCAAGGAAATTACAAAAAAACTGTTTGTTTTTTTGAGCATAATACAAAATTTTTAATGATTTTTAGTTAGAGAATTATGCATATTTTCAATTAAGCTTTTATTAAGATTTTACTTGAAAATTACCATTTTTACAATAATATAATTGTCTCAAAATATGCAAAATTTTCTTTATGTATAATTTTATAATATCTACAATAAATATTATATTTTGTATGAGAAAATTTGGGGAAAACTTTTTCTGTGTTTTTACTTAAGCGCTTTTTGTAAAAGGTTTTGGATAGATTTTGATTTATAAAATAAAAAATATTTTTCATTAACTGATAAAACTAGTACTTAGACAAATTATTTTTTTTTATCGAAAAATGCATTTTTATTCGTATGATCCGAAAAATTTAAGCTTAAATTTAACGAAATTTGGAATTTTGGAAACCCAGGAGAAATAAATAAAACTACAAAATTATTTGTTATTAGAAAAATTTAAGATTTTACAAAAAATTCATAAATATGTTATGTAGTTATTTGAAAAAAGCGAAATAAAAATACTCAAACATGTGCATTTCCTACATTTTTTTATTAAAAAGGTGCCAATTTTTAAAACCTATTGATGTACTTAAAATTTTTCGAAAGGAGATGCAAATTTTCGGGTAGACAATATTGAATAGAAATTTATCATTACTTTTTCTATTTATGACAAACTAATTTTTCCAAAATATTTTTTTTTCTTTTTCTATTGTAAATTTTTTTTCGTGTTTAATTTTTCTTAGTTGAAAAATTAATTTTGTGGGGGGGAGGGAATTTTCTTTCCCCCAGTGGATCCTCGCCTGAGTGATACTCATAGCCCTATTAATTTAAATATCAAAGAATTAAGTTAATATAAAATGAATTTTTTTTTCTGTCATATCATAAATGATTTCTTTTGATCGATTTTTAAAGAAATTACATACCCAAGATGGCCAACTTTAGAGGGCCACTCACTACCCATAGGACCCACTAGATACCTGTACTCTTCCACTTCAACTCAAAAGTACCTCATCTCTGGCCATGGGAAATTTTATTGAGATATCTCCAACGGTTCTAAAGTTACAGAATTATTTCATTTTTTGATAAACTAAGTTTTTTCAAAAGAAATTTTTCTTCCCTATTGTAAATTTTTCTTAATTTTTATTTTTTTTGGTTGAAAAATTCATTTATTTTTTTTTTTTCTTTAATAAAACGTTTTACAGTTATAACATTTATAGGTTAAATTATGGTCAGGCTTACCGCTTGTACTTTCTTTCATGTTCAAATATGTTTTTAACCACATTATCTATTTAAGTGTAAATATTTATTTAAATCTTTGCCACCTTAATAGGTGAATTCTTTGCATATGTTTTTCTAATACATTGTATTTCTTTACCTCAATATTTAAGCCTAGAGAAATTGTTTCATCTTATTTATACTTTATTCACATATTTGCCACACTAAGTTGCCAGCTGTAAGTAAATAACATATATAGCCCAATTGATCAAAAGATAAGAAAAGGAATTAATAGAGAATTAATTTATGGGAATTAGAGATCAAGAGAAATAGTAAAATTTTTATATTTTATTATATATTTTTATAAATATTTTTAACATCGAAAAAAAGTTTCTAATATTCGATAATTCGAAAGCGATCGACATATTATTTTCCTAAACTATGGTCAAGTGGGCTTCCATAAAGCCTATTTGTATGTATTAACATATATGTTTGTTAGCATATTAACAAATCAATTTTTATGTTGTGAACAAGCTTTGGTACACACCCTGTCTCATGTTTTTGTTCATTTTCAAATTGGTTGGTTTGTTTGGCCAACAAAACGGTTCTTTATTTATTCATTTATTTAGTCACTTATTCTTTCATACTTGCTTCGTCTTTACCGTTGATGACTTATGTCCAATTCTTTATGATTTTCATATTTGCTTTTTCCTGACCAATAATTCGTACTTATTTGGTTTATTACATGTTCATCTATTCACACAATACTTAAACTAGTTATAGGTAAAAATATATTTAGTTAAATAAAAGAAACATAGCAAATAGTGTATATAGACGAAGTGTTTGTTATGTTTATGAAGTCAGGAAAATTTTTTTGTGGCAATAATGTAAAATATAGGAAATAGCAACAAATTAAAAAAAACCTGAGGTTAAACTCTTGTTATTAATTCTGTTATACTCATTTATTTCATAGTGATATTAGACAGGGTGATTAGAATATTCCCAAGTTCACAAAAGAATCTTAGGGAAGGCATATTGGAAATATCTAAATAGAATTTCACCTGGTCAGAGATGAGGTATTTCCGAATTGATTTGAAGCAGCATATCTTTTTGTGTTTACCCAATATACGGAGGTATTTAATTAACATAATTTTTGTCTGATCCCGGTTTTCGATTTGAAAATTTTACAAACAAATTAATTTTTTTTTTTTTAATTGAAAGTTGGCATAGGGCTTGTGGGAGACATTCGCCCTAAGCGTTTCCAGGTTTACTTTACACGCATCTACATTAAGATATATTTTGAAGGCATTAAAAAAATTATATGAACCAGAGCAAAAGACAACTTTTATAGACAAAAAAATATCTTAGTTGAAATATATATATATATGTGATCGAAATTTTTTTTTTAAAGTTCCAACTTCAAAATAATGTAACATTTTTTGTTGAGGACTACCTACTGTATCGCATGAAATATGCAAAGCTAGGCTATATGATTTTTGATTGCATTGATTAGGGCTATAACATTATTAAATTAGTCAATTTTTTTGTGATTTTATTCTTTATGGTCTTAACCAACTATTGTATATTATTTTGTTCCAAACTGTTACACATAGGAATAGTTATTATAAATTTTGTTAAAATAGTTGTAAATTAATGCGAGCAAAATAATACAACTCAAAAAAAATTAACAGAATTTTTTAAATTCTTATAAAAATAATGATTGAAAAATGCTGAAAACTATAATTTGATTGCACTACCATCAGCTACTACCAATATACTAGTACTTAAATTTAAGGTAATTTTAACTAAAAGGATATTCATGATATTAAAAAAACACTTTCTTAAAAAGAGTGGAATATTTTAGAATAACATTATGATGATGGTTCTGAAATAATATTGATGTGTATTTCTAATATTAGGATTCCTAAAAATTATCTTTGGTAAACAATATTGAAACGATCGTGCATGATATTTGACACCAATCGTTAATTTAGTGATTTTAATATGATAATGGGAAACCCTTCTAACATACACCACATATTATTTACTAAAATCAAACTAGAAACTTTACTCTTGGAAGTAGTTCATTTATTATTTTAACGATTACTGTTTAACAGAAAAGAGATCCTATTACGAAAATTTGAATTAATTTGACTCTAACCGGATATATTTTGAATTTAGAATGTTTAGACAGATATATTTCCTTAAATATTAATTTCCAATAGTGGAAAAGTGCAACAGTCAAATAACCATGAAGGATGAAATTTTAATTATTTGACATAGGAAGAGTGTTAAAATAGGTATAATTCCTAATTGTTTTTCCCTATGTTAAAATTTGTTCCAAAACCAAAATCAAGAGATGCGAGTATTTGAACATTATTGCGTTAACGAGTATTTAACAATATTTCATTTATTTAACAATATTGCGAAAAAAGTACATTTATCTGTTAATTCCGTCACAATAGCGATCGAAACTGGTCGCGTTATTTCGATCCAAAGCTCTTTGATGAATTATTTAAATAAAGCCAAAAAATCATAAATATTTGATAGCTTTTAGATAGAGAATTTCTGTAAGATTTCAAACTAATGAAAAAATAAATAAATAATAATTCCAAAATATCAATCTCTATGGAAAATTTTCCAAAATAGTTAACAAAAATAGCAAAATTTAATAGAAAATGGGATTATTTGCTAATATTTATATTATCTGCAGACTTCATGTATTTGAGTACATATGAAAGAATAGAAAATCATGGTACTTATCAATACTATAGTTTCCTAACCTTTCCAATAACAATTTTTATCAATATTTAAAAAATCGTGTTGATTTGTCAGTGCAACAAATATTAAAATCACAACAGTATTGCTAGAAAATTCATACCCGAGATGACCAACTTTGGAGATCTACCCACTCCCTCCTGATCCTCTAGAAATCTGTGCTACTTCAAAGCAACTCGTCTCTGACCAAGTGAAATTATAGTGAGATATTTCCAACGATTCACAGGTTACAGAATTATTTCAAAAAAAAAAAAAAAGTTTTGGAAATACTGTGTAACGATAACGTCGTTATATATCAAAATTTACATAGAAGCCTACTGAAGTTAGGTATGTTATATTTTGTCCGATTTTTCCTTAGTATTTTTCTATAGCACTTTATATATAAAAAAATCTATGTAGGTAAACCGTACTACATCTAATATTTTTCTCAGTGCATTTACTGCATGTGCTGTTAATGGCTTTTTAAAATTTAGTCATAATAATTATAAAAAACAACAAACTTTCAAACCCTTTAATTACTAAATTATATCCACTTATAAATATGTACATCAGTATTACCTTCCTATTTGATGGTCAGTCAATGGTCAATTTGACATTTTACGTTCACTTTATATTCAATAGAGGGGTTTATTAAAAAAATACTCTATACACTGTTATTCTAACTGTAAATTATATATTTCATAATTTTACAACATTCGTTTTTCATTCAAAATTCCTTGTCGAAATTGTAGCAGGAGTTTGTTTTATTACTTTTTATTGTAACTTGTACACTTCCCAGCCATAAACATTTTGTTGCAGTAATTTTTGGTTGTAAGTAGCAGTCAGGACCTTATTTCAATATTTTTCATTGTTGTTGCTGTTGGTATTCTTCGACTGTTTGACCGATAATCGCATGTAATTGCATTTTATCTACCACTTTCATCCTGACATGTCTGTAAACAAATAAAAAGGTTGTTAAAAAATGTTTAAGAACAAAAATTGTAAAACACATTGAGCTTACACTACTCACTCGTTTTTGGAGAAAACTAAATTAAGGTGTTTAATGCAAGTCAGTGAACATTAAATTTAGTGTGTTGGTTTTTTGGTAAAATTTTGTGCAAAAAGCCAGATCCGGCTCGTGCATAACTGGAGGAATAGAAAGCATTAATGAAATGAGTAAAAGTACAGTCAAAGAAAAATAAGAGGCAAAACCATGTCTCCATGTACACTTTTGAATCTATTTTAATTTTAGTTTAGTTCTAGTGCTGTTTGAGTTCAGATCAGTTCTGGTTCAGTTCAGTTCCAGTTCGGTTCTAGTTTAGTTGAGTTCGGTTCTAGTTTAGTTGAGAAAATCCAAAATAAAAATATATTTGATGCAAAATATAAAAAATATATTGATAAAATAATTAGTCAAGTAGCGTTTTGTGCTAAAAAGCAATTGATAAATTCATTTGAAAAATTGGAAAAATTGGATTAAAAAATTTGTTATCAAAAATTAAAAAAAAAAATATCAAATAAAATATATAATTGAATTGATAAAAAAAATTTTTAAATGTTATCTTAAGGAAAAAAAACCAAAAAATAATTTTGATAGAAAAATTTTAAATTTTAAGATATTTTTGATTAAAAAAAATTAGTAAATTGGATTAAATAGCGTTATGTGTAGTTATAAACTTTCTTCTGTATGGTCTTGAACTCCAGCAACAAGCTGCAGATAATTTTACTAGAGATAATCTTACTGCAAGTGCAGCTCCCAACTGCTTTTATGTGTAGATCTATTGGTACATTGTGTAAAATAGTGTTCAGTCTCTGAAGGAATAGTACGTAATATAATGGTACGTAATGCAATAATAATGTATTTGAATTCCACCATAAAATATATCCATATGAAAGAATAGGTCTTTCTATTGCTATGTACAGCCATTTCGTCAATTTTGGATTGCAACACCTCTCTTACTTACATTGTGTAGTATGTATTGCTTTCGTTATAGCTTGGAGTCCAAAATAATGCCCAGGTAAATATTTTGAGTTATTAGGCACGGTAAGTTCACAGTAAGTTCATAGATCCCTAACCGTAGTAGTTTGAAGCTTAGTATCTCGGTCATTGTGGTGTAGTGTATCAGTTATATTTTGCTTGGATTTACTAAAAGCCCAGTCTCTGTAGCCCAGTTAATGAGCGTTGTCAAAGCATTGGACATGATATCACTTATCACGCTCATAAGCAGTCCGCATAAGCTACAACCTTCACTCCCTGGGCAACCGATTCATTTAAGATGGTATTAATGACATTGAACCACAACAGTGAATAAATTACAATTGTCTAAGGAGTTCTACGCCTAATTTGTTTTGACTTAACTCTGTTACCAATATTTGCGATGACTATTCTTGTCTATAACATCGAAACCAGTCAGTCGATGATATATTCTTCAACACCTAGGTCATTAAGTGCTCCTTAAATCGCTATAGTAGTGACGTAGTTAAAGGCTCCTTCTATGTCTGGAAAAGTTACCATTGTATATAGCTTGAATTAACGTATCGCTTTATAATCCTTGTGACATCGTGAAGAACAGTTTCCCTGGAGCGATCTTTAATCCAGTCATAGCCTTATGTGTAAATCATTTAGTCTTTCTAGCAGATTTAGCTAGAATAATGATAAAGTAATCGGGCGGAAGTCTTTTGCAGTCGCGTGACTTCTCTTTCTGATTTTGGGGACAAACACTACCTTTACTCATCTCTACCTCTGCGATACATAATTGATGGTAAGCCAGAACGTAAATATTATATGAAGCCAGGGAATAATGTTTACATTTGCGCTTGGTAGTATCCGATTTGTACCGGGAGAAGCTATCAAGTGCCCATGAGAGCCTATCCACGGATATTATCTCAACTTCAATCTCGTGGGAAGAATTATTGAGATACATTTCCTTTAAACCCTGTAATGTGGGTATTTAGTAGAATGTCCATAGATTATGACGAAGTCATCCAGCCTTTTAACATAGGTTGGATTACTATGACCTATGGCCATAACTCTACGCCTCTATCCGCTATAATTCACCGAGCTTGGGAAAATAAATGTAGAAGCATTGCCAGAGCAACATATTTTTACATTATTTGTAAATGGTGATCCATTTAGATGCTTTTTTTAATTTTAAATAAAGCATTTAAAAAATGGATACCAGAATCTTTATTATGATCCAAAATAATATTCCCTGTCATTTACTTTTTAAACATAATTTCGATCAAATTTTTATCGAAATTACACCTACAGCGTAGGTGGTTTATTCGGAAGGTCCAATTTTTCATCACACTTTGCTGCATTGCAATGGTGTGAATCCAAGCCCACTATTGCCAAAACAATTCGCAAATTGGAGCGCCAGTGTACATTATTGGATGAAACACGACCAAATAGGTCAAATCCAGCATGTACTGAGGAGGATATTTTGGGTGTCGTTTGGAACAACTTGGCGAATTTTGAGTAAGAATTTTTTATAGAGGCTTGCTAAATCCAACTCGTTAAGCAGGACGGTGCTTTATTGAGAAATCATTTTAGTGAGCAGCGAATTTCGTGCTCAGGACCTATCAACTTGCCATCTAGATCGTATGATATCACACCCTGGAATTTTTTTTCTTTAGTTTTATGTGAAGTCAGAAGTCTTCGTCGATAAGCCGGTTATAATTCATGACTAGGAAACCAACATTGTTCGCGTAATTCGTGAGATACCGATAGCAATTCTGGAAACTGTGATCGAAAATTAGACCTTCTATGTGGACCACATACAGCGTAGTCGCGGCCAATATTTAAATTAATTATCTTGAAAAAGTAAATACCAGAGAATGATCTTTCGGGTCAAATTAAAGATTCCGATATTCAATTATATTTTAAGTGTTTTATTCAAAGTACAAAAGGGCTCTAAATGGATAACTCTATATTTATGGAATCAAGCAGAAACTCACATCTTTAATTTATTTCACTACGGCTGCATATTATATGCCTGGAATTTGCATCATAGCCTAAGATAATTCCATCCTGAGCCCCTATCGTCTGGTTTGTCATGCGCAGTATAGCTGGAGACGACCAAAAAACTCCTGATTCTTGTTAATTCGACGTCTGCGACTGTAAGGTCTGCTGAAAGATATTGTTATATTTTTAGCTATAAAACAAGGTCTTTATCTTTTAAACATATCGTTTTATATGTAAAACCGAAAATCCTTTAACTTGGGAGTTAGAAACCTAGGATTCCTGGACTATGGCAATGTCGAGGTTCTTCTTTGCCAAATTATCTGTAGTACATTTTGAATGCTTTAGATTTTGAATTGTGGTGTAGGCTCATTCAACTGTATACCTGTCAAAAGACTATTAGTTCCGTCTACCTCATCTGCTTCACCCCCTACAGAACCTGTTGAACAGAACACTTAAACTTTAACATTCCACCATAAGGTAGAGCTTTAGTCCCGCCTTCTCTATCTCAGCTTAACTCATATCTCAAATGGTTCTAGTTTAGTTTTAGTTCAATTCTAGATAAGTTCTGGTTCAGTTTCGTTCCTGTTCTAGTTTTGTTTCATTTCCAGATCGATTTTTTCAGTTCTAGTTTAGACTATATAAAATTGAGTTTCGGTAGTTGTTCTAAATTATGTCTATTTTATTAAATTTTTTTCTGTGTATTTTCGTCACTCATAAGCTGATATAAAACATCATCTACTTACTTGAGGTGTTTATTTTTGCATGTAGACTTTAATTCAATGATGTTATGATGACGATGAGAACGACAACAAAGCAGTATACCAACTATAATGTTGCTGACGATGATGATGTTGTTATTGGCGTTGGTGCCTTGTTTTGTGGTGGTGGTCAAAACATTTTGATGATGGTGTTGATAATGATATTACCAACTGATAAGGAAGGGTATTCAGTTCAGTTCAAACCAAATGAGCAAACATCAAATAAAAGACAAAAGGGTATTATTCTTAGCCAGTTTTAAGTTTGTTTTATTTTTTGGCAAAGTATGTTTGCATACATACTTATATATATGGCTAGTTATTTGAAAGTTGGTCAATTGAAAAGTTTGCGAAATACATATATATATTTTTCTTAAAATTTTATTATAATTCTGGTGTTTTCAGTAATTAATATTCAATAGGTAATTGGTGTGTAGGGATGCCAAATGGGACTGGATTTTGCAAATCCGGAGATGTCGGAATTTTTCGGGATTTGGGATTTATATTTCATATTAAACCACATTCTTTCTAAGTGTAGGAAAAAATTAATTTTTGTACGCATTATAATAAAAGAAATTCAATAATGTTTAAGAAACTAATTTTCGATGTAAAATCAATCATTTATAAATTTTTAATTTGATTTTAAATATTGTTTTATAAGCTACACTAGATTAAGACCAGATATTATGAGTTTTGCACATTTGGAGACAACAAATAAAAATATCACGAGAGTGAAACCTAATTTAGGAAAAAATTTGGTCGTTATGTATTAGACGACATGTGTCTATTATATGTTAAAATGTATCAAAAACCATATTTCGCACATATTTTTTAAGAAATGGTCCAACTCACAAGAACGAAATAATTGAACCGAAATATTTTGGAGCTTAGTATATAGCATATTAATCTTTAATTTCATAGGGGTACGTTAGCAAAATTTTTTTTGTCTTCCTAAAAATCGATGCACTTTATTTAATACACATATGTATGAATGCATATTATATTAAAAAAAAATAAATGTTAATACTTGATGTTATAAATTTCTGTTCATAATTTGCTTCAGCTTTTATAGAAGGTTTAGGGTATCAAAATGTCTGTTATGGTCGAACATAACTTCTCTTATTTATGATGTCGATTTTTTAATAATTCTGAAATTTTTTGTAAATGTTTTAATTTTCTTTTGATTTACGAGGGCAGATCAATAACTCCGTGACTTTTCGAACTTCCCTCGTAGTTATATGAAATGCAACTATTTCCATCAAGTACCACCTGTTAATAGACTATTGTCAAATTTTGATTTTACTTTGGTAAAAAATAGGATTTTTCGAGGTTTGTTTGGTCAATAATTTCATCGTTGGAGTTGAATCTCTTTTCACTGAGCCATTTCTTTAAGTTTGGAAATAGGAAGTAGTTACTAGGGGCTAAATCCGGAAAATATGGCGGATGAGGCATCAATGCGTAGCCCAATTCATAGAGTTTTGCCATTGAGACTGCACACGTGCGCACCCGTGCATTATCTTGATGAAAAACAACTTTTTCTTGGCCATATGGGGTCGTTTTTTTTTAAATCCTCATTAAATCGGTCTAATAAGTTGGCATAATATTCGCCGTTAATTGTTTTTCCCTTTTGAAGGTAATCAATGTGGATTATCCCGCGTGCATCCCAAAAAACTGTTGCCATCACCTTATTGGCCGAAAAACATGACTTGGCTTTCTTCGGAGCAGGTTCACCCGGAGAAACCCATTGTTTAGACTGCTGCTTGGTGTCCGGAGTACAGTAATGGATCCGTGTTTCATCCACAGTTACAAAACGCCGCAAAAAATCATTCGGATTACGGTTAAACAACTCCAAACAATCTTTTGAAGTTGTCACACATTTTCGTTTATGGTCAATTGAGAGCAAACGCGGCACCCATCTTGCAGACAGCTGATCACTTAAACTCGAAACCACACTGCCATATGAAAGAGCACTCCAAATTCACTTTTTTAAATTTTTAGAAAAATACACATGTATGCTTTGAACAGCTGGTAAACGCAAAGTAATTGACGACACTTGCTTAAAATTTCACAGTGGTGTACTAACAGGTGGTACTTGATGGGAATAGTGTTGCATTTCATATAACTACGAGGGAAGTTCGAAAAGTCACTGACTTATTGATCCGCCCTCGTTTATTTTTGTCAATAAATCCCGAAAATTAAATCCTGGGATTTTTTCGTCCAATCCCGGCATTGCGGATATTATAATCCCGGGATTTTAAGTATCGGTATTGCGCGATTGGCATCCCTATTGATAGAATTTCCTTCTAAATCCTCATATGATTCCTGCCTCGATTAATACGAAGTTTATATCTGTAGTGCAAATTTTGTTAAAATTTAATGTTTATAAACTGAAATATCGTTATATCGCATAGTGATGCCGCAGGCCAATCTAGCTGATAAAAATCAGTTTTTTTGTGTCAAAATTCCTCTAATTTGTTTGGTATTTTTTTTATTTATTTACTACTTCCTTTGTTATGCTGATTGAAAAATGAGCAATTGAATTGTCACAGTTTTTATAAAAGTGCAGTATATTTTAATCATCATATTTGAAGTGATCGTAATAAGAAATAACAACATACTTTTTACTTTCTTTTACTGCATAATGTCAGGTATTAATTAGATTTAGTGTAAACATGTATTTAATTGAAGTGTTCTGTGTTTAAAATAATAGCTAATAGAAAATATGTTTTTAGTTAGTAAATATTTTGTGTTGTAAGACATTTAATGTAACTTTAAAATAGGATTTCCACGGATTCCCGTGCAATTAATTGTCGCCTATTTATCTGTGCAATGTCTAATTTATAAAGAAAAAGATATTTGCTGCTAATACGTGCTATTCCGCTTTTAAAATCCAAATATAGATAACATACCCATAACTCGGAGAGAACTCTATAAAGCGTGGATTGCCGAAATGGAAGTAAAAGAAGAGGCAAAAGCTGTGATTAATTATTTGTTTGTTAAGAATGGGTTGCAGAAGTCCAGAACACAAGAATATTGCAATAAAGTTAGGTTAGCTGTACGGATATTAAAGTATTCAATAAATGAAAAGAGTATAAAGGCAAAAAGAAATAAAAACAATTTCGAAACCACTAGTAAAGTGTGGTTGGATGGATTATTTCCTCTTCCTTCTGAAAACTCATTTAGAATTCCAAAAGAGTTAATGGTCTAACCGTCAACATCAAACATTGGTAGACCTCGATCAGAGTTTTTGAGATAAAGGAAAGCTATTGGAAGTGTCTGCCCTAGTAAGTAAATGCTAATCTGAAAAAATAACTTTTGCTTCTGGTGTTAGCCTTTATAAATCTGGAAAGAGAGATACTACAGCTATTCTGAGAAATATAAATAAATCTCTTTTTAACTTTTTGCTTTTATCATCAGATCCATTAATTTAGTCCTTTTCAACAAAACCATCTCTGAGCTCTCGATGTGAAGAGCACTTATGTAATGATGAGATGTCGTTATTTCCAGATACTTTCATATCCTCAGATGCAAAAGAATTTGGATAAAAATATTAGAAGTGCTATATATATTTTTTCTAAATTAATTTTTCTTAAGTTGTTTTGGATGTTAATGAATACTCAAGGCCTTGGGTATTTCAAGGGTACGTTTTAGTGGTTGTCTGCTGTGTACTATAGAAGGGTCATCGTGCTGTATTTAAATAAAACATATTGACATCAGACATGTTGAAAAATTGCATATTTTTTATTTTACTATATAAAGGAGTATCCGAAAACATTGGTTGATTTAATTTATGTTCACATATAGATGTCACTCTAAAAATTATCAAAATGGGTTCCAAGTATTTCTAAATGTATACATTTATATAATTTGTAATTTTATCATTAACAAAAAAAAAAATAAGCTTCTACAAGAAGTGCCACACCCACTTTACCTATAACGCGCCCATTCTCGGTACAAAGAATGCTTTCGAACAGAAATACAAAATTCCAAAATTTCAAGCTTCTAATTTCTTTCAAATAGAAGTTATGACTTTTTTCCAGCAAGATTGGCCTATCGCAACTCTGCATCTCGCTTAAAATTATATTTTCAAAATTCTTTCCTTAATTTCTCTATTAAATTATTATGGAAGTTATTTCCTTTACTGGCCTTAGATAATTATATTTAATTATTTATAAATTTGCCCACTTTTTTGCAACCTGTACTTATTCCATCAAATTGCAATTTACTTGGTCATCACAAGCTTATTGCACGCGCTTCAATGAATGAATTTGTTTTCTGTCTGTTCTAAGCAAGCGATTTATTTAACCAGATAGAAACAACGGTACATATTTTTCCCGTTTTCTACCATTAAATTTCATCAAGTACAACCCCCTTTTTTTCTTGTAATTCTAAGGCTGCCTGTTAAACAAGGAAGTACGTATGTTTAACATATTTTGTTTTTGGTTTTAAACATTTAAACAAACATTTTAAATGAAATTAATTTTAGTAAAAGTAAATTTTGCAAAATATGTAATTTGAAAAATTCTTTACTTTAAAATCGCGTGTTGGAAGAATAAGCAAAATAAATACTCACACACACATACGCATGGATATCAATTTAACACTCGTGTTCATAGGTAACAGAATAAAAAATGAATTGGTTTGGACTCCCAAAATAAAAAGGGGTGTATTTTGTGAATGACCACCACTTATCACTTGCACTGAATTTATGCAAGATATTAGTATTTTCTATAGCATTATTTATTTCCTACAGCTGGCTAAAAACAAAATATTTCTAAAAATATTTTTTTTGACGGTCCTTACTTTTTTCAATATTCATTTTCTTTCTTGGTTTCCCCCATCTTACTTTTAGTGGCTCCTGCCTCTAACATGCACATGTCTCATTTAATCTTGTTGATTCATGTTAAATTAAATATTTTGACATTATTTTCATTATAATTTTTAGTTTTACGTTTTTTCCGACATAATCATTGTAAAATAAATTTTGAAATTTATAAAAAAAAATTTATGATCACTTGCTGGTTAAGTTATGAGAAACATTTTCCTGACCATGAATTACAGGTTTTTTTTGGAAATAATTTATTTTATTAAGTGTTTGAACTGGTTAAATTTATAATTAAACAATTTAGTAAACTTTCAGATTACGTATATTTTTGGCATAAATTAGGGAATAATATTTTATACTTTATTGGCGTTTTTAAATTTATTTACTTTTTTTGGAAGAGGGGTAAACAATTTATTAAATTTATGTTTTCACGAATATTGTAGCGAGATTTTTTCGGATCTTCCCATGAAAATATGAAATATGTTGAAATAGAAGTTTTTATTTCATTTGATACATTTGGTACTTGAAATGAGCCATTATTTTACAATGGATAGTTCTATCAAATAAATCAATTCCTTGATTTTCTTTAAATATTATAGAGCTGATCCTGAACTAAAACTAAACTAGAACTGAACTAAAACTTAACTTAAACTAGAAGTAAAGTAGAACTTAACAACAACTTATCTAGAACTGAATAATAACTGATATAGAATTGAACTAAAACTGAACTAGAATTGAACTTGAAGTGTACTAGAATTGAACAAGAAGTGAACTTGAACTGAACTAGAACTGAACTAAAACTGAACTATAACTGAACCAGAGTTGAACTAGAACTCAACTAAAACTGAACTAGAACTGATCTAGAAATGAACTAGAAGTGAACAAAACTGAACTAGAACTGAACTCGAACTGAACAAAACTGAACTAGAATTAAACTAGAACTGAACTGAAGATGGAACCTGCTAGCGCAATATCCCGAATGCCGTTATCCCAGCCGAACCATCAGATTCTCAA
Source organism: Protocalliphora azurea (assembly GCA_932274085.1). NCBI lineage: Eukaryota > Metazoa > Arthropoda > Insecta > Diptera > Calliphoridae > Protocalliphora > Protocalliphora azurea. The sequence goes on from OW026522.1 coordinate 118,458,773, forward strand.
CTTCCAACACGTGATTGAAATGTTGTTAAGGTCACAGCTACTGAAGGTTTCTTAAGAAAGGCGATTGTGGTCCTGAATCAAGAATCTATAAATACACTGATGTAGGCAGCATCAGCTTCAATGCTCTTTCGGATTTTGGAGAACAGAGATGAGTTTGTATTCCGAAACAAATTTTACAGAACTAATATTAGTTTCAGAACATAGTGTCAGTTGTAGCGGGACACTTTATTTATGAGGTAAGACTGGGTCTTGTATTTAACGGCTTTTGTAGGAGTTTAAACGATAAAGTAGAAGAGTCAGACGGATACTATTTTCCTTTCTTACATGAACCGACTGATTTGGTGCAACAGTAATACACTTAGAGCAGAAAACGAAGGCTACTATAGACCCAAGCGAGAGGCCTCTCACAGACACTGTGCGAGAAACTAACCTAACTTAGAAATATAAATCAAGTCAAGCTCTAGATTTGCTTTAAATCAATAAAGCTATGGAAGTCATCAGTGTGTGGGGGAAAGGTCTGCAATTCACGATAAATAAAGGAATTTATTATTCTCAAAAAGAAGAAGAATTACTTACTTGCATAGCTATTCCTGTATTAAAGGAAATTTAAAAGTACTTACGTAATCATATACTAAGGAAATATTTATTCATGCATATCTTAATATAAACGGATTGCAAGATAATTGTGTTTTTTTATATTTATTTATACATTTGTCTTGTTATTTTAATTTGTTTATACCAATAATTGAATTCATTTAAAATATATGATGCTTTCACATTTATTTAAACAAAGTAGCTAAAAAGAAAAAAAAAATTAAATCATTACATGGTACATGGATACGAGTTCATGCTAAATGCAAACTAAAGCCAAAGACTTTCTTCCTGCCAAAGGAATAAAAAAAATCTCGTGCCAATTTCCTATACATCTTTATAACTTTAAAATGCCGCTTTTATAAATTTCTGTTTTAAAATGCACAAAAAAAAAAAAAATAAAAAATAAAAAATAAAAAAAAATATACTAAAGAATGAACGATTGAATGAATGATATTAAATGTGATGTTAGCTTAAGAATCACTTAATACAAATGAGATTTTCAATTTAATCATTTTGTTTGCGTATTAAATTTGCATCGATAACTGTCTGTATTTGACCAACAGGCACACACGATGTCAGAGCTAAAACATACACAAGAAAAAAAAAAAAACAAAATACCAAATTGTTATAGACCAATGAACGGACAGACGGACAAAATATATTTACTGTCCATCTGGTTCGACGATTTGTATGCTGAATTTTCAAGCCATTCGTTTATTTCAATGTTTGTCAATGCAAATATGGATTGCCATCAATGTTATAGCAAATACACAAATTGAAATAAACAGATATGCGAAGAATAATAGAATTTGTTGGTACCTATATGAATATTTAATATAGTTTATATATAAAAATCTACTGTATTTGTTTTTGCAAAAGTAATTTTAAAATTATTGATAATATTATTCTTTGTTAAAATTTTCCTAAAACACAAATTAATTATTCATAACTGCTATTATTTGAAACATAGTTGAAATTGCAGACAATAATACTATGTTAATATAAATACAAATATATTTGTATAAATAGCAGTAGCAGTGGTATCAGCAGCAGCAACAGCAACAGCAAGCAGGTCGTTGTCATTTTGGGTGTATGATGACGACAATAGTGAGATGAGGATGACAATGGTGGCATGAAAATGCATATACAAACATGCATACAATGTTTGTCACCATACAAGTACAAATATAATTTTGAGGGCCCATATGGTAAATTGTATTTGCACATACAACCTTACATAAAGAAAACATACATGCATATGTATGTACGTATGTATGCGCATTTCTATTTGTTGGCTTGACTTTAACAAACATATTCATAGGCAATAAATATTGGACAACTTTGATTCACTCAAAGGAATAATGTTAGCTGAAAAGAGAAATCGGTGATAAGGAGGTGGTCATTTTAATGAAATTTTTGGATTGATCCGCCCCGAGCCCTATCGTGCTTTCTACAGACTGACAGACAGATGGACAGGAAGCCCATAGTATATATGGGTGATTATTACAAATTTTTAACCTGACTGAAACTGATTTTAATCCTTAATAAGTTTTGCTTTAATATTATTTTGAACAAACGGATTACAGATCTGAACTCACAAGACTTAAAACTAATAGAGCGCCAAAATTTTGGCACCATAGGTTTCATTGGTGTGCAAAGTTCAAAAACTTAAAAGAACTACTAAAAATAACTTAACTTTGATATGCTCCAAATAATCAACGTAGTAGATAGTCTCAAAGTTTGTAAATCAAGAGTGAACATTTTTCACGAGACACATTCGCAGTTTAGTATAGAATAGCATGAATTACCGCGTAAACTTAAGTTTTTTTTTATTTTACAGAATAAAATAAGAGGAGCATTAAAAATAAATTGAATAAAAAATGTTTATGGATTTTTTGAAAATTACACAAAAATTGTATTTTTTGCTTCTTATTTTTATATAGAAAATTGCAATTTGTACAAATCTTGAATATATAAATATAAGAACGTCGAATTTATTTTGTTAAAATAAAAAAGAGAAATAATATGTCGCATTAATTTAAATTAATTCACAATAGTCGTATAAAGCAATAAGTATGGGCACCACCTGAATTCAGCAATTACAATCGAATACTCTTATAGTTCACAGAATTGACTAAATTCGATTGGCAATAGATTCGGTTGCCACAAGGAAACTGCTTTCTCTATGTAGTTTCATAAGCAAGCTAATTTTCAACTTTGTAGGTTATTTAGGAACTTTAGGAAGAGGAAGAAAGGATAATGTATGACAACTTACAGATATTTCCCATTATCACTATTTTGCGCCAGCCTTTATGATTATGACAATGATGGCGCACATTTCAGCCATTTTTACATCCTTCAATATTGGCTGTGATTTTGATAACTTTTTTTTTAGTTTTTTTTCTGTATGTAATGTAAAATGTCCAACATTTCTAATCTAAAATATAATGCAAATGTTAAAGCTGTTGATATTCTTTCCGCTATTCGTAAACTTTGATATTGTAGCTCCAAAAATGACAGGACTCTGTGCCATCATTGAGAACATTTTTTAAGGCTGTAAGAAAAATTTTCGGAGACGATCTTATGTTTAAACTGTACTCAATTCTGGATCAAGTCAGTGGCATCGCTGACAACATTCTTTATGATTGTAAGAATTTCATAGTCGGGCTTGACCGATTTTCGAAGAGTGTCTTATATGAAACCTGTGCTTTATTGTGGGTCAAGCATTGCAGTAAAGTTTAAAATAAAAATTTATACTTTTCAGAATGTTACGTGCACAAAAGATATATTATCTACCAATACTAGTTTATGCAATTTATAATGATTTTCGAAAGTGGGTTACAAAAGAGAGCTATGGATTTATGATTAGTGACACTGTGTGTTTTTTTTTGCGTTTATAAATATTATTCTATAAAATTAAATTGGGTTCTTAACGTTTATAAAAAAGGAGAAAATTTGTATCGGGGGCTAGGTTATAATAGGTAACCATTGTCAACTCTTTTTAACAGCGCTCGTTCCTGTATCATATAAAGCTAAATTTCATCCAATTATCTTAAAAATTGTGACTTGCAGCTTCATTAAAATTTTAACGTAAACGAACAGACGGACGGACATCGTGAATACTCCAACAAGTTGTTTTCTACGTATATTTACCAATTTTTATTTATTTTTATAACCAATTAAATGACCTTAATAAACAATTAATATACAATTTCATTTTTTTTTCAAAATCAACGAAAAATACACTAAGGTACCCGCGTACCTCGGATATTGACTAACGTTAATTTTTTGGTTATATACCATAGGGTTAATCTGTGAAGTTTTCCAAATATTTGGAAACATCCCTAGTTTCAAGATCGCATTAAACATTATAGACAGCACGATTATTACCACATTCAGTACGCTTTTAATCATGGATAGTGTTATTGAGTAATACCCAGGTGATTCTCTTACATTCATATTTTTTTTTTTTTTATGATTGTATTAATGTCTTCTGGGCTAACAATTTGAAATCTGAGTCTTAGAATGTTCCAGAGCTAAAGCAAATAATGATGTAAAGTGATTGACGCAGTTGTTTATATCCTGTTGTTGTTTCCACTCAAAATATGGGTCTGTTTGGATATGGCTTTTTATACTTGAACCAATTTGTAGTATAGAAAGTGTTATTAGAATATATTAGTTCCTCCATAGTAAGTTATATTATTGTAGAATGATCAGAAAACAAATCATGCAATTTCTGTAGTTATCGCGTTTCGATTAATATTTTTACATACGGCAAAGTTAATGGGATCAGGAAATTTGTAGAATTAGCCATCCAAGCCATTTTTGCGATCAAGTAGTCGCTTAGATAGTTCTCTACTCTGGGATTCATCCATCTGGAACCCCAGGAAGTATATTTGGCATTACAGTCGCCATATGCTCAGTGTATTTAAGAAATTCTTAAAGTTTTCTTTAGTCATCGAAAATGTAATAGATGAAATTAATATATTCTTAAGAATATTGGAATCTCGGAATATTTGGAAATTCGAAAAATTAATTTGAAGTTGTGTATAATACACTGCGAAACTTTATTATATCTCTCATTACTTTATAATGTGTTATTATTATTTTCTTTATTACTTTATGTATAACCGCTGAATAACTTATTACCGGTAAATAGCTTTAGTTTAATTTAAGTAAAATTCATAAAACTTCAATGCATTCAGTCTTCTGATGATGTGTAAGTATTCAGAAAGATGTGAACTGAGAGCACCCATCTCCATCTCCTATCCATTTGTTTTCTATGTTAAAAACTCTAAGCCAATTGTTTGATCGTTAGGGACAGCGGAATATTTAATTTGGTTTGTAGTTATTGAAAATTATGGTGTTTTGACTCATAGCGAGCATCATACTGGTTTATACTCTTTTCCAATCCTCTGAAGTCTAGAATTCAAATTCTAGGTTATAATCTACAAAACAAATTTTTCGAGTGTAATTCATGCGTACTTATGGTGTATTCCGCTATGTTGATGGTAGGTTAGTTTTGTGGACATTGTCCGCTGGCTATAAAGTTTTGTAAAAGCATTTTGCACATGGACTCAGACAAGCTAGCTAGCAAGCTATCTGTAACGATGTATACGATTGTACGTTGGCAAACTGGACACTAACACATTTTGCTTTGCGCATTTGAAATAAGCTTCTTAAAAAAACATGAACTGCAAAGTATTCTCAACATTTATCGTTCGTTATCAATGGCTGCGTGTATCTGTCATTGTTTGTATGATTATATACGATATGAAATGATACCATGGTGTATCACCATGATGTACAAACTTACTTTCAGAAAACATAAAGATAGACAAACACTCTTTGCAATCGATTGAAGTTTCATTTACACTATTAGCTCTTGAAAAAAAAAAAAAAAAGAATTGATACAAAAGTGTTTTTTTTTTATTTTGTTTTTGGAAAAATATAAAACTGTTTTTCAATCGAATTTACTTGTTAAAAGTCGGGGTATTCAACAATGATCCATGTGATGTGTATTCATATTCCGGCCTCACTTAGGGTATGGATAGATGTTGTTATTGATGATGATGGTGTGGCATGACATGGATGTGCAAATATTCAATTTATTTGGTGGCAGTAAAATGAAAAAAATAAAGAAAAAATCAGTCATTTCATTTAGTTTTCCAACGAATTACAAACACACATATGACACAATACTACCCACCTGACCTGAATTTCAATATTAGTAAACGTTCGTTAAAAGCGAAGAATTTTCGATAGCAAACATTTGAGAATTTAAAAAAAAAATTGATATCAAATGTTCAACTTTTTCAATAAGATATCTAAATGTTTCGAGAGATTGACTAATTTTTCTAAATTTCTTATTTGACCAAAACAGAGAGAATGTAGCATCATTCTTGAGTCATAGTTCATAGCGATCGGTTGTAAAATATTACTTTTTAAAATTTATGTTGTTATTCAAATTTTAAGAAATTTTTAATAGTGATAAAAAATAATAATATAATAAAATGTTAGAAAAATGGTTAGTAATGTCAATAAAAAATTAATTTGCAAAAGAGCATATTTATCTAAATATCTAATATATTTTCTTGCAGATTAATTTAGAAAATTTTGCACTAAAATATGTGGAGTTCAGTGACAGAAAAATTAATAATATAGAGAGAGAGATCATTGATGACTCCTCTGGGCGAAGTTGAAATTTTAACAAAATCCTCTTACATAAATGACTTTATTAATTTTATTGTTCATTGAATGAATTATTATTTTTGAAATGTAGTTTATTATTACGTATATTTCCTTAATATTTGAGATATCTTGTTGTTTGAAATAAAACATATGTAACTTTAAAAATTAAATCAGCTTTTAATTTTAGATTAGGAACAAAATGGAAATGAAATAAAATAAAAAACTACCGTTTTCGAAATATTTGCAGTGATAATAATCACAAGTCGTTAGTAATATCAGTATCGAATAATTTTCATAAATATTTGATAACGAAAACGAATCTCTAACGAATATTTTTAAGTTTCACTATTAATATCGCTAAAGATTCACTAACAATACGATAGACGAACCTTCGAAATCGAAAGATTTGCTGCTACAAAGTGAGCGACGGGTGAGCTAAAGAAGATTGTGGTCAGATTGCCAGCGATAGTCGTTCTCGAATGTTTTTTCAGATAAATGTTCTCAAAATGTTCCAATGAGGTGTCAATATCGAAGTTTGAGGTCAGCTGGGTACAGACGTACACATGTGTAGAGTATGAGTTGCAGTTGCAATGTCGTCATTTGCCAGTTTGTATTTACCAGCTATTTATCGACATTATATTTGATAGATGACTGCCAAAGTGACTGAGTAAGCTGAATGGCAGAATGACTAGTTTAAACTGTTTGAAAGTACCTATGCTTATATGTAGGTATGTATGTTCGATTGAGTCGGCTTAAGTTGTTACGGGTTGAGTTTGCATTCATATGAATGCTTTTAGAATGTTAAGTAAACAATTTTTACTAAAGTTTCCACATTTAGCTTCTTGTTTTCTTTGTCCAGTTTTTTTTCGATCTCCCAACTTTTGTTTGTTTAACACAAACTTTAATCAGTTTGTCAGTTGCAAGCACTAGTAGCTAGTTACTTTTCCTCTAATGGGTTAATTCTATATTTACACTATTGCTGCTGCTGTTGGCTAATGTTGCTACTTTTAAGTAAATACTATTAAATGTTTCTGTTCCTGTTGTCGTTTTCGTTTCATTTACAAAAAGAGTACCATTGTATGTTGTTACCATGACCAAATACTGCTTGTTGGAGTTGTTGTTATTGTTAGGTCTACTACTCATTCAGTTTAACCTTTATGGAAAAATGTCATCAAAGTCAGACTGTTAGCAAATAATAATCATCATGTTATTTAGTTCTTTTTTTAATTCTGTTGCTACTGCTGTTGATAGAGTAGTTTGTTCTGTCCCTTTTTTATTTTTAATTAAGCTGTTTAATTATTAAAATGTTGTAAATTATCTGTGTGTTTTAGCTTAATGTTATATTAAAATGGACATGACAATTAACTTTATGTAAGGTTATGAACTAAGTTTAAAAATAACATCGTATGATGATGATATTTTTTGTGAGAATATTGGATACTAAATTTTACAAATTAAGCATAAAAAATAATAATAATCTAAAGAAGTATTAATAAACAAAACCTAATGAAGATCCCTAAATGAAAGACGTCGTTGTGTTATATTTTAATGTTATGTTTCTTAACATACTTTATCAAAAACTGCGCACAGGGGTTTCAAAACGCTTTTTTAGAAATAATTATGTAACTTGTGAACCTTTACAAATATTTCAATAAAATTTCACCTAGCCAGAGACAAGAGTCTTTTCGAGTTGATTTCATAGTGGGTCAGGGGGAGAATGGGTAGACCTCTAAAGTTGGTCATCTCGAGTAGGCAGTTTTTTTATATCCCCAAAAATTCATTTATGATAATGACAGTCCATGTAAATCTGTACAAAAATGCGTTTACATATTAAGCTATCTCTTTAAATCTTTATTCCATGTTTAGCGTAATTTTTTTCTCGTTTTTTTTTTTTTACTTATTTGATAAATTCTCAAATCGCAAAGCTGAGATCAAACAAAAATACCTCCATATATTGGGTAAACACAAACGACAGCGTTACCATTTGAATGGAAAAAGTCAATTTTAAAATACGTTTTTCCGCGTTGGGACTTTGGTACAGAACAGTGAGTATGTTTTTAATTCCCTGATTTTGTGGCAAGTCTAACAAAATATTGTGTCAAAATTTCATTTGAATATTTCTACTCATATACATTTTATTTAGATCCTAATACTAACATTATTTCTAAATAAATATACTTAAAATTTTAAATTAAAGTTTTTCAGGTCATGGTTTGAAATACCCAAAATTATAACCCGGGAAAAACGTGTTTCAAAAATTAACTTTTTTCATATAAATGGTCACATTGTCATTATAAGAGGCGTCCGTCAGAAAATACCTTTTGTGTGTACTCAAAATATGGAGATAATTATTGACATAGCTTTTATTTGATTCCAGTTTTGCCATTTGAGAATTTTACAAACAATTTGAAACAAATTTTGGAAAATCGACAAAGTTTGGAGTGGGTTTGTTTGGAGAACGTTGCCCCAAGCGCCTTCAGATTTTCTTTATTCGTATTTGCGTTAAGACTTGTTTTGAAAACATTAAAAAAATATATAAGAAAGAACAAAAAATAAATTTTATAAGTGAATAAATATTGCCACCTTTTTGGAAAAAAACCAAAAATATGTAATTTTTTTGAAAGTTCTAAATTCAGATTAAGATAACTTTTTAAGAATTCATATATTTATATAATTCTTGCATCGATATTATTAAATATTTTGTAATAAATCTGTTGAATACTTTGAAAAAGTTTTAAGGGCAAAATGATAACCCACACATGCGTATTTTAAATAGAGATTTACAAGGACTATCTATATATAACATTTGTTTTTTATCACATCATAAATGAAAAAAAAAAAAATACATACCCTGATAGGAATCTGTACTGCACCAAATCAACTCAAAAACATCTCATCTCTGGCCAAGTGAAATCTTATTAAGATATCTCCAAAGGTTGACGAGTTACAGAATTATTAAAAAAAGCGTTTTGGAACCACTGCGCTGCGTTAGTATTCGGAGTATGTTATAGTTTGAAATGGCTTAGAAAAATTAATGAACACTGAACTTTATATCATTCTATATACTAATTCTAATTAGATATTTCTTTACCGGAAACCTTAATTTAATCACTAGATGATCTAAATTCGGTATCTTATCTATGGCATTCAATGTTAAACTCAATGAGCAGTCAATTCTTTAATGATACTGTTGAAATTGTTGAAAACTTTGGGATAACTTTAAATTTTAATTCCCTGCTTTCACTTTTTTCTATTACGAATGGATTTTTTTATGCATGGCTGAGATCACCCACCTTATTAGGCGGCGACACTAATATAATTAGAGAACGGTCGGCAAAAAAATATATCTTCTTTTAAACAAAATTAGGTGAACTATATATGAAATTTGACGTGCTGAACATGAATTTGATTTCATGTTTTATTTTTGTTCTATCAGGTGTTCATTATACCCTACACCACCACAGGTGGTTGGGTTATTATACGTTTGTGCTGATGTTTGTAATGCACAGAAAAATTCATCGATCTTGAGTCGATTTAACGATGTTCGTCCGTCCGTCTGTTTGGCTGACCGTCCACGTAAACCTTGTGAACAACGAAATCGGTTATGATCGGTTCAATATTTCAAATGTCCATAAAAATATCCTCACGGAATTGAGGTTTTCGCTCATAAATACCACAAATATATCAATAATTTAATGAAATTTGGCCAAAAGAAGTTGCATATAAGTATAAATGTGTTTATCAAATCCCATGAAGATCGGTCCATAATTGATCCTCTGTCGAAAATCACTTTAACGTGCATAAATCCTATAGGAATATTAGTATCAAGTTAATATTTGACGCATATAAGTTTTATATAACTAGAGACCTCAGTGCAAAATTTTGTAAGAATCCGTAATTCACCATAGTACCCCTTCCGCGAATCACCCATAAGTATATAAATCCAATATCAACACATTTTAATGCATACAGACAAATTCACCAATCCCCAAATATATTACTAAATAATTCCTTAAATTAAAAACTTTTAAAAACCGTAAAAAATGAAAAATAGAAAAATAATCCAATTAAAAAATTGATCAAATCGATCAAATAGATAATTTAATGAATTAAAAAATTAAATGAGAAATAAAATGTTACATAAATTTTATTTTTATTTTATATTTAGTTGAGTATATTTATTATACTTAGATGCAAAATGAAACAACTGTGTTAATTAAAAAATATAAGGTAATAATTTCTTTTGTGTATCTATGTTTCATAGAGAAATGCATTACATTTAATACATTTATTTGGTTCACAATTGGACCTATATAAGATACCTTTCCAGAATTTTGATGCACATACACCAGGTGCTCTCATAAGATCTTGCTTCGGATCCCCTTTCGATATTGCGATGAAAACGCGAACTTCTTGACTAGTCAGATAAAATGTTACGTAAAGATAAAATAATTTAAAAACAATATTAAAAATTACGAGATTTATGAGATCTTTAATATGAAGAAACTTTTTTGGATAATACATATTTAATATCATTCTCTGCATCCACAAAGGATCGATTCTTTGTTTTAATGGAAAAAAAGTGAAAATGATAGTTTCACATAAAAATGTATGTTGATAAAAATTATTCTAATAATTTGGAGACAACAAGCGGATAAACTCTGCTGTATGTATTTCAACTAAAATGTTTTGAAATCTGTTTATTCTTTTCTTCTTTTTATAGTCCGCAAACTTCTCTACGAAATAAAAGTTTTATGTACTCAGCATTGAGAAGTAGAACCATTCGAGCAAATTTTAACAATCTCATTCCACGAGTACATAAGGTATTATTCTATGCTTAAAATTCGGAATGGAATTGAAACGACTTTATAAAAAAGTTTTTGACATAATATATTTATAAAAATAACAGTAGAGTTTCACGTGAAAAATCAATAGTTCCATCAAATTAATGTGAACTATTTTTATTTAAATTAATTATTTCTAATTAATTCTTTTTGCAATTTTTAGTAAGATTTTTTTAAAAGCTATATTACAAAATTATTGCTTTTTTTTACAATTATTGCCTTCTCTTTAATACAAAAATGTTAATGTTATGGTAAAAATGTAAAATGTATGTTAATTAGGTGTTGAATATTTGAAATGAAAAGAAATGTTAGAGTAATTTAAGACTAATTAACTAAAGTAGCATTATTGATAAGTAAAAAAAAGCAATCCCAGCAAAAATTTTACTTAACCGGTAAGCCAACATATTACACTGCTAAAAACCGATAACTACTTATAATTCGGGTGAAAAAATTATTACCTTTACATGGCGATTTCCATGAATTCATGGGTCCCCATCACTAAAGTACTTATTTTAAACAATCAAATATGTAGTTAATCAAATATTACAAAACTACAAAATTGCTAAAAGAAAAATAAAAATTTGGATCAACTGAGATTTGAACCTAGGCAAAAACTCACTACTCACTACGCCATGTATACCTTAAATTTATGTGCATTGTTTATAGTTTTAGCATGCAAATAGAAATTCAAATAAACCGACAAACTTCTGAGTGCTACGCAGTCGCTCTAGTGAACTGAGCCATTGCATTACCAGGTAATGAGTCTAGTACGTAGTAGTCATTACCAAAAGTCAACAAATTTTTGTTGTGATGTTAGAAATTTATTTGAAACTTCTTCGAAATTCTATTTATGATATAATCGACCTAAAAGAGAAACCCATTCGTTATTAAAATTAAAAATAGTTCATACAGAATTCTACTTACCACTTACAGTTTAGGAAGATTTTTAAGCAGATTGCATTGTGTCTCCATGTATCTTTTAAGACCCCAAATAAAAAATAAAAAAATAAAAACTGTAATTGAACAAGTAATAGTTTTAAGATCAATTATGACTATTTGCATATGTATGCGAACAACAACGTGTGTGAACTACATTCCAATTGTCCTAAAAGATGGCAATCATCCAAGACAAGAGTTTTAGCAACTTCCTCTACTTCCTCTACCTTCGGTGTTGATCTACAAGCAATTTTAGCTTCAGGATACCAAGAGTTCTGATTAAGCAAGATAGATGGCAAAAACAATAAATGAAAGTGAAATGGATTGAAACGTTTTTTCAGACCCATATAAATATGTTCGTTTTTAGCATGAGGAAATTATTTTATTTATTTATTAATTTATTTAATAGCCAATGAAATTACAATTTCTTACAGGCTACCATATATATTAATCTTAAAGCTATTAACAATAAAATATTTTCATAATCATTCAATAACAAAAACTTATTATTTAACTAAGTTAAAAATATTCCTCTTAATGCGGATTGGATTTAATGAGAAATCAATATATGGATAGAAACTGTTGAATTGATTGCATATACGTCTCATGGGATCAAAGTTGGCATAATTGGTTCGAAAATATTTTATTTTTAAAGGAGTATAATTTCTAGTTGGACGATTTGGGATTACGAATTCGATCTTACGAAGCAGGAACTCAGAATTAATTGAACCGTTTACTAAATTAATTACAAATGAAATATTCATATATTTTCTCCTACTTTCAAGAGTAGGGAGATCAATAAGCTGTAATCGACTTTCATATGATGGTAAATTAATATTAGGATTCCATGGAAGATTACGAAGACAAAATTAGAGAAATTGTTTCTGGACCGATTCAATTTTCTTTATATGAACTTCGTATTGAGGATCCCAGACCACGGAAGCATATTCCAGGATTGGTCTTACAAGAGATATGAATAACTGCTTGGAAACATAAGGATCATTAAACTCTCTTCCCCAGCGCTTTAGGAAACCTAGAACTCCTTTTCCCTTATTAACGATTTGTGAAACGTGGGAGTTAAAGGATAGTTTACAATCAAGCAACACACCCAGATCAAGAAATTCTTCGACTAGATCAAGTTGATATTCATTTATTGTGTATCTACAGAGTACTGGACTTCTTCTATAGAACATCATGTGTTTACACTTTTTTAAATTCAGATCCATTAGATTCATCATACACCAATCATAAAGATTGTCAAGATCTGATTGGAGTAAAGAACATTGATAGGAATAGTTAAAGCTATGGAACAGCTTTACATCATCAGCATACATTAATATTCTAGAATTCCTAATGCAAGCTGGTAGATCATTTATAAATATTAGGAATAGTAAGGGGCCAAGATGACTACCTTGTGGAACACCAGATAAAACAGGAATGGTTTTTGATGTACATTCTCTGAATAATACACATTGGCATCTATTTTTAAGATATGTGGAGATCCATTTAAGGAAAACAGGAGAAAATCCGAGTTTATCCAATTTGAACAGTAGGAGATCGTGATTTATTTTATCGAAGGCTTTACTGAAATCTGTGTATATTACGTCTGTCTGTAAACCGGAATCAAATGCGGTTATAACTGAGGTTGTGAACTCCAAAAGGTTAGTAGTAATGGAACATCCTTTTTTAAATCCATGCTGAAATGGCGAAAGATAACATACAACTTGATGCGAAAGGATTTCAGTAACTATCTTTTCGAAAAGTTTTGGAATAACACTTAATTTAGCAATACCTCTATAATTGGAAATGTTGGATCTGCTACCGGATTTAAACAAAGGTATAATATAAGATATTATATGTAGATAGTTTCCTACGATTGATTTGGATATGCTACAACTTCTGAGAACTTACCCAGATGTCGACGTCAAGAAAGATCTTTAACTTTAGCTAAAAAGCAACTTTGGTGTCGGTTAAAAACAAGTCCAAAACACACCCTTCAGAAGTGTGAACCTCCTATAAAAATAGACATAGTTGAATCGACTCATATTGCTTTTCGATCGCCTAAAAGATACATAGATATATAATAATCAATTATTATAAATATTATATAAATCTATATGGAAATTGCGATAATTTACCTCTAAAGGTTTTCAAATGTTGAATTTTATATTTTTTTGTTTCATAATTTGTATAAATCAAATTTAATTTTTTCTGAAGTTGTCAAAACACAGAAAATTGTTTTTGTTTTTTATATTGGTTTTGAAATTTTTTATAATCAATAAAATAAAATATTAAAACGAAAGAATTATTTTAATAAAATTTTATTTTACACCAAATAATGATTTATTAAAAAATTCTAGTCATAAGTTTTTCCGTGCGTAAAGTTTTCTGTATATTTTTTCATTGGATAGCATCACTTTCTTTATTTGATCATTGTAGGCTTTATCAAGTATAATATTTTCAACCGAAGCAAAGCACCTGTTCCTTAATTTTTTTCTTATTATAATACATGTATATATACACCACATTCAATATAATATAATATATATATATATATATATATATATCTTTATTCTTTATCTTTAAATAGCTTCGTGCTTTCATTGGAATGAAAACGGAATGAATGTTCAGCTTTTCACACTTTATCATAAAGTTGGTTATGCTATAAAATAAAATTTTCTTTAAGAACATTTTTATACTTTTCCAAAAGGTATTATCAAGAAGATGAAATAGAAAACGGGTCCAATCCTCCAAATTTGTCTTATTTTGTATCGAAATTTTACTATATCATATAAATATGTTCTAAAATCCCAAAGCTTGAATCAACAAACAGAATGCAGTTTCGAAATTATGGGATCCCTTTTACAAAAATCTTGAAGTCATCAATAACCAACAAAGATTTTACTACAGATAAAATATTTATAGTGTCTACAAAAACTAATTTTTAAAAATTGGTAGGTCAGAAAAACTATGAACTCGAATTTTTAAAATAAATTCTCTTGCCTAGCTGAAGACTGAGGTCAATATCTTTTATAGAATCAAAAACCACGCTTCTGTAAATTTTAATTCCCTGCTTTCACTTTTTTCTATTACGAATGGATTTATTTATGCATGGCTGAGATCACCCACCTTATTAGGCGGCGATACTAATATAACTCGAGAACGGTTTGTCCAATTTAGCTAAATAATACTCCAATAGATGCCAATTAAAATTATTTTCAAGTTCTGTTAACATTGCTTTTACAACTAACTTTACGAAAATTTAAAAGAGTTTGTCCGTAGGAACGTGTGAAGTTCGTCACTAATAGTTAGAAGCAAACTGTGTATCAGGGTTTTTCGAGCTGTTAATGCATTGCTCGGAAATTGGTTCAAGTAATGTGTGTGCTATACATATTTTTTCTAAAAAAGAATATTTTCTGACGACGATTTTTGTAATAAAATAAAAACAAACAAATTCTTTTATTTAAATAATTTATAAACATAAATATCTACGTCTAGTCTTTAAGATGAAGCTGATAAGTTCCTGATTCTATAAATTTTTGGAAAAATGGTATACTTCGTGATATATGTGAAAGTACATAGAAATTCTAAAAGAAGAATGTTTCTTTTTATGAATCTGGTACGGAATATTATGCCATCTAAATTGTCTAATATTTTACATAATATTTGCAAAAGTAGCAAGATATAAAAATAAATCATCTGTCACGAATCACTAAATATTTGAAAATAGTGACTTTCGTTCAAAGCTTTGTTCTTCTGGTGGACATAACTCTAAGTTCACATCTGCGATAGAGCTGACTTTATTATTACATATTTTCCATTTAAGAAATTAATGTAGTTTTATTCAAGTAAGGATTTTGACTATTAAAAGTGAAACCTCATTAAGTACCGTTAATCAAGCCACGATTAAATTCTTCATCGCTATCTATTTGAATCTTCAAGTTAATTTTGTAGATAGCAAGTTAATTTAAATTGAAGTTAAAATGAAAAATTGATCGTAAACAAAATTAATCATACTGCCTATTAGGGATGCTCTGTTACAAGCAGTGTTGCCAGTTAAGCCTTTTTGATGCCAAATTTAGCCTTTTTATATTACTTTTTTCTAACCTCTTTTCGATTTTAAAATTGCCTGAAAAATGCTATTTTTATTAATTCAACAACGAAGAAAATGATTTGTTATTTGCCATTACTAATTATAATCATGAGCTTTTTGTATTTAACAAAGATTTTTCTAAGATCTAAGGAAACTATGAGTATAATATTTATAATATATTCTTCACTCTTGTAAAAACTAAAAAATATTAATGCGAAAAATCATACAAAAACTAGAAATGCTTAGTCAAAAGCTAATTGTGCCTCAATTCTTAAAAATCGTTTCAATTTGTATGAGAATTTTTTCGGCCACTTTTCTATGTTTTATTTATAACTTTATTACAATATCTTTAAAAGATGTAAAAATCTAATCAGAACAAAAAAATAGGTTTTTAAATTAGAAATAATGTTATTTTTTTCTGGCTTTAATTTTTGGAGCATTTAGCCCTATCTGACTTATTCTAAAGTTCAATTTAGCCTTTTTTTAACCTGGACATACTGCTTACAACCATAAGATAACAAGCATATGTCTGGTGCGCACAAAGTTTTAGTCCAGCATCGATTACACTGGGGAACAGTCATTTTGCGGTCTGGAACTTTACTGCAATTTTTTACTAATTTGAGGTCGCTGATTTCAAATCTAATCTCGATTTTTCTATATTAGCTCGAATTTTCGATATATACCGTTATGTTCAAAATTAAGGCACTTTCACCATATATATTGGAATAACTTGAAAACGGTTCATCATATTCAGTTAAAAAAAATCTGAAAATCGGCAACAATATTATCTTTAAGCCGTGCTTACATTGCTTTTAAATTTTGCCCAGTAGTTTCAGAGATATATATATACAGTCAACACAAACGAAGATCAATTTTGTTCCAACATACACATTAAAAAATTATTTTTTTTATGGAAATCGCAATTTTTATCAATTTAGTTTTCTCAGTAAATTGTGAATAAAATCAAAAGTTGTGCACTAATTGCAATGAAATAAAGCTCATTTCATTCGAAATATATTTAACTAAATATTTTTTGACCAAAACTGTGATATTTGTTGCATTTTTATTTTTTATATATTTTTAAAGAGCAAAATTTTTTTTTTTTAATTGTTTTTTTTTCAAAACTTCAACGATATCTCTGAAACAACTAGGCAAATTTAAAAACAAATGTAAGCACGGCTTAAAGATAATATTGTTGCCGATTTTCTGATTTTTTTTAAATTGAATATGGTGAACCGTTTTCAAGTTATTCCAATGTATGTGGTGAAAGTGCCTTAATTTTGGACATAACGATATATCCCGAAAAGTCGAGCTGATAGAGAAAAATGGAGATTAGATTTGAAATCAGCGACCTCAAATTAGCAAAAATTTGCAACAAAGTTCCAGACCGCACAAAAAAGTTAAACTTTGTTCCCTTGTGTTTTCTGTCACTAAATCCAATTGCACAGTGTCACAGTGTCTAGCCAATTTAGAATGACAAAAATACGAAAATAAATGCTTAGCAATTGAAGCAATTGAAGTGTGTTAACTTTAACTGCAAATATTGATATAATTTTTTTGATATGTAATAAATGTCTTTAAAATATTTTGTTATAAATTTTTGGGTTAGAAATTCTGTATTGAAAATTTTTTTTATTTAAGATAAATCCTAATGTTAAAAAATATATATTTTTAGAAAATTTTACTTTTAATGGACTGGAACTAAAAAGTTCCATCGAATTCCAATTTAAAAATAGATTTAGTATAAAAGAGAATGACCATGAAATTACATTTAAGAATATTATCTGCGACTTTTTGCGATCTTTTAGAATATGTGCGATACCTCATATTAGCAATTTGTTAAGAATTAATTAAAAACTTTACCACAATGGCTAAAAATTGAATATGCAAATAGTATATAACGAGAGATATGATTAGATTCTACTACGCCTTTTTCCTTTTTTAAATAAAATTTATAAAAATATGTCCGAAAGTCAAACGAAAAAAATGTTTTCTTCTTTTTTAGTATGGGAGATTCAATCATTCAACCCTCCCTTTTTTAGTGGGAATGTTTATGGCCTTGTCTAATAACAGAATATAACATCTCAGTAGGTTAGGGTAAAAAGGGCGGCGTTTTCATACCACTACCCAGAGACCATCTGGTGCATTTTGATACCTTTATAAATGCTAGAAAGGCTAACATCCCAGTATAATATCTGCAAAACTGGATTTTTGTCATTCTAAAACTATCAAATGTGACACTGTGATATAGATTGTGTTACAGATGAGTATGAGAGTGGATGAAATATTCTTACTGTAGTTTTTAAAATAGGGTAGAGTAATTTACATAGCATTCATTTGGCTTTGATTTGCTCCGTAAAGAGTTGAAAGTGTTGTCATTTATTTCACCATAACAAACGTTTTAAAATTTTATACAAGTTTATATCCATGTATAAATATATTCATACTTAAAAAAATCATGTGAAATTTCTTTCACTGTACTTCATTATTCCTACTGGATCGACAACAAGTTCAAAATTCGACCTCTTAAATAAGCTGATAATAATTTGCTTTGAAGTCCAGTGCTTGATACGAATATGACGGAATTTTATTTAAAAATTCAGTCACATTTTGTTTAAATTTATCATCACAACTAGAGGTAAGATTAGGTCAACCAGCCTTCATGGTATGATTAATGTACATTTATAAATATTAGATCATCTGATGATAATACAATGTAGTATGATTGTAACTTTATAATCTATGAAAAATAATATAAGATTTCTATTTAATATATTTTTATTTCCATTAAAAATACTCTCCATATCAAAATGATAGCAATATTTACAGAAGAAAAAAGTGATACTTTTCTTATCATGAAATATTCACACACTTTGCTTTAATTAAATATTTTAAATAATAAATGTTGCTCTTTCATATAACAAGTGGTTACAGTGGGTGATAAAAAAAAAACGATTTATACACAGAAAAAGTCACCAATCACCAAAATAATTTATTCAATTAAAATTTTTTTAAATTTGCAACTTTCACTAAAATGATTATTTCAAGTACTAATAACTGGAAAGAATGCAATACCAAAAAATTTTTCCAATTAAAAAAAAAAATTAAATCAAAATAGATATAAATAAAATATAATAAAACTTAATTAAATTGCTCGAATATATTAATTAAATTTTAATGTAAAGTAAAACAACTGTGTTAATTGAAAAATAGAAGGTAATAATTTTTTCTTAGAAATTTGAGCTTTTTTAAACTGGGTAATTAGCATGATCTTCTTTCCTGTTCTTTCTATATTTAAACAAATTTGTTCTTATATTTATACACTACACCACCATAGGTGCTAGAAGTATTATACGTGTGTACTGATGTTTGTAACGCGTAGAAGAAATCATCAGACACCCACCTTAAAGTATACCGTTTGACTCAGAATCACTTCTTGAGTCAATTTAACGATGTTTGTCCGTCTGGCTCTCTGTCTGTCCACATAAACTTTGTGAACAAAGTATAGGTCGCAATTTTGAAGATATCTTAATGAAATTTTGCACAAAAAAATATTTTAATACAAGAAAAAAGCCTCTTGAAATTGATTATGATCGGTCCATTAGTTCACCTAGCTCCCATACAAATGTCCTTCCGGAATAACAGTTTTGCGCTCATAAATGCCTCATATATATCAATAATTTAATGAAATTCGGCACTAAGAAGACTCATGTGAGTATAAATATATTTATCAAATTTCGTGTATATCGGTCTGTAATTGATCATAGCTCCCATATAAACCGCCCTACCGAAAATCACTTTAACGTGCATAAATCCCACAGAAATATTAGTAGGAAGTTAATATTTAACGCACATAAGTTTTATATACCTCAGTGCCAAATTTTATGAGAATTGGCTCATAATTGACCATAGGTCCCATATAAGTCTGTCTTCCGGGAATCACCCAAAAGTATATAAATCCAATATAAATATTAATATCAACACATTATAACGGATATGTATGTCTAATAGAAAAATGCATTACATTTAATACAAGTATCGATCTACAATTGGACACAGTCCCATATAAGATCCCTTCCCAGAATTTTGAGGAACATACACTATGGTGTAGGATATTATATGGTCGGGCTTGACCAACTATATCTTTCTTACTTGTTTTTTTTTTACTTTTGCCTATCACTGTTTTACGTGTGAATAACGTACAAATATTTATATTATATTTATATATAATTATTCTTATTATTTTTTTCTATAGTTTCTTTTTTTCACGTTTATTTGCTGGCACATTCTTCCAGACTGAATGGCATTTTTAAGTAATTAGGTAATTGCTAATCTAAGCACAAAAGTGTTCAACGGCAATAGCAGCAAAAAAAAAACACCAACTGTTGTGTAAAAAATATAAGTATTACACAAAAAAATTTCTAACTGACACGAATTTCAGTACTAAATACTTATTATTATTACTAATGACGAAAATATTCTCTTTTACATATTTTCATTTCCATTAATATAAATATATATTTTCTGTTTAATTTCATACCAAACAATGGAATGTTAAATAAAATAAATATGAACAAAAACAGCAGCAGCAGAAAAAATAGTTTTGATAAGAAGCCAAAGTAAAAAAAAAACGTAGTTGAAAATTGAAATGAAATTAGTATTGTCTTAAATAACTGAGTTTATGTTACGTAAATGGATTTTTTTCTTTTTTTTTTTTTGCAAAAAACACTTTTGACTTTTTGCACAGATGTTCAAATAATAAACGCATGTCATAACAGAAAACTGTAATAACAAATAAATAAATAAATATTTTAAATTTAATTTTACTTTAATTTTTCTTTGTTTAAAGTTTAGTAGTTTTTAATATATATTTTTTTAATATATGTATAAAAAAATTTGATTGATAACAGTAACGAAAAAAACAGATGTTTTATTTTTTTTTTCTAGATTTTATGATTTATGATTTCATTATTAATAAGATAATCAAAACTGATAACTAGACTCATTTCTGTTCGTCTTAAATTTTAATGTATATAAGAATTATAATCCCTAATTACGTACTGCATTAGGCAGCATAAAAACTATGTAAGTCTAATGAAATTAGGTCGTATAATAAATACTATGTGAATAATATCTCGACCCATTATATGTTAATTCCAACCAATGTTGCAAGTTTAGCCTTTTTAAGGCTAAATCTAGCCTTTTTCTTTTGCTTTTAGTCTTTTTTCTAACCTTTCTCGATTCTCAAAATTACATTAAAAAGGCTAAAAGTTTAGTATTTCAGCAACAAAGAAAATAATTTCTTATTTCTTAATTCTAATTTTATTTTTACAGAATCATTCACTTAAGCATTTCTGTGTATTTATCACACAAAAAAATCCATATTATTTACATTTGACAAAAAATTTCGCCTGCGGCGCTTCATTCTCCAAATCAAAGATAACTTAACTAATTTTATTGACTTAATATATAGATTATTATAAATATGCTTCATAAATTATAGAAACTATTTACGAATACAATTAAAAAACATCTCAGAAATGTGAAAAATCATACAAAATATTGAAAATGCGTAATCAAAATGAAATTATAATTCAAAAATGACGAAAAAATAATTTAAAATATGGAATAATTTTTCATACGAAATATAAACCAAATTTGTATTGAAATTCGATTTTTTATTGAATTATTTTGATGCCAGCCGTTTTATGGTTTATTTATAAATTTATTACCATACCTTTAAAAAAAAATTCGAGAAACAAAAGAAGTTTTTTAAATCAAAAAAATCGAACTTTTTTCTGGCTTTATTTTTTAAAGAATTTGGCCTATTTTTGACCGTTTTTTAAGTTAAATTTAACCTCTTTTTCACACCTCCTGGCCTCGGCCGAAAGTCTTTTCTTTAATTATCACTAATGAAAAATAAATTGTCGTACAGAGTTAAGGTCAACACTTGTGAAACTATACCTTTAGTCCTAAATTTTTTAGACGAGGATTTATAAAGACCTCCTACAAAAGTACCTTTAAAAAAAGTACCCTTTTTTGGCGACATTATTTTTTGAAATCCCTATTTTTGGACACTTTTTAAAAATTCTCAACGGTAACGCTGTTCATGATGTTTATTCTTAATCCTCCTTAATCCTTCTTAATCCTTCCTATCATAAACGTCCCTTAGCAAATAATGAGTGAAGATGCCATGTTTAATTAATAGCATTTTAAAAGGCGAATATATTAGATCAACTTCAATGTCTAATATAGTTATTCGACAATGAAGTTGATCGAATAAAATATGATATTTTTTTTTATTATTCGTGTGATTGATTAAAATTTGAATTATCTTGGATTAAACGAATGAATAAAGAATAGAATATATTGTTCGAACAATTAATTACAAGTTTAAAAAATGTAAATCAAGTATTTTTTAAATAGATCTTTGTCTTTATTAACAAACCTAAAAATAACAATTCGTTAACATACAACAAAACAATTTCCAAAAATTTAGAACATATTCAAATTACGGACAAATTATCTAATTAAATTTCTATCAAAATTATCATTTATAAAGAATATAATTAAGCACTTTGGCTTTAAAACGATTAAACGATTATTGTTTTTGTTTATAAAACAGATGTGTGGAAAAAATACGTTCAGTTACTATTGATGGTGACAATACAGAGCATTAAAAGAAAATCTAGTTTTTCTGTTCTATTTAGATTTTTCTGAATAAAGTCAATGATCATCAATATTGCTAAAGCAATTTTTTTTTTGTTAATTTTTGGTATTATTTTATTGATTAATTAAAATAATTCTTGAAATAAATAATAAAAATAACGTATAGAAAAAGTTATCCAATACCTACCTTAAAGTATACCAATCGACTCAGAATCAACGATGTCCGTCCGTCTGGCATCTGGACGGGTAGCAATTTTAAAAATAATTCAATGAAATTTGGTAAGTGGGACTTTTATGATACAAGCACGAAGCCTATTGGAATTGGTTGTGATCGTTCCATTATTTCACCTAGCCTCCATACAAATGTTCCCCCGGAATAGAGTTTAAACACTCAAAAGTGCCTTAAAAATCAGAATATTTTAATAAAATTCGGTGCAAAGAAGTTCTGTATAAGTATCAATCTTTGCACCAAATTTTATGAAGATCGTACACAACTGACCATAGCTCCCATATAAATCCCTCTTCCGAAAATCACTTTAACGTGCATAAATCCCACACGAATGTTAATATCAAGTTAATATTCCAAACAAATAGGTTTTATGTAAGCAGAATCGGTCCATAATATGCCAAAGCCCCCATAGGTACCCATTTCCAAGAATCGCCGTAAGTGCATAAAATCATCTAGATGTTAGTATCAACTCATTATACTGTTTTTGTATATTTTATTTTACATTTAGTAAAATTGGCCACAGATGTAATATGAGTCCCCTTTCCGAATCTTTATGCTCATACACAGTGGTGAAGGGTATCATATAGTCGTTCTTGACCGACCATATCTTTTTTATCGTTTTCAACAGGGTTTTTCCAACTAAACAAAACTTTTTACATTTATAATTTCAAAAAGGCATAATAATTAAACAAAAGCTCGTTTTAGAAAACTATTCGATTAATCGTTAAAAACTTATCGAATAATTTTTTATTTTAAATTTAAAAATTTTGTTCGTTTGAAAAGAATAAAAGATTTGTTCCTCGAATAATCGAATAATTTTTGTTCGAATGACAATCCTACTACTTACACATTAGCATTGTTGCCAGGAGCGTAGTGAAAAAAACCTAAATTGAACTTTAAGAAAGTAGAAAAGGCGAAATGCTCTCAAAAAAATAAATAAAAAATAAAAAAATAAATAAAAAATAAAAAATAAAACCTAAATAAAAGCTAATTTTTTATTCTCATTAGTTTTTGATATATTTTAAAGATATTGTAATATATTTATAAATAAAACATAAACAAAATGACCTAATGAAAAATCACTCAAAAAACTCCCATACAAATTTGGGTCGTATTTCATATGCAAACATACCCAATTCTTTGAAGTGATTTTTCGTAATTTTTGAGCTACAATTCGTTTTCGATTAGCCATATTCAAGTTTATGGGTGATTTTTCGCTTTTATGTTTTTTAACGTTTTACAAGAACTTTTTTTTAAATTATATTCTTAAATAGTTGCCATGGTTATTGAAAAATAATTATAATCGATTAAGTCCACAAAATTTCTCTAGTTACTATACCCTACACCACCATAGGTGGTTGTGGTATTATGTGTTTGTGCTGATTTTTGTAAAGAACAGAAAAAATTACCCAACAACCACCTTAAAGTATAATCGACTCAGAATCACTTTTTGACTCCATTTATCGACGTTCGTCCGCTAGTCCGTCTGGATGGTTGTCCATGTAAACCTTATGAGCAAAGTACAGATCGCAATTTTGAATAAAATTTGATGAAATTTGGAAAATATAAGTTTTTTGATGCAAAGACTAAAAATGACCTACCGGAATAGGGATTTAACGGTAAAAATTCCTTAAATATAACAATATCTTAACAAAATTCTGCACAAATAAATTTTATATTAATTTAAATTTTTGTGACAAATTTCGTAAAGATCGGTCCATGATTGACCATAATTCCCATATAAATCTTCCGAAAATCACCTTAATGTGCATAAATCTTGTTCTAATATTAGTATAAAATTAGTGTTTGACACAAATAAGTTATATATATATAGAAACAATAGTGTCAAATATTATTGAAATCGGTGCATTATAGACTATAGCACCTTTGTAAGGTCCACTTCCGAGAATCACATTAAAGTTCATAAATTCCATATAAATATTAGTAGCAACGTAATGCAATGCATAAGTATGTTTTATATAAATATTGGCCACTAGACCCACATAAGATGCAATATACAATGGTTTAGGGTATCATATGGTTGGGTGAGATCGACTATACCTTTCTGACTTGTTTTTGATTTTGAGAATGAAGCGCTGCGAAATTATTTGTTAAATACAAAAAAAAAAATTGCAAAAATTTCGAAGCTAAAAGAAAACAAAAGGCTAAATTGGCAACACTGCACATTTGCAATATATCACATTATTTTAACACGGCGATATCGTTGGAGGCAACTACTTACCAATTACTAGGTATTATAAGCAGGCATTTTAGAAAGTCATTACTTAGAAATATTTTAAATTTAGGGTTTGGAAATTCTCGGACTTTCAACTTCCCGGGAAACGGGAATGAAAAAATCGTGTTCTCGGAAATTCCCAATATTCCCGGGAAAAACTTAATTTAGATTAAAAAATATACATAGTTTTATAATAATGTTATATTGAAAATAATACAAAAGGAATATAACTAATAAATGACAAAGTTAAAATTTCTTTATTAAAGCATTTCACTCAAAGTAATTAACTAAAATAAGCTCTTTGTAAATTATATATCGTGTGATGATGAAAAGTTCTAAATATTTTAAAGGTTTTTTAAAGGTATATTTGATGTTTATTAAATATCAGATATTTAAAAACGGATTTTTAAATAAATGGACGAATAAAAATAAAAACATATTTAGATTTGTTTTAATTAACTTTTGATAGGCACACTCACATAATTTCAATGAAGCTAAAGTATCGATTGTTCAAAAAAGGTTTCCGAATTACATTTTAAAATCGTTGTGTCACGATAAAATATTAAATTGCAAATACGTTATAACGTAGGTATTTTATAACGTATAAACATTATAAAGTAATTTTAAATACGATTATAAACCGAAATTAATTTTACATAATTTTACAAATTATGTAAATTTAATAGTATTCGAAGGTATGTTTGAAATATTTGAAATTATGTAAAATTATTAATTTCGGTTAATAATCGGATTAAAATTATGTGTATGTTATTTCAATATTTTCTGTGTTACTTTTAGTCTTGCGCAAGACTATTAACATTAGACTTTTTTAAAATTTTAAATCAACTAGTTTTTTAATAATAACGAAATAAAATTTCAAAATAAAATGCAATAAATGTTTAAAAAATTTATTATTTTAATTTCCTGTTTTCCCGGAAATATAAAAAAAATTTTTCCCGGGAACGCTAGTTGATCATTTCCCGGGAATTCCCATTTTCCAAGCCTTAGGTGTTACTGAAGACATTATAGGAACTATATGTTTTATGGGTTAAAAATTACTGAAAAAATATAAAAAGGCTGTTATTTTCTTTTGTTTAAAACGTAAAAGGATTTTAAAAATGCAAAACTCACCATAAGTAATGGATATCATGTTATAAATAAGTAGTTGCTAAATGACTTCCATATAATGAAAACGGCTTGTTGTAGTTATTGAAAAGTATATAGATAACAATATAGATAAACTTGTCTTAAAATCAAAAAGTTAAATAAACGTCACTCTTTTGCACCAAAATATCAAAAATCGCAGTCCAAGGAAAACTCGTTTTTAAAATTGACTTTTTTCATTAAATATTAAATATATTTTTTAAACTCAGCTTTGACATTTGAGTATTTCGAAAATAAATGAAAAAAGTCTTGCATATTGACGAAATTTGGATAGGTCTAGCGGAGAGGCCGTTGCCAAAAATTTTACAGAATTTGCTTTACATGCATTAGTGTTAAGTTTTCTTTTGGAAACATGAAAAAAATCTTATGATCCGGAGGAAAATAATTTATTTTAAAGTGAAAAGTATTGCCACATTTTTGAAAAAATTAATAAAATTCTGGAATCAATGTAATTATAAAGATTTGTACAGAATTCTGGGAATATTTTATTATTGGCTCAAATTCAGTCCGCCTAAAATAAAAAATAAAATATATGCCTAAAAATGAGTCTACATTTTGCTTCGATCTAACTACGAGGGCGGATCAATATTTCCGTGACTTTTCGAACTTCCCTCGTAGTTATATGAAATGCAATACTATTCCCATCAAGTATCACCTGTTAATAGACCACTGTCAAATTTTGAGCAAGTATCGTCATTTACTTTGCTTTTAACAGCTATTCAAAACATACAACCTCGTGTATTTTTCTAAAAATGGAAAAAAGTTAATTTCACCACATATTTGTGTGTATTTTTTTTTTACAATCAAATCACAAATGATGGCGATAAAAAACTAGATTTTGACTAAATTTGGAGTTCTACCCCCCTGCACCCCAGACCTGCTAGTAACCTGTGCTCCATCAAACCAGTTAAGAAACACCTCGGTTTTATTTTATATTGAACGGTTTAAAATATTCAGAATTATTTCCATTGTCATTTGATGTCATTAGATGCAACTAATTATCACATATGATTTCAAATAGGGTCTTAAATAATTTGTTACTCCAATATAAATGCTTATATATCTGCTCGATTATTACGTAACTAGTTACAAGTAAATCAGACGGAAGTTAATCATTACAAAAAAAAGAACTTCTAAATAATGTTTGCTGATGTTTATATCGTATAAATGCATATCGCTCATTTACTTCAAGAATGTCATAACTCAAAAAGACCGATTTTGCAGAAAATGGACTTAAAGTTTTCAAATTACTATTTTTGATAGAAAAATGGAAATTTGTCATTTTATTCTCATTCGGTGATTATAACAAAGATAAATCTTTAATTTTTAATTGACTGGTATAAGCATAGCAAATGAGTATTTAATTTCAAGGTTTAAAATTTGATCCCTAAAACTCCTCACGGGACAAGCTATAGGATCTCAAAATTAAGGCTAACATGTTATGCCAATCTTTTAAAATTTACAAAAACATTATTGCAAATGCTATGAAAATCTGAATCAGATTTTTTTTAACGAAAATCTTAATTTTTTGAAGAAATAGCAAATAAAGAAATAATTAAAATATTATTTCTATTAACATTTGGATTGAGTTTGATTTATCATTAGTTTTTTTTAAGCTCTGCATTTTAGGGATTTTGTTGTAAATATTCTAATAGCAATGTGAAGATTTTAACATCGGCAGTAGTTTTATAACTAGTTGCATTCACTATTTAGTTTCAAAAGATTACTCCTTTTTCCTTAACATTTCCTCGTTGTGTTTTCCTTGCAGGCTGGGGTAACCAATTGTGTTATTTTCGGCTAAACCAGCAAAGATTAGCCTTTTTAAGGCTAAATCTAGCATTAGAAAGGCTAAAATTTTATTACTTCAACAAGGTTATTTGCAATTAATACTTTTATTTTTATAGAATCGATTCAATTAAATTCATTGATTATATTATTATATGATTAAAAAATAAATAAACTACTTTTATGGACTTACTAAATAGATTATAATTAATTTTTCCTCACGCTCGTAAAAAAAAAATATTAATCAAAAGCGAATTACTGCCCAATAATTTGGAAAAAACATTTCAACTTTTATGGGATTTTTTTTGACGATTTTCCTTTGTTTTATTTTAGATTTTACTAGCCTTTCCCGGTGCTTTGATGCGATAACCAATATTTACTTTATATGGAAGCTACTATTCCCGCTGGACCTATCTGCCCTACTCAAAATTTGCTGTGAAAATTACTCCAACTTTTAAAGACTCATTAGATATGCGAAAACTAATATTTTCTTTTTATGGGGACTACCACTCCCCCTGAACCTATTCGTTCTATTTTCATTTTGTTAATGTATATGATAAGTTAGATGTTCACACAAAGTTTGGGGGCTCTCATCATAATAGTTCCTTAGATATATTATAATGAGTATTTGCTTTGTATGGGAGATATCACTCCTCCTGCTGCAATCGAATAATAAAGTACGATATTTAAATTTAGGGATACACAAGATGATGCTGTGAAAATATAAAGCCTTTTCAGAGTTTTAAAAGAGTGGGCGTAAAATGTGGGCGTGGCATCAGATCAAGATCCAACATATCCTATAAAAATATATAGTTAAAACGCTAGCTGTGTGTCACTATCAAGTTGAAAACGTGCAAAATTTAAAAAAAATAGATTTTTTAAAGTAGGCGTAAAATGTGGGTTTAACGTACAATCGAGATCTAACAAATTATCTATGTATCAAATTTCGTGAAAATCTGTGCACCCGTTTCGACATGATTGATACACAAACAAACAAATAAATAAATAAACAAACAAACTAAAACTTCATTTTTATAATATAAGGATCACAATGTCTTTAAAAGATATCAAGATTTAATGAGAATAATAAAAAATAATAAGGAATAAAAAATATATTTTTATATTAAAAATAATGTTAGCTTTTTTTTGGTTTTATTTTTTTAGGTCTACTAGCCTTTATTGATCTTTCTTGAAGTTCAGTTTAGCCTTCTTTGTATGAAGATCCTGGAGATACTGTTCGGAATACTGGTAACAATCTAAAAATTCATTAAAACAGGGTGGCATCTTATTCATTAATGTTGAAGTATGTATACTTATGTTTCAAAATCTTGTTCCAAAATCTTTACGTTAAATATTTCATAAAATGTGCGTAGTGCTAAGGGGACGTGCATAGAAAATAACGGTAAAATTGTTTGACGGCAGTAATTTTGGCTTCCCACAATAATACGGAAAAAAACATGTTGTTTTGCTGTACTGTCCATCATATTCCTGCAAATTTTGGTAATGACGGTTCATTTAGTCTATGAGTCATTTATTAAAAGTGTTTAATGATTTTTTTACTTTCCAGTATTTTATCTCCGAAACCATTTATATCATTAACTTAAGAAATCACAAAGATATTGTTTATAAAATAATGATACATATTAATATCTTTTGGCCACTAGGGAATTTCAAAGAAAATTTCAAACGATCGTCATAATATTCAACTTTTGACCTATATCTGTACCAGTAGCTTTGTTTTGACCCAGAAAATTTTAAGAAAAATTTTGATTCCTTAAAAATATACCTAAAACAATTACTTTGATACATTCAGCTACAATTGTAATAGATACGAAATAGTCTAGTCTATAGTCTTGACTATAGTCTAGTCATTTTTTTTTTTTGTTGGACGAAGTAATGGCGTGCTATCAACTAGTGGCCCCACGAAAATTCCACTAACACCACACCGGGACTACTTCCGCATTTCATCAGGGTGGACAGTTCATATAAGTTTCCTTACTGTTTCTAGGTAAGGACATTCGGACTGCTGCGCATCTCTCCTTCATTATTTTATTAATGAACTCTTCGCACAATCTCCAAGTACTTGCAGAATATAGCATGGTATTCACCATATGTCCAGGTGTTAATGTTACGCCTAACTTATTGTTCAAGAATTGTCTTTGTCCCACCCACTTTCCACATTAAAAAAGTATATGCTTTGCTTCTTTCAGTTTAAATCTATGTAGATATTTATTAAAACTAAAATGGTTGGTTATGGCTTGAGTTATATAATAGTCCATATTTTCTGTCGCCTTTCAGATTATAAGTTCATCGTCCACTCTCTATATGCTTCCAACGTTTTTGACATTTGCATATTATATTGTCTTTAACATTTTGCCTTATTTCTGAGATTGGTATTTTTTTCTATTTACACGTTTAGTTTGGGTGTATATTTCCGCTCTCTCCATTATTAATAGGTCTATGGGAGATGGACTCTCACGAATGCCGCGCTTGTAGATACAATACAATACACTGATGTCATTCGGAGAACGCTAAATCTTTGTGGTTTCAGTAATTCCCTTATATTGTATCTCAATTTGAATGCTCTGGCAAATATTGGAACTGCATAGAGAAGTTGAGAGTACACCACGCAGTTTATTAGTTTTGTTATATACGTTTTTGTTTCACCACAGTTTGGCATTATTCAGGCCAATGAGGTTGCCGTTCATACGGCTTTATCTCGAATATTTATCATATATTTGCACCCCCAAATAGCATAAGTTGCGTTTGTAGGGTATCTCACTACCTTGAAGTTTTATTTTCGGTATTTTAAAGACTCTTCGATTTGTCACTAGTATTGCCTGTGTATTAGGAACTACCAGCTGTAGTCCATTTCTCCACAACCATATGTTGCAACGACATACACTGTCATTTGCTACTATTTGGATTATTTCGGCTGTTTGCTGGTTTACAATGAGAGCGTTGTCATCCGCATAACCTATCAATTCTCCTCCTTCTGGTAGGTCCATGTTTAGTAAGCCATTACATTACATTCCAAAGGAATGGTCCTAGCACGGAGCCATGGGGTACTCGAACTGTTATTTGGTATTCCTTTGTTCCATTTTCCGTTTCCTATAATAGAATTCCAGGAAAGGATACCTGTACATTGCCACTAGATCATAAATATATAAATTTTTAACCATCACGAATAGATAAATACATTTGTTAAATTTAGGTAAACACCATAAATGTAAACTAATAAACACCATAAATGTAAACTAATAAAATTTTTAAAGTAGACTTTTTTGTTTGTTTTGTTATTTTAAATTCATTAATAGAAATATATGAATGCTTAGAAAAGGATAAAGATTTACTTAAATTTTGGAAATGTGGCAACGCTATTAAAAATAAAAAATTTTTATTAATTATTTTTATAAAAATATTTTGTGTATAGATATTATTAAAAGTATACAGAAATATTCATAATTTTCTAAGTAATTATTCACGCAAAATTAAAGGCAAAAGTTGAAAGTTTGTAAAAATATAGTCATATATACAATAAATTGGAAATATAAAAGTTTAAACGCGCATATTTCTGAAATGAGGCATGCCATTGACTTGAATCTTTTTGCAAAAGATCGAAAATTATATATGCTAAAGGATAAGGTTAATTTGGAATACATATTTTTAAAATTTCTTTCGCTATTTAGAAATAAACCAAACAAAAGGCCCAATTTGGGGTTTTTGGAGAAAATACAAATTTTTTAATTGTAATAACATAACAGATATCTTAATGAAATTTGCAAGAAATATGGATCTTATTAATTTAAATAAAAGCGCGTTAACCAAATTTCAATCAGGGGTAGGGTTTTCCTGAGTTCCCAAAAAAACTAATCCAAATTCCCAAAAATGGGATTTTTTACATTTATGGCTATAGAATCCACATTTTTCCGAAAGCCCGTAGATTTTGATTTAAAACTTTTAACAATATATTGGGGATTCTTAAAATATATTCCGCTTGTCGATTCGTGCTTTGGGATTTGAGAAAAAATGGTCTAAAATCAAAACTTTCATATAAAAGGGGTCAAATTCGGGAGGGTGTGTACCATGACCAATTGAGTTATTGGGCTTGTTTTTTTATCTTAAAGTCATCTCTGTGAAGTTGCCTTTCAGAAAAGTGTAAAATTATTATATGTTGCTAAAGAAAATTTTATTTTAGATAAAAAAGAGTGTAGATACTTTTTCGGCTAAAAAGAACACAAAAAGTCGTCTTTTTTGGAATTTTAAAATTCAAAATCGTTTATTTTTGGACTCCGTAAAGATATCGACTTCAATTTTTTTTATTCAATAGCTAATTTTTTTCTTTAACTAGATAGGAAAAAAACTAATAAAATCGGTCGGAAATACTAGGATATATATGAAAAAAACTGGACCAAGAACATACAAAATTATGGTGCTTAAAAATTCAAACGCAAATAACTTGAAAACTATAAGAGATAAATAGGATATGTAAGCATGTTTTTTATAGGTCTTTTCAGTTCCTACAACAATATATGAAAATATTTGAAATCGGACGAGAAACAAAAATTTGGCAAGCGATTAAAAATTTTTTATGTTAGGTACCTCTAACTTTGAGCCCCCTTAGCTCCGGCCCTGAAGGGGTTTGTTGTGCTCCCCCTTCCAAAATTAACATTATACACTCCTCCGCTATGCCTATATAAAATTTCGTGAAAATCCAACCATGCGATCAGAAGTTACAGATTTATTTCCAAAAAATTTCGATTCTGCCCCACTGTGTGTCGTAGAGATAGTTGTCCACTCCTTTCCTCTTAAATCCTTTTGATATCACGTTCCATTTTATTGTATTATGCACTTTATAGTGATTCCATGATATATTTTTATATGTGGAATTTAGTGGAAAAAATTATTACTTGTGCAGAACTTCTTTGCACCGAATTTCATTAAATATTCTTATTTTTAAATTGGTTAACTTTATCTATGCGTTACTAACATCAGCAGAAATACATAATATCCCAACCACCTATGATGGTGTAGGGTATAATTAAAATAAGAAATAATGCGCAGTATTTTTACTTTTTTTTTATCTAAAAATCACTAACAAATAATTCACATTAATTAGCAAATATTTGTTGTTATACAAATGTAAAATGACCAACATATTTTTGCCTTTAATAAACCAAATAACCTTTTACTTTTTAAGCAGAAAAGAATTCAGGGAAATATTCATTTTATAATTAACTCCTAAATTAGTTAACCATACATTGATATAGTTTTTGAAAAATTTTGTATGGGAATCTATGTATATGAAAAATTAAATAATTTACTCAATAACATTGTTTACTGTGTCCATCTGTCTGTCTGTCCGTCTGTGTACAGACATTTTTTTCAAAAATAATTAATCCCCAAACACTAGTTGCAATGTTTTTCCTATAAACCAAAACTTGTGATAGTTAAATAAATAATAAAAAATAAATAAAATAAAATAAAATAAAAGTTTCTTTTAAAATCAAAAGCTCTAATCAAGAATTGAACTGAACACATTCATTTAATTTAACCAAAAATCAATGCTTATGAGAAGCCTTTTGTCTCGACACAAATGCGAATGTGAATATTTCACAAAATATGTATTTATTGTTGCAGTCTTCCAATAATGTTTTTACGTGAAAATAAATTTTGTACTCGTACTTCAGTTGATTAGGTTTTCGTTTTCGTTTTTTTTTTTTTTTTTTTTTTTTAGAAGGTGATCATTAAAATTGAAGAAAAATCTCAACACAGCTGGTAGCAGTGATATGTTTGGGAATAGACATGCTGTGATACTGATTGCAATTGCCACTTTAGGTTTTTCTAACGTGATTTCTATAAAGTGGCAATGAAATCCAAATAAAAAATATAAAAAAAAAGACACGGATGGATATGAGTATCAATTGTATTGAATGTTCATTATACAATTGAATAGTATTGCTAGTGTATATTTACCGTATGAAATAAAATATTGAATTACAATTATAAAATAAAAATTGAATATGGATTTCAAATTCAAGTAAACAAACAGAACTATAATAAATATGTGTACTGTACACATGAATTGTGGTTGTATTGTCCATTAGTTACAATTCAAGCATTATGAACTGCAGTCGAGTCAATTATTATTGAAAATAATTCTACAAAACAAAACTACAAATTAAATAGACAAATATAGTTTAGATAGCAATAATGAAAAAAGTAGAAGAAAAAACAATAAGAAACCCAATGGTCAAGAGAGCAAAAAAAAAGTAGATAAAAAAAACTCTAAAAACAACATTTAGGATAATCACAGTTTAATTTAGAGTGAAAAAAATATCGATTGCTCAACACGTCTTACGTTAAAAAACTTATTCAGTTATTATAAAAATCTCTGGGAATTATCACATATTTATATAAAATGCGTTTGTTAAGAAATGCATTTCCATTACAAAAACTCTGAAAAAATTTTTTAGTTATACTACTAGTTCCATAGCATATGAAAATAGCAAAGGACTCGTTCTAGTTTGTAGAAATGTTACCTAGCCTGTACCCAATAAAAGTAAGTAAAACAATATGAAAAACAGTTTTCTCTTCTAGTGCTATAACTGATGAATTTTGTTCCAATATCCAAAATTTCACCAGTTTGTATTTAGATACGAAAACAATTGTTTTGGATGTTGATAATTTTTTACACACAAGAAAAAATCTTCGGCTCGGTTAAGATTTGAACCCACGCCACAACACTGTTTATGTTTGTTAAGACACGTTCAGACTGGTCAAATATTTGACCGAAATGATGTAACCACTATATAAAATAATTCCTAATTTCTCTTCTTTAATGAGAAACGAAATCATAACTGATATTTTATCGAATTTTGTTTGACACTCTTTTCTCTTACCAAACATTTGTAAGGTCAAATAACGGCAGACAATATTTTTATAATTTTGATCAAATATTTGCCATATGCGAACATAACTTTAGTCTAATATTTTACTCGTTAAACCACAAACGCCATATATTTTTATAGGTTAAAAAGTGGTTTTCATATAGAGATATAAATCAACATTTTATATATATATAATATGTATTAAAAAAATGTATTTATATCAGTTGGGAGTTGAATCCTCTTTAATTTTAATACTCAGTTTTATGTGTTAGATGCCCTTGACAACTGAACTACGTAAAAATCAAATTCCTTTCATATATACTAAAAACTACATATGTAAGTACTAATTCGAAATGCAGGAAGCTTTTGCTTTTAAAATTGGAAGTTAAGTTTTGTTTGGTCACCCATTCTATGGAACGGTTCTAGAACTAGTTTCTTATTCAATGATTCTTTTTCCAAATTCTTCCGTTCAGAACCAATTCCACAGAAGCTCTAGAGAACGGTTCCAGAACCAGTTGTTAAAATCAAAAATTTTTGTTTGGGTTTATCTTTCAGCCTAAATTCCACTTTTCTAGGAGATCAGTTGGGAATCAGTATTTTTTTTCAGAAAAATGCTGTAGAAGTAATACAGAACTAGTTCTTAAGTACTAGTTCTCCAAAACATTTTTAAAACTAATTTAAAATCAAAACAATGTTCTACTCCACGAGTTGCAAAATTGGTTGCGATACCAGGATAAGGATGTTATTAAAGAATCTGAAGTGATTTTGATTACACCAGTTCAAGAACTAACGATTGTAGAACAAGCTCTAAAATTTTCCCTGGGAAGGTATAATATTTTATTAATTAATAAATAAGAAAGGAAAGTTCGCCAAATTTTGTACAAAAAAACAAAAGCGATCATTTTTTACTAATTTTTTCAAATTAAGCAAAATTATAAAGAGAAGAAAAACACTTTTCAATATGTTTTAAAGTTGCTTTTGGGTAGGTAGTATACTTCAGAATCAAAAGAGAAAAAAAAATTTCAAAAATTTTTCAGAATTTAACCTGGCTTTAATCTTTAACAAATTTTGTGATAACACTATTTTAAACAAATGGTTTACATATCTGAACTCGCATAATTTGAAACTAATAGAGTGCAAAATTTTGTCGCCATAGGTTTTATTTTATAATCATGATTGTTGCTCAAAGTTCAAAAACTTAAAAAAAGGGCTAAAAATTACTGAACTTTTTCCTATTCTTCTACACTTTTATATTTTTTGATCTCATTAGACCTGATGTAAACTAATCGAAATTTGTTGGTAAATTGTACACCTTCTTTGTTGTTCTGCCGACTTTTAACAGTTACATGCAGAGTAGTAAAGTTTTGTTGACAAATTTTTTTACTTTTTAATTTTTTGGCGCCCCTTAAAGGAATACAAGTTTTTAATATTTGTTGTAATTAAGCGAATTTTGCGCTATATCTCATTGCTGTGCCCGAATTGGTCAATGTAGTAGATAGTCTCCAAGTTTGAAAAACAAAAGCGAAAATTTACAAAAAGAAAAAAATTCTAATGGAATGGCATGGATTACTGCGCGAACCTTACACAGCGACTTCGGTTGACTGTTTCGGACACAGCGGCTTTGTGCTGACTATTTTGGCGCAGCAACTTCGGTTGTCTGTTGCGGAACAGCAACGGTTGACTGTTTTGGCACAGCGACTTCGATCGTTTGTCTTGGCACAGCAACTTCGATTGACTGTTTTGGCACAGCAATTTCGGTTGACTGTTTCTCTTTAGATTAAGTCTGAATTTTGTAACCTAGTTTTGAGGAATTTTATTATTTAAATCATTATAATAAACGATCCGGCCTACTGCATAGTACCCTAGGGAACTGAATCTTCAACCCGCAACTGCCAGTATTAAAATCCGAATTACCTGAGAAATAACCGACTGAATCTCTACGTATCATCGTGCTGCTAGTAATTTATCTAACACAAAATATTTATTAATATTTATTGTTATCGATAACTAAAACATTGAATTATTAAATTAAGATACACTGTATATTTGAACCAAAGAAGGGCTAAAGCAATTGTGTTCTCACTTAAGATTCGCGGATCCCATAAGTCAACTCTGGACACAACAGAACTACCTCAGCCGACAACAAAACCGCTTTACAGATCTTGGAGTTATTCAGACATTAGTGTCGGAAAAATTTTTCATGTAAAATTTAGGATTTTTTTTTTCCTGAAAATTTGTTTTAAGAAATTAATCCGGCAAAAATGTTCACTTATTTATTCTTTATCATAAATATGAATAAACTGAGCGACATATCATCAAAATTAATGCATAGATCTTGTATGTATTCACAATTGAGTGAAAATACCCATGTGGGCAAAAAAGAAATAAATAAATTATTTGTTTTCTTCTATAGACAAAACTATAGGTGGATTAGATGGAATTTGAGGCATAATTAATATGACCACTTTATTTTAAAGTAGCATAGTTTTAGTTCTGTAGGAGATATTGACTTCAATCTTGTCATATATGTATAATGAAGAATTATGTCAGCTAGGTAACAGAATTTATTTGAAGAAGATCGAATGTATACTTTTCCCAATTTTTGGAATTAAAATAAAATTTTTGAAAAAAATTTGTTTTTGGATAAACTATAAATATTTTACCTGTAATCAAATCTTTTTTTTTTGGTTAAGATATCTTAATGAAATTGTCTGTAATTTTAGACTTTATCATGTAAAAAGACAAAGCTTAAAAAACTTAAGATTTTTGTAAAAGGGTTCCCACACTTTACAAAAAAATCAGTGAAAATTCCAAAAATTTTATTTTATTTATTTATTTATTTTTTTTTGGAATTTTTCTCATGAAGACTACATTTGTTTTATGTGCAATAAATAATGCTTGCAATGTTTTTAGAATATATTGGAGATTCAGAAACTGCATATAGATTTAAGATTATAGATTTAAGATTTGGAATTTTAGAACACATATGTTAAATTCAAAATTTCGGTTCAAAATAGGTCGGCCCTATTCGTTGATTTTAATTTTAGTAACGATAACTTTCGAAAAAGTATAAAATTATTATAAGTTCTTAAAAAAATTTTTTTTAAGAGAAAAAAAGATTGTAAAAATTTTTTCGAGAAAAAATTATAATTTTTGCGATTTTCAAATTCACTTTAAGCTTCTTTTATTCTTTAAAGAATTTTGTTCTTTAAATAATTGGAAGGAAATTACAAAATCCGACGAAAATATTGGGCTATATATTTAAAAAAACTGAACCAAAATTTTGCAAAAAAAAAACAAATTTTTACATAAATTTCAAAATTTTTTATTTTTGGACTTGAAAAAGATATCGGCTTCAAGTTTTTTTTTTTTTTTTTGTTCGATAAGTATTTTGTTCTTTAACTAACTGTAGAAAAATCAAGTTATATCGGTTGGAAATGTTGGACTATATAAAGAAAAAAAGCTGAACTTAGAGTAATAGCACATGGAAGCATGTTTTTCATAGGTTTAAGGCTCCAGAGTTTTCAGAAGATATGAAAACCTTTGAAACCGGGTAATATACAAAAACTTGGCAAGCGGTCAAGCGGTTAAAAATTGTCTATGTCAAAAGCACCCCACTTTTTAGCCCCCTTAGCTCCGCTTCTGAGCCCTTTTAACTCTGAATTCCAAACTTACAATTTTTAACTCCTTTGCTATTTCTGTGTGACATTTTATGTAAATCCAACAGGCCGATTAGAAGTTATAAAAATTTATTTCCAAAAACTTTAAATTTCCATACAATGTGCAGTGTAATTATAATAATTGATTAAGTAAGTCAATAAAATTAATTAAATTATTTTTGATTTGGAGAGTGAGATATATATATAAGTATATAAATTTATTTAAATGTAAACAGTATTGTTTTTTATGTGAATAAATACACAAACATGCTTAAATAGATGATTCTGAAAAAATAAAATTAGTAAAAGCGAAAAAAGAAATTATTTTACTCTTTGTTGAAATACTAAAATTTTAGCATTTTTAACGCAGTTTTAAAAAAACCAGAAAAAGGCTAGGAGAAAAGCTGAAAGCTAAAATGAAAATTTTAAGGCTAAGAGCAAAATAAAAAGACTAGATTTAGACTTAAAAATGTTAAACTGGCAACATTGGTGCTTATTATTAAATTTAGACCTGTAAGCGTATGAGTAATTATAAATTTTAATAAGTATACGTCTTTATCATGAGCTCTGCTATCTTTTAGTGAAAATTTTATATATTATTACACCGTGCAGCAATTTGCAAAACTTTCTTTCACAAAGGAAAAAATTAATGTATCGACTTTCAGATTCAACATAATTTTGTATGAAAATAAGTAAATAGACATTTTGACAGATTTATAATATTTTTAAGAAAGATGCGCAAGTATACTTGCTCTGATTTCAAGAAGCTACAATTAACACCACACACTTACATACGTGGAACGAAGACCAACTTTTCGAGTTTTTGCTCCTAGTTTCAGAAGAGGGGTAGGGTAGAAAGAGGAATATTCGCAATAGGGGAACATTTGGCGTTGCCAGTTATCTTGAAAACGTAGTAATACTTTTTATATTACGTTGTTTAGTGTATTTTCTGCGATAACTTTCTTAGTGTTGTAAACTTTATAATAATAAATAAGAATATACAAAGTTTTAATAAATTAATTTAAAGTTTGAACAAATTACCATTGGGAAGCATTCGTCAGACTTCTGGTAAGTCGGATCTAACTTACCCTCTAGGAAGGTCGCAATCAGCTACGAGTTTCCTACTAGCTGTAGATTTTTTGCTTTACATATAGCGTTACTATTGTTTACAGTGTTTAAACAAAAAATCATTTATTGCTTTTCAAAATGCATTATTAATTCAATCCTTATTTATTTTACATGAGCTTTTAATTTGTTTCGACAATTGGTTACTTCAGAATTTCGCAATAAACTAAACGAAGAAGATTAAAAGATTAACATATATAACTTTTTAGTACAAAAGAAAGTATACATCTATCGTTTAGATTATAAAAAAGCTCCACTTCTACCCTACGTGATTTTTCCAAACCTTGCTTTTTTTCTCCAAATTATTATTAAACAAAACATTTTCGCCCAATTTTTATGAATCACTGTGCAATGCTTATCACTGTTGTGGAAATCTGGCGACTCAAAACAGATTTGGCTTAAACAATTCATAAGACACTTTTTAGGAACAAGCGAAGTATGGAAGATTTTATTTATAGAATAACCTTGTCCAAAATTTTATCAGAATTTTGCATATTTTGAAAAATAATGGAAAGAAAATAATTCAGTTTGAGAACAAAACTGTACTTAAATTTTCAACCTTCCTCTTGAAGTTATTCGTAACTTATTAATTCTTCGGTAGAGGTGTAATTGAAGTACTAAAATGTTTTCAATGCCACGCCCCATTTTTCTCAAACTTTCTGTAAAAAATGATATTTGAGAATGAATGAAAAAAAACGCTTATTTCAAGATAAAAATTTCTCATTTTTCAGGTCACAAATGAATTAGGCCTTGTTCTGAAGTGAAGCGTATTCCAATTGGGGCATTCTGAGCCGAAGGAAACAAATAGTAGTAAGAAGAATCAATATTTGAACTATACATCGGATAGGACAAAACTTCCCACCCACTATTATCCAGATTGATTTTAAAGCGGTTGGACAATATGAAGTTGAGCCTTATCAATATGAATAATCCGAATGTCATCGAATCGCTTTGATTTCTGTAAACACTTCTTGCACTTGTCACAATTTTTGATCAGAAAAATTACTTAACTAAAGAAAGTGAAAAAATTTGTCAATCAAAGAGGTAATAGTAAGGATCTGGCCCCTATCTTTCATATTTTAAGATTAAAACTAGCTTGTAATGGAAAGTTTACAATCAAGAAAACATTCAGAATAAATTTTCATACACGTACACTACATTTAAAAAAAAATTGTATTTTCGAACAAATATAAGAGTTTAATCTTTAAACTGTGAAACCTTTGAATTAGAAAAAAAAAAAAACTGAATAAAATATGGTAATTATATTTCCGTATAGGTCATATAAAATACTTTATTCAACTTGATCTTTTGAGATGTCTAATACAAAAGAAAAAGAAATAAATTTTTATACTCTTACTTTTGTATCTGCACGCAGAAAAAAGACCAATTTTAAATATGGTTGTTGACAATATTGCAACATGGTTAAAATTACACCATATTAAGGTTGAATAGATCAATCTCATGTTTGCGCAGTGTTATTACCAAAAAGATGAATTAGTCTAATCACAATTATTCAAAGTGGAACTTAATACTTCAAAATTCCATAAATTAAATCCACTTCAAGAATTAAAGTACAGTGATGAAGAATTTAAGGAGAGAATAGATTTAAACACTCAAAAATTGTATATTTGAAATTAGGAGAGATTTAAAATTTTTTGAAATCTATTTAAAATATGTATTTATTTAAATAAGATCCATTTCTAAAAAAAACTGTCAACAACAATTATAATTATTTATATATTTGTCGTAATCATTTATATGTTTACAAAAATTACAATAATATGTTGCTGTTAAAACCATAATTTAACAGCAACATATTATTTTAAGGTTTGTAAAAATGTAAATAATTTCTACAAACATGTAAATATTTGCAACACAACAATAATTTTTACACAACCATATCATGGTTACGTAAACATGACATGGATTCATTCAAATATAATAAAGTTGCGACAACGATATTATGACTACGTAGTGACAACAATATTATAGAATAATTTTAACCATATTAAAAATTATCGACAATCATATTTAAAAGATGTTTTTTTTCTGTGTGTATTGAAATTTGAAGTCCAGAAGTAGGTACTCTTATAAGAATAAGCTACACACTTATGAAATCTAAAGTTTTTTTTTCAGTTTAAACCACTTTTTTGGTAGCTGTTTCTGACTTTTATGTGGTTTTTTGTGCATTTCAATTGTAAAATGTTACTTGCCAATCATTTTGTTTGTTTAGCTTTTTTTCTTTGCTGCCAAATATGTAAAAGAATAAAAAGGAAAAAAATATTACAATGTATATTTTTTCTATTTTTATACATTTAATAATTGAATACAAATCACAAATTGACACTTTAACACTAACAACTTTCAATAAACTTCAATTGTATTGTCTTAAG
Source organism: Protocalliphora azurea (assembly GCA_932274085.1). Lineage (NCBI taxonomy): Eukaryota > Metazoa > Arthropoda > Insecta > Diptera > Calliphoridae > Protocalliphora > Protocalliphora azurea. The sequence goes on from OW026522.1 coordinate 118,501,081, forward strand.
TCGCATTTGGTTTGCATTCATTGTCTCACTACCCTTCACCGCTCTTTACCTTATTTTGTTCCATAAATGTATCTTAGGATTATTATAATATTTAATAACGTGTTACATGTCAATTTATAATTCAACCATTATGGTTTGGAACGAAAAAAAAAAACATAACAACAGCTAACAGATTTTGTTTTTTCTTTACAAATGCAAAAAATTAAATCAATTTAAAAAAAAAAAAAATGCAAAAAATCATAAACGTATAAAATATTGTCAGTTTTAATTTATAAACTCATAAAAACAAAAATCACAAAAAAAAAATAATAATAATAAATAAACCATAAATAAATAAAACGAAAAAAATAGAATGTAATCATATATGTGAGTGCAGCAACTGTTGCTACTTATAGAAAAAAAAAGAAACATACTTAACCATACAACAAAAAAAGAAAACACATTGACTCAAACGATTGTCAGTCACATAGTCATCATGTTAATTTGAATATGTTTAACAAGTTTAATTTATGTTTAAACATTGTTATCAGCAAAAAAATAAAACAACAAATAAACATCAACGTCTACAATGACAACGACAAACGAATATGATGATGACCAGTATTGCCACGGCAAAACAATTTTTGTAACCAAAATTTTGAAAAGAAAAACCAAATTAGAAAAGAAATAATCAAAATTAAAATTTTGAAATTATTTATGTAAAATTTTATATACTTTTAGTTATTTAAGTTTAAAATATTTTTTAATATCGGTTATAAAGTAAAATGTTGGTCGAACATCCTTTAGTAGAGAAAACATTTAAAAATTAATTCTTTAGAGTGACCGTTTTAAACATACAAATTTTAAAATATTTATAATTCAATTAAAAAATCTTTCATGTTAAGTATGTTGATAGCAAATTAAATCATAATGAGTTTAGAATTTCAAAATATTTCAATAATTTATATACAATACAATTACACTTTGTCAGCAAAAAATTTAAAAGTTACCACGATATGGGCAATACTGTAGTGATACATATAAGAAATAATAAGTCATTTTGGGAGAAAAACCTTCCGCACCGGATGTAATTTCTGAAACCTTTCTGGAATTTCTTGTTAGAAAATTTTTAATTTTTTTAATAATATGGAAATAAAATGTTTGTGTATTAACAATGACTGTGTCTAAAACTTGCAATGGTTTTAATATATTTTATAATACCTGTTAATTAGTTTGTTAATATTAACTCTAAAATAGAAATATCAAAAAAGATTTACCATATACTTGAATGCATTCTTAAATTTTTAATGTCCCACTATACCGGGAGTTCCGAACGAAATTCCCGGGAATTTTATAAACATTTAAATTGAAGAAGCCTGCGTGTATTTTAACAAAACCTTATATATTTTAGTAATTTTTAAAAGAAATTTAAGTTAAAACTTCAGCTGGGAAATAAATCTTAAAGAAAATTTCATCAGTAAGTTTTTATTTATAATTTATTAGCTGATTATCTGGGGTGATTCTAAGGTTTGAATTCAATTAAATATCTTAATGAAATATCAGCACTAACTAATAGAAATAATCTTGTAGATATTTGAAATATACGTTATAAATTTGAGCAATTTATCTCATAGAAATTTGAAAAAAAAAATTAAGAAAGTTAAGAAGAAAAGGTAAGAAGCGAGTCCTACAAATCATTAATTATTCATACAATTTTAAACGGGAAATTTACCAAAAACTATTCTTTGAGAACGTCTGATATTTTATGTAGAATATTTAACAGATAATAGACTGAAGGTTAGGATGGTTCAAAATTCTTTTTTATGAGCTACATTTAAACGTATTATGAAAGGGGACATAAATTATAATATCTTGGTCAAATTTCAACTTCCTACGACAATTGGAAGATGGTGCTACACGTCCATTTATGTTGATAATCCCAAAATAAATGTTAATTTTTTCTCCACCAATATTAATGATACATATATACGTTGAACGTAGCTAAAGAAATTTCATGTACTCATATTTTATATTTTTTAAATTAGTTAGGATAATAACGTAATATTAATAACAAAAACTCTTATGAAAAATTATATTGAAAAAAAAAAAAAATGTATTTTTTCCATCCCCATAAACTTTTTTGGAAAATTTACAAAACACAGGTTTATCTATTAATTTCATTTAGCTATCGTTTTATGTATATCATTAATATTGAAGACAACTAATTTCATAAAAATATGTATGTAAATGTACAAATGTATGTAAATGGCCGTGTAACATTCTGTTTTAATCTTAGTAAGGAATTGAAATTTGGCCAAAATATTATATATATATGATGCCCAATTTCATAATTTTAGATACGTTTAAATTTGCGATACTTTTTGGTTATTTTCGTATAATGTTGGACCACCCTACGAAGCTACAAACAATTTAATAACGACCCCGAAGTATTTTGGAAACGGCGCATACTGGCTCAGAATCGTTTTTCATTGTCCAAAACTCTGTAACTTTTGAATCGATAGAGATATTTTAGAACATTTTTTTTTTGATGGAGAGATATTTTTTTGAGTTTTTTTCTAGTTTTTATTTCATTAAAATCATTTGTTGAGAAATTTAAATCTAAAATTGAACTTTTAATTTTTTTATAGCATTTAATTGAAAATGCGAATTGATTTTTGAATCAGCTTTACTTATAAAAAAAGTTATAAGCAGTTAAAAAAAAACAATGATTAATACCCAGGATAATTTTGTGAACAGGTTCCCATTTTATCAATTTTAGAATAGGCTCTACTAGAATCGGCTGATTTTGACCAAAAAAATTACGAACTTTTAATGTTTATTTTGTTTTTTATTTAAATAATATTAAGGACAAAAATTTGTATTTTTTATAATAACTAAAATTTTTTTAATGTTTATTTTTACTTAAATAACAATAAAAGAAAATTATATTTTATTATAAAATTATATTATATTAAATATTTAGTTCTATATTATTTTTGTTCTCTAGCAGCTCTATTGTTTCCTCATTTAAGTCCCGATATTCTACTTTTCATTGACTTCGAATGCCAAAAATGAGCGGATTGGACGTTACCAATAAAATATATTAAAAAAAAAAAATTTATTTGTAGAATTTTGTGATATTTTTCCGTCATTTTTTTCTCTATAAAATCTGTAATCCTTATTCCTTTTTTCTAGGCTTCCACTGATAGACACTAAATGATTCTTAATGACATCTTCTCCATGATAAAGAGTTATGTGAACTGTTGCAGACATATTTCTTCATGGATATTTGGTTGTATATATTCCTGCAGTTTGCTTTGCATAATTATCAAATTTTCTAGCATTAATTTGTTTATTGCTCACAAGTACATCGATTCAGATGCTCTTTCGTGATCTGAAAAGAAACGTCTTGCTGTGTTCCCATCATTCGTATTGCCTGATCCTTGTTTTGGTTGATCTATAATCAACCCATATTTAAGAAATTTGTCCTGAATATGTTACTTTTTTGAAGTTTCTCACTGATCCTGTAGGTTTAAAATCCAAATCATAACTGATTTTTAGTATGTGTTCCATGAAAAAATTTTGAGAGTAATTTCATTCAAATGGAAAAAAGTGTTCTTCAGGAGGGTCCAGATAGATCCAGGTACAAAAGTGTATATGTGGTTAAAGAGGACATTTTCGCCTTTCTTTAGGTAATAAAATTTGTTTAACCCTTTTTGACCCTCAAAAGTTGAAATTCAAATATCACTAAAATATAGTACCTGAGAAAACATTTAATAAAACAGCAGGTGTAAATGCTACAGCGACACATTATACCATTTCTTAAAGACTATTATCCTGCCAACATAACAGAAAAAATGTAGCCAATTATCGACAATAATTTGCGAGTAATGGTAATTTACTTGTGAACTTATTTACAAAAATCACATTTTTATAAAATAACATAAAGTATTTGTCTCAGTTGTTCAACTAATGAATGTAATGATAATTACAATCCGGAATCACCGGAATCTCGGGAAGTCGAAAAATGTTTCGCGTTGTCCCGGGAAATCAGAAATTCCGGGAAACTGCGATCTCTACATATACTATTTTGTTCTGTTTTTGAGTTATTAAAAAAAGTGTTGCAAATTTGCATTTTAATAGCGGAATTAAATGAAACTATATGATCAATTGACAAAAACACTCTTAAAATATAAGATTTTACGAATTAAAGATTTTAATTTCATTAAAATAAAAAAATGTTTAACATTTGAAAATGTTCTTTTTATAAGAAAAAATACATATTTATTACATATGTATATAAAATAATCCGAAATACTTTAAGATTAAATGTATGCCTAATTTGAAAACTTCAAAAAGTTTGGTGCGGAAACTTTTTTAACGATCCCAAAATGTAATATTTCATTTATTAATATTTTACCACCATGTAAATTTTGATATTTGTAAAAATTGCAAAAATGTATATCCCCAATGTACAAGTAGAGGGATTGAAAAGTAGGATTATTTTTTGAAGCGATTTTGTCAATTATGTAGGTACCTTTGGTTATAATACATCTATTTTTATAAGCTTTGGCTTCTGTATATAAACTATATCTACCGATCTTAATACAATTTGGCAATATCATTTCAGACATTAATTTCACATCTAAAAGAAAAGATATCTTCAATAGGTGTCTTTGATAACACAATCATGTTAAAAATTTTGCATTTCGAAATTATCCTAATTGTCTGTATTTTGCAAAACAAAGCTAGAGTTTGTGAAGTATAATTATACAATGGAATACGTACTTTCTATGCCACAACACGCTTCGTTGGCATTTTTGATGTCTTGGAAATTTTGGTTCCTTCATCCTAAGCTAGATTTAGCATGAAAAGTACTTAAAACTTTTTTACAAAAAAAAAAAAAAAAAAAAAAAAAATGGTTTAACAAAAAAAAAAAAAAAAACCAGAATAGAAAAATTTCACCATCTCCACATTTGAAAATAACAAATTTTCGTTAAAAATAACCAAAACGGCAACACTGTCGGTGAAAAAAATGACAAATAAATTTATATACCTACTGCACATTTAGATTAAAATACTTGCTAAACTCAGCGAAAAGCAAAAATGAACTGGCATAGAGAAAACATCAGATATGACAAATGCTTTTAATAGAGAGCGTCTAACTTAACAAGACAACTTTTCTATGCACATCATCAATAACAAACAGTAAGAATACTATAATTTATCCATAAAGTCCAAATGATAACCTGCAGAACTTAAATCAATATTGTATAATAATCTCTTTCCAGTTTTGATTTTGTTAAAGGCTGTTTTATTCAGATTTTAGCTTTAAAAGAAACATTAACTTTTTATTCGATTTAAAAAAAAAAAAATATTTAATATTTTCAGGAATAACCTCTGTAAAAACTTTATTCATTGGTTTTACGGTTACTTCTTTTTGGCATGGGTCAACTTCCTTTTAAACTCTATTTTATTTTTTAGTCAACTTTAAGTATTATTTCAAACTTTTTTTTTATTCTAATTAATTTAAGATGGACACATTTCAGGACTGTTTTGCGTATTGACATCCTTTGGTACATAGCAGCTCCATTTGTTTGATACCACCCAGTTACTTTTTTGTGGAAATAATGAGAAGTGAGTGTAATTTCTTATGAATAAAGTGCTTTTTTCCCTACACGTACAAATGCCTTGCCAGACTAAAAGTATGTTCGACGATTTCAAATTTTTTACACGATATTTATCTGATGCATTTACCGTAACATCTGTGATATGGAATTTACGACCAGGATGTTGCAAAAAATCAGCCAGTATGTACTTTTTATCACTCATTGGGCAGTATGTATATTTTCGAAAAAAGTCAATAATTTTCGTCCTCTCTTTTGCCTTCACAGTTTTCTAGCGTCCATATGTACAACTTTTTTTACTTTGTGAATCCTCAAATCAGCTTTTTTTCCTCTTCTAATAAAAGATGCAGGGAAAGTTAAAGAATGAGTCACTTTTCATCCAGAGTTTTAGAGATTTGTATTATTATATCTGCGATCCTACAGTCTGTAAATCAATTTTTTTTTTGTCTATCAGGATTCTCTTTGGCGGTCGTGAACTTTTTGTATTTTTTATGACTCAATAGACTGTATTTCCCGAGTCTCCTGCGTTCGTAGTAATTATTTTATACTTCCAACATGTGTTTCGAAAATAAATTTGAATTATGTGTTTGAACGAATTTTGTTCAGTTATCATTTTAAGAAAAGTTAATTATGCTGTTAAAACAAAATTTAGCCAAAAACTTAGCGAGAATAATAGCAAATGTAAAGAAGTTAACGATATTTATTTCTTTCACGTATAATAAAGGTTATAAGGCCTAAAGTGTTCACGGATTTTTCCATGCGTAGCCCTTATATGATTTCAAGTTATGACTTGTTCTTTGCGAATTTGATGTAGAAGAATTCCTTAATAGAAGCGTAGTTGTGAGATGAATGCGGGAGAAAAAAAATATTGTGATTAATTTATCATATCCTTAAGTTAACCACAAACTTTTAAAATTCTTGAAACTTGAATATTTGAACTAAGATTTCTACGTGTTAAAATTTATCAGAAATTTTCAAGACATATTTTCAGGAATTAAAATTTTTTATTACGATTGATTTTAAAAACTTAAAATTACAAAAAAGTAATTTATATATATATATATATATATATATATATATATTTTTTTTTTTGTTTGAATTTTCAAAAGACAAAAGAAATTACTTTTCAAATTACAAAAATTACCAACCTATAACTTCAAAGAGTCAGCTCATGAAATTCAATAGCAGAAACAGGACAAGTAAGTAATTCCGTTCACCTCAAAACCCACATTTGTAGCAAGTAGTGTTGCCAGTTTAGCCTTTTTAAGGCTTAATCCAGAATTTTTATTTTGCTTTTAGCCTCAAAATTTTCGTTTTAACTTCTAAATTTTTTTCTATAATTTTTTATTTTTAAAATTGCCTTAAAAAGACAACAACGATGAAAATAATTCTTTATTTGATAATACCAATTTTATTTTACAGAACCATCATATTTAAGATTTTTTTGTCTTTTATTAGTACAGGAAATGAAGATTATTTACATATAACAAAAATTTTCGCCCGTGACGCTTTATTCTCCAAATTAAAAATAACTAATTTATGGATTTACTAAAACGACTATTATAATTAATTTTTAATATACTTCATTCTCTTGAAAGCGAAAATAACCCAAAATTTGGAAATGTTAATCAAAAAAGAATTATAGCTAAAAAATGAAGAGAAAACATTAGTCTTTCATACGAAATATAACCCAAATTTGTATGGGAAGTTTTTGTCCGATTGGGTCTTTTTGCTGAAAGCCGTTCTATGTTTAGTTTGTAAATTTATTAAAGTATCTCTAAAAAATCAAAAATTAATGAGAAAATAATAATAATAATAATAATAATAATAATAATAATAATAAAATAAATAAATAGCCTTTTTTTGGCCTTTTTTAAATACCATCTCCTGGCAACACTGGTAGCAAGTGAAGAACAGGTCATCTTATGAACTTTTTAATTAATATAATTAATTTTTGATTTCTAGGGATCCAAAAACTACAATAGTTAAATTATAGCTGCCTTTTTCTCAGAATTTTTGGTATTTATTTTTTTACTAAAATTACTTAAATTACGATTACAGCCATGCTTTGAAAAATAAATTGTATTGATGGTATGATGGTGTGAAAATTTATTAAGATAAATTTCTTTTAAACAAGCTTTAAAAACTTTGATTTATTTCAATTTCGAGCTTTTTTAAAGCGAAAAAACAGAAAGCGGGAAAAGAAAAAATAGAAAAAATTATGTTTCTCATGTTCATTAATTGAAAACTTTATCAGAAAATAGTTCTTAAAATTAGTTTTGTTTACTAACAAAATTAAATGTTTGAACGTCAAACTTTCCGATAAGTGAAAGATTGTATGGATAATTAAAAAAAGAAGATACTGTTGGCGAAAAATATCTACAATACAATGATCGTGCAGGTAAAAATTTTTAAGATGCCGTCAAAAATGTACTTCCTTTTCATCACGAGAGCCTCGAAATCATAATGGTATTAGCTTTCAAATACATTATTTTGATGTCCTCTTATATTGTACGTATAAAATGCAATTAGGAAAAAATATGACTTATAGGGATGTTTACCAGAAAGAAATCGTGACAATCATTTTCTGCTTCCCTCAATGAAAAAATACTTTAAGTGATTAATAAAAAGGTCCAAAATGATGTAGTTCATTATGTTACATACGAGAATATCTACTCCAATAAAACCCTACAATAACTAGCGGGAAAATAATAAAATTTATTATAACGTCACATTGTAAAATTGTTTCCATTTTAGGCACCGTGCTATTGGAAGGGCAAAACTTTGCTTATTCACTGCCGAAAGAAGAGAAAAGAGGATCACCTCTTCCTAAATAAATTGCCTTATAGAATATGTTCTGCTCTCTCTCCCTCTCTCTTGTGCAATGCAGAGATTCTGCAATTACTATGAATTTAAGACTAAATATTTTTAAATACATTCTCAGGATAACAATTATTTCTGTAATAATGAGAAAATTAGCAATTGCACACCTCCTATTTCATAAGAAGAGAAACACAAATTAGTAAATTTTAGAAAAGAAGGCCAAGATTTTTTTAAAACATTTTTATAGAATACAAGGTGGAATATTCATTTCACCTTGTAGTTTTTGAAAGGAGAGTAGTGACATTTAAAAAAAAGGATAAATATAGAGGAACTGTATAATTGTTCTACAGCATAATTATATTTTATGTTCTACTTGTACTACAAAAACTTTGATTTGATATCGCCAAATAGAGGTAATAAGGGCAATTAAGAAATTTATTGAACGTCTTGCTAACCGTCTGAATTACTGAGGACATACATACAGTATTTGCGTTGACGACTATAAATATGACTCGCAAGCAAAGGCAACAAGCAGGGATGTCAGATACTTTTCTGTGGCTAACACCAAAATTTAAGGACAAATTTTCCCAAAAAATCCCCACTCAACAAAAATACGTTATGTCATTCAAAATAATTGCTTTTTGTATATATTAAACTTCAGATTCTCCATCTTGTAAATCATGAGAATTGATACATAACTAAAATTATTTAACATATTAATGGGCATTATTTAACATATTAATGGCCATGGCAATATCAAACAGATATATTTGGGCAAAATATTTGTTTTACTATTGTTTATACTTGACGAATAAAAAAAAAAATCTGAAAAAAGTATATTAGGCTCCTTAAGTATACTTAATTGGTAACAGCATTACGAGCATTTCCAGAATAATTTTTTACAAAAGGAACATTGGGAAAAACGAAACCTTAAGAAATTGACAAATGACATGTTTTCTTCTTTTTCTGAAAGAGTGAAAATTCATAATTAATGTTCTGATATTCCACAAATTTTTTATTACTTTTACATAACTGTCTGTCACATATTTAAATGAAAAGGAAAAATTGTAACATTTTAAACTCCAAAATAAGTGCCTATAATTCAACTGCACTCAATCAGGTTGAGTGGATATTAATGAGTTAAAATTCCTCATTAAGTTCATACTGCATGCTATCTCAAAGTTTGATTCTTATTAAAATCGTAGCCGAAAATACGTATTCTACAAATTTGTTGCTTGTAGAAATCATTAGCATATTAGGAACTGCATGAACAAATTCTTTATAATGATATGTATCTGCAGCATCTTTAAGATTATATACTTCTGTGCAAAATCCAATTTTATTAACTAAATAGAAATTGTATCTTCTATTTTTACATAGTTTTTCCGAAAAAAAAAATATATTTTTAATATCCTCAGAAAATTCTGCAATCTTCAAACCAAAATTTTTATCCCTTTCTGCAACAAAATTTCCTAAAATTTTGGGTCAAAGCCATGACACTTGATGGTCTGCGATAACCAAATAATAATATTGTGCTAAAACTCCATAAAATATATCAATATTGGTTGACGAATCAAATTTTAATTTAATTTTTATAATTTCCACCCTTATCTAATCTAACAAACCTTTTGTTTTTTTTTTTCAACTTTAAACTTAAAAAAGATACTATATATGCATGTGGCTTTTCCATATGTGTGTTTTTTTCATATTCCTCAAAATTTATTACGATCATTAAATTACTTCTAAAAGATTTTCAGCAAATTAAAAATGTATGATTTTTTTTTTTCTTGAAAATTGCAACCAATTAATGATATTTTCTCATGTAACAAAAATATCAAACCTAAACTGAGAAGAAAATTCATACTTACATAAATATATTGTTAGTACAACTATTAATTTTGCATTTAGAATACAACATAGAAAGAGATAAATATGACTCATATATACAATTTGCAATACTACTCAATCTTATAGTTTTTGGATAAACACGTACGATTATGTCTAAAAATGGTCGAATAGTTTATTTAAAATAATCATACTCCAACGAGTATGAGTATGAAAATGTTACAGCTGCAATTGAAATTGTTAAGTACACAAAATAACGAAACAAAAATCTATACAAAAAAAAAAAAAAAAAAAAAACAAGCTTCAATTTAAATTTGTTTTAAGACAATCCATAAGATACACTCGCAGTCACATACTCATATAGTACATAAGTAGAGCCAGCTTCTGTTAGTCATATTTATGGGATATTGACTAGATATTTTATTTTGTGGAGTTTTTTTTTTCTATATGAGTACATGTATTCATAGACATTTTTGTTTGTTTATTTATCTGGTAAATACTCATACAACAATGTCCCTATTAAAATGCGATGCTCTACAAAAAAGTGGGAGTTACTTTGTATTTTTTTTTTTTTTTTTTTTTTTGTTATACTAAAGTTTTTAATAAACATTTGTTAGTTTCAATTGATTTTTATGGTACAGTAGTGTTTGATGTAATAAGTAGTGAAATTTGAAAATATTTAGTTAAAAAATAAAAATAGCTGAAGTACAACATTTACAAATTATCAAATACTTGTTAGACTTTCATAAATTATCCTCATTTATCATTTTTATATATGTCTGATAAATTATTTAAATTTCTCCAATAGCAATATATTTTATTTTTATTCTTTCATACTTCTTTTTTAATAAATCTGTTGTTCAATCTTTAAAGTTTCTACTGTCTATTGATTATATGTACATATTGACTTATATGTACAAGGCATATTTGACATGAACTGATATGCACATTTGGACATATGTACACGATAGTATGAATATGATAGTTTTTGTTTTGCATACATATAAGTTTTATAATATTTTTTTTTTTTAATTTTTCTTTTATTTGCAAAATGATTCATGCTGGGATTTCCTGACTCAAATTGACATGTTGAACGATGAAAAGTCAATCAGTTTAGCCAGAAAAGAATAAAATAGAATATTACAATAGATCGTTATTTTAAAAGAATTAAAAAAAAAAAAACAATTGTTTGAACTAGTTAAATAAAAAAACTATTGACCATAAAAGTCGAAAGTTCGAAGGTTCTTTGGAGAAAAAAAGCAGTTAAAAAAATAATTTTAAATAATGTTATAATAGAAAGAAAACATATGTGATATCTTTAGACCCGTGCAAGAAAACGAAGGATATTTTGATAGGCAAGAGAATATGATAAACATTTTAATCTCCAGCTGGTTACAGGTGTTAAGTGGAGAGGTGTAATAGAAAAGTTATAGTAAAGATATTTAAGGATAAAAATAATTATATACTATAAAAATAATAAAGAGTTTTATTAAATTTTGAATTAAACAATTATACATTCAGCTAAAAATTATATATGGATTATATACACATATCGATGGCTTAATATAGAAAAGGCATATCTCGATTTTATTGTAATTTTACAGGAGAAGGAAAAAACTGAATAAAACCTAAGAAAATTTAGATGCAAAAAAAAATTAGGATACTGCTTTAATTCAAAACAAGGAGCGAAATTAATACTGAAATTAATACTTTTTTATTTTTAGATAGGGCTTTTTGTTATTGAAAATAAATGCAAGTGTAGGAACACAACACCGCTGGATACGAGACGTTATGCCTCCAATTAAGATAAAATAAACATGATAACAACGGCAGCGGAACGAAAAAATTATTGCCAAAGTTTTGCGTAAATTATAAATTATCAATTTTATGTTTACTATTTATTATAATTATCATTTTTAATATATAAATATTATTATATTTCATTTGTTTAATTTTATTTTTTTAAAGAATTTTCATTTTCTCCCTTTGTTTAGTTTTCTTTTCTTTTTTATAATAATTTTTTTTTATTTTTATCTTCTTCTTAATGATGGCAACTTTGTTGAAAAAAAAAAACAGAATATTGGCAAGAAAATTAAATAACATTTATTCGAACGGCTTTCCGTTCAACGGCGATGTAACTTCAAATTTGTATAAAACTGCCGTTGCCGTCGTTGATTGTGCTTCTTCACTAATAAACTAATAATTTATTGATATTTTAATTTATGAAAATTAATATTTCAATAGATTACTTCAAAACATTACAAAAATTATATTTTATAAGATAAATTTTCATAAAAATGGTGGCAATCTGGTGGCAGGATTGTTTTTAGATCTTGCAAAGCGTCCCATTTTATTGAACAAGGCTATTTTATCTTTAAAATTGCAATCAGGGGTTATATAATAAATAATAGATTTCGATCTTTAGAGAGTAACTATTAGTCATCAATCAAATTAATTTCGAAATAAATTATTACTGATGATTCATATCCCAAGGTTCGAAGTATGTTTACTATGGAATCTATAGTGCTTCTTCCTGAAATTTGAGATAATGTTTTTGTTGAATGATGAATGTGGCTTCCCTCCCTATTTGCGTAGAAAGCTTGTTAAAAAGACCATTTTTAGAAATGCTCATATATTGCTCACCTTTCATTCCCTTTCTTATACCCACCATCAAGAAATGTGGGGAGGTAGGGGTATATTAAGTTTGTCATTCCATGTGTAACATGTCGAAATATGTTTAAATTATTGATGGTTTTAAAGCGCTTTATTTTTGAAAGTTTAAGTTTGATTTAAGCTGCTAGTAAGGTATGGCCACTTGGTACATCTGCTCCTGGATAGTTTGTTGTGTTTTGAATAGTGGTTGAAAAATTTTTATTTATTAAAATAAAATCAATTTGATTTGAGGATATTTCTAGATATACAACCTTCAGGGTGGTAGGAAAAACCACGTATTTAATTGAAATTTAAGTCAAAATCAATTAAAGTAGTTAATTAATATTATCAATTTGCTAATTGGAGAAAAATCAAGCAAAAATTTAATTAATATAAGTAATTTCGTAATTGAAGTATATATGGCTTTCAATAGGACATAAACTCATATTGAACACAAAATGATTTAGCGTTGTCCCGGTTGAAAAAATTTCATCTTCCAGAATTTTTTCGACTTCTTGGCATATGCTCTTACAAATTATAATCTCAATTTTATATCCCTTTTGATATGTGGGCGGGTTCTTTATACCAGACCTGGCTCTAAAATTATGTATTTTTTAATATCTCTATATTTCTAGAATGCAACGCGTATTTTTAAGTATTTTTCACTATCTTCAGCCATGCTCGATGCATTTAGTTTGTAATTTTGTTTCACTTTACGTAAAATTCTACGTTCAAGCAGCTTTTGTAAACCTTAATATCCTGCTGATTTAGATTTATTTTCCAGTGAATTTTTGTTTTTTTTTTTATTTTTTATAATATAGCGGGACTAGCTTTTACGAATTTTCTGTAATTTAATTTTCTGAGTTTCCTTGCCATAAATGATTAATTCTGAAATTTTTGGCTTCAACTGAAGTTTCTTTTTTTGCAAATAAAATTTTTAAATCACATGTAATTGTTATCATAGTTGTAAAATTAAAAAAAAGCATAAGAAAATAAATATAGTTATAGAAATGGACTAATATACAACATGTCGAATACTTTTTTTTGCATTTGAAATGGACTAATATACAACATGTCGAATACTTTTTTTTGCATTTGAATTCGTGTATAGTTAAAAAAATGGCAGCGCTCAATAAAATTCTATATATTTGGGAGCAAATACTACTAAAACTAGAAGGAAACACTCACAGAAAAAAATAAAAATGGATTTCAATTACGAATTTGTTTATATGAATTAAATTTTTATTTGATTTTGCTCCAATCATCAAAATGATAATATTAACTAAGTTAAAGTAATTGATTTTTGTGAAGAATTTTAACTAGTTATTTTATTATATCAATTAATGTTATGATTGAAATTTTGTATAAAACTTAATAATGTATTAATTGTTTCGATACGATAATTAATTGAATCTTTACTATTGTATAGAAATGCTTCGCTAGGTTCAAACACACCAATTTACGCATAATTATTTATTTGAATCTTACAAATATTTAAAGAATACACTAAACTATTTCACATGTAAAATATGCATATAAATTAAATGTACATAATGTATGTAACGCACAGAATGTATTATTTACTATAAAATGAATAAATATAGTGTGTGTAATAAATGTAATGTAAGTAATGTTTCAGTGGGTGGGTGTGTGTTTTAAACATAGTGGATAAAAACTTGTGATTTTTATGAGAAAAATCCCTATTTGACTCCAATTGGTCATCTCGAGAGGAGGTACCATCAAAAGGATTTTGAATAACACAGATCTTGAAATCTGGGAGAAGATACACCAAATTGAATATTAAACAGCTGTCATATGCTGTTTAATATCCTGTTTAAACAAATCGTCAAAATAAATAAATACTTACCTTTATGCAGTATGCAGTTTTAATACTTGAGTATAAGTTTAGTCGTTAAACAGTAACGTCGGCAAGATAAAACCATCTCACCAAACATAAATAATTTTACTTGCTAAACAAATGAAGAATTTTGTAGACAGCGTCACCTTTGCCATCAAAATAATTCATCACAATCGACATTTTTAGTATAATAAAGCCTGTTTAAAATTTTTTAAGAGTTTTAAGCTGTTGTCAAATAAATATTCTATTAATTAAAAAGTTAGTTATATTAACTAATACATTAATTATATTTCAAAATAAAAATAATTAAAAATTTAATTGAAACGTTTTAGAGAATAGTTATTTCTGTGCATATTTCAAATAAATATTTGTCATTTTAACCGAAATAATTCAATAAGTATATAAAATGCAACCAAATTATAAGAAAAGAAAAGGTATATAATTATTTTGGCCACTGTATGTAATACGAATTCTCCTCGTATGCATAAAAACTTATTGTTGCATAGAACAATGCTGCAGCTTGTAGTCAATCAACAATTAGTTTGAAAGTCGTCCAACATCACCAACACATTGAATGACACATATAATCCAAATAAAATAAATAAAATAAAAAAAAACACTTAAATGTATTAAAGTTCAATTGTTTTTGTAAAGAATATTTTGCAAAGTTTTTTGTTTTTTTTTTTATTCCATTCCAAATGTTTTGTTTGTCAATTTATTTAATGTTCCAATATTATATATTTCATTGTAGTTGTTGCTTTTGTTGTTGTTCTGCTGTTATTATTATAGCTGCTGCTGTTGTTGTTGTATTTTTGTTTTTAGTTTAATCATGCATTTTGATTGAAACCTTTCACTCCGTTCACAGTTGGAATTGTGGTTTTATTCATTTAACAAAATAATAATAAAAAAAAATCAAAATTGAAATAAAATCTGTGGCATCGACTTTGAGTTCAACTACTGTAGCTGCTGCATAATGTTTGTTGTTTGCAGAGTAGTATTTTGAACGCGTTCTACTAATTCTTTGAAGTTCTTTTTTTATGGTATTGAAAAAAATTTAAATGCAAAAATCTTGTTGTTTTGTAATTCGTATTTTGCATTCTACACGTAGTTGGTATTTGAAAAAAACAAAAAAAAAAAAAAAAAAAAAAAAAACATTTGATGTCCCATTGTGTTCAATTTTCATGTACTAAAAAATCAGTTTATTGTTGTATATAAAACGCTAAACAATAAAAAAAAAGAATTTTAAATTATTGTCCAGACCCTCATATTATTTTTGAATTTTTCTTTCTTTTTTTGTTAATATAATTTGCCATAAAAGAATATAAATTCATTCCATTCTTTAATAACATTTATGGAAAAGTGAAAAAAAGAGTTGAATTACTATTTATATTGTCGCTGAAAAAAAGAAACCGAAAACAGAAATCACTAAAATAAATTCAAAAGAAAAGAACACAGTGGGTCTTCGGCTTGAAATTATTGAAATAGTGACTCCGGCTACATTAGCGCAATGATAAAATTCTAAAAGTTTTAAAGTTTTTATATGGTTTATTAATTAATTTATTTTTTTTTTTCAATTTCCTATCAAATAATCTAACTGACCACAGAAAAGAGTGTTTGGTAGTATTCTATAAAAAAAACTATTTTTACTTTGTCATATTCGTTTGTCATATTCGTAACCTCTTTTTATGTAATAAAAAATTTTACTGCACCCACAACCCTATTTTTACTAATGATCCATTTATTCATGTTAATTTTTTTACTACCAGGGAAAGGAAACAACAACACTCATGTGCTCCACTTTAAAGTAAGATCTTTGTTTTTGAAACATCAATTATTTACAAGAGCAAATAAAAATGCATAAATAAAAATAAACGATGCCAATTTGATAAACAAATTAATGATCAACATTAAAACAATAAAATACAATCTAAACCACATAAAGGAAATAATGATCACAGAAAAACAATAAAGATTTTTTTGTCATACAATTATATGACTATGAGTAAAAGCAGAATGTTAAGACAACTAAATCAAATGGCAAAAAATTTAAAAGAAGCAAAACCACTGAAATAAAAACATCACTCTACGAATTGATAAACAATCATGAGAGATATTTAAAGAATAAGGCATGAAAAAAGGGTGTTGATACAAGAGAGGTATTAGAATCGCTGAGAATAGCAACAATAGCTCATCATTTCCATTAAAATAAAAAACAAAAAATACACAACACTTTTGCATTTCTTACAAAAAAAAAAAAAAAAAAAAAAAATCAAAAAATTCTCTATAGAACAAAGGATATTCATCTAAAATTACCTTTAGAAACAGAATTTGTCACAAAATGTCTACAGAAAGAGAATTTATCGAAAATTTTTTATAGAAAGGGAATTTACCGAAAATTCTTTATAGAATGAGAATTTATCGAAACTTCTCTATAGAAAGAGCATTTATCGAAAATTCTCTATAGAATGAGAATTTATAAAAAATTCTCTATAGAAAGAGAATTTACCTAAAATTATCTATAGGAAGAGAATTTATCTTAAAATTTCTGTAGAAAGATTATTTATCGAAAACTCTCTGTACAATGAGAATTTACCGAAAATTCTCTACCTAAAGAGAATTTATCGAAAGTTTCGATAAATTCTCTTTCTTAAATTCGCTATACAAAGAGAATTTATCTTAAATTCTCTACAGAAGGAGAATTTATTTAAAATTCTCTGTAGAAAGAGAATTTATCTAAAATTCTCTATAGAAAGAGAATTTATCAAAACTTCTCTACGGAAAGAGAATTTATCAAAATTTCTCTATGGAAAGAGAATTTATCAGAAATTCTCTATAGAAAGAGAATTTATCGAAAATTATTTATAGAAAGAGAATTTATCGAAAATTCTCTGTGGAAAGAGAATTTGTCGTAAATTCTCTATAGAGAAAATTTATCGAAAATTCTTTATAGAAAGAGAATTTATCGAAAATTATTTATAGAAAGAGAACTTATCGAAAATTCTCTATAGAAAGAGAATTTATCGAAAATGCTCTATAAAGAGAGAATTTATAGAAAATTCTTTATAGAAAGAGAATTTATCGAACATTTTCTATACAAATAATATTTATCGAAAATTCTCTATAAAAAGAGAATTACCGAAAATTCTTCATAAAACGAAATTTATCAAAAATAATCTACCAAAAGGGAATTTTAGATAAATTCTCTTTTAATAGAGATTTTTTGATAAATTCTCTCTATTAAAATCGAATTTGTCGAAAATTCTTTATTAAGAGAGTTTGTCGAATATTCCCTATTAAAAATTTTCTTTTAAAAGTGGATTTACGAAGAGGGTCTATTAAGGGAGAATTTATTGAGAATTTTCTATTAAAAAATAATTTAATAAAAATTCTCTACAAAAAAAGATTTCACAGAAAATTCTTTGTAAAAAGAAATTTATCGAAAATTCTCTGTTAAAACGAGAGTTTATCATAAATCCAATTTTAAAGAAAACATCGAAAATAATAAGAGATAATCTATAGAAAATTCTCTAAGAAAAGATAATTTTTCGAAAATTCTCTATAAAGGGAGAATTTACGGAAGCTTTTCTATCGAAAGAGAATTTAATAAAAATACTTTGTTCAAAGAGAATTTAACGAAAAATCTCTATTTAAAGAGGAGTTATCGAAAATTCTTTATTAAAAGATAAGTTATCGAAAAATCTCTGTTAAATGAAAATTTATAGAAAATTATCTATTTAAGAGAATTTATATATTAAAGAAAATTTAAAGAAATTCTCTATTAAAAGAGAATTTATAGAAAATTTTCTATTAAAAAAGAACTTGTCGAACATTCTCTATAAAAGCAGAAGTTATCGAAAATACTCTATTGAGAGACTTTATCATAAATTCTTTGTTTATAGAAAGTTTTTCAAAAATTGTCTATAAAAAGAAAATTTATCAAATTTATAAGTGTTATTGCTAGGTTCGGGTTAGAAAAAAAGTGAAGGGAATATAGCAAAAACGTAATCTATGCAAAATTCTGAGAAAATTAGCCTAAGAAACTAGGGATCCAAAATTAAAACAATTGACCCACCCTAATATTCAAATGGTGTTTTAATCATCTTACCTTCTTTTCTAACCTAACTTTCCAACTCATGTTTCTTTGAGAAAAAATATTTACATAGATCAGATGGTAGGCATTTTGATGTATAAATAGCTTAGTAACATTACTTTCTTAAATACCCTTTAAATCAAAAACACTTTTAACAAAATCAACATGGAAAACAGTTAAAACTAAAAGAACAAAACAATAATGCAAACAAAACAAAAACCTCATTGAAGAAAATCTTACTAGATCACTAGTTAAATCAACCTCAACAACCTCTGTTCTTTACCAGTCACACAGTCAAGTAACCAGCTTAAAGAATGAATAAAAAAAAAAAAAAAAACAATAACCTCCAATAACACCATCATAATCGTGGTCGTCATCATCATCATCAACATCCACATCTGTAAGCAGGTGTTACTAACAATTACTTTGCACACTGTCTCAACATCTTGCAGAACATGAGTAGAACAAAAAAAAAAAAAAAAAAAAAAGGAACTAGAAAACAAAAATCCCAACTCTATTCAATTTAAATGTATGACTTAAATAAACACTACCATCGTCATCATCTGGAACAAAAACACTATGCAACTACAAGTCTATATGTAGAGGACCTACGGACTGTCTTTATCTAAGAAACCAGTACAATCATTTTGTTGACCAACAACAGCAACAACATCATCATTGGAGGCAGCAGCAACTA
Organism: Protocalliphora azurea; assembly: GCA_932274085.1. Lineage (NCBI taxonomy): Eukaryota > Metazoa > Arthropoda > Insecta > Diptera > Calliphoridae > Protocalliphora > Protocalliphora azurea. Next base: position 118,520,652 of record OW026522.1, read on the forward strand.
AAACTGCTACAATAACTTACCAAGTAATGATGGAGTAGCAAGCAACTTTTGGACTACAATTTCTAGGTAGGAATAGGCATTATCGTTTATACTTACATACACACATATATATGTGTGTGATCATATGTATTTTGTATGTATGAATATTAAAGTAACCTACCTGCCATGATTTTAAATTCCAATTCAGAATACATGGTAAACTGTATAACTATAATGGAGTTTTACAATTTTACAGAAAAACCAAACTATTAAAAATAAATCATGACACAGTATCAAGATCATCAATACACCAACCATACTGTTGTATACAACAAAATATAGTATAAATAGTACATACACACATACTTAAACTAAGTTCAGATTGCGCAAATATTTGAAACGAAATATTTCATCGCCTTTTCCAGAGTTGATTTTTATCTTCATATAACACAGATTTATTTGCGTTTCTTTTTTTTTTTTTTTTTTGTTTGATGAAACAGCCATCAAATGTAAAATACGAGATGCAAGTTATTTATTGATTAAACACAAAACTACCATAAATTTATTTGACATCCATTATTAAATAAATTTATAGGAAAATCGCATTTTTATTTTGTTTTAATCAATTTAGAATAATTTTCTGAGAGAATTTTTATTTAATGTAAAGTGAAAATTATATTTATTTTAAATACAAATATTTATAAAATTTACAAAGTAAAATATTTAGTTAAAAAAGGAAATATGAACTATTATCAATTGTTTAAGAACAAAAATTAATACACACATTAATAAAAATTACTTTAAAAATATATATTTAAAATATTTTTTATAACTAATTTACGTTTATACACAAGAACAACCCTGTTTCTTTTTCTAATAATTTACAAAACAGCCTGTTTTCTTTGCACGCCACTTTTAGCTGTATAAAAATAAGAAGTATTATAGTTAAATAATAAAAAATATTAATATGTTGAATTTTTTATTTAAAAAACTGTATTTTTTGATAGATAAAATATAACCTATCATATATATAACATAAAAACAAAATTTTTTTCAACTCAAGCTTCATTGCATCAGCTGTTGTTTGCCGCTTTTTGATTTCACATTTATTTTGTAAGATAAAACAACAATTTGCTCAAAATAGTAGCAAATATTTTACAATTTGTATTCACACTAACGGTTTTTTTAGTTAAGGGCAAATATTTTTCTTTGTCCAAAATCAACTACTATCTTGTTTGAATGATAAAAATATTTCGCGTTCACATTAAACAAACCAAATGTTTGCAAAAATCGTCAAATATTGGCATAGTGTGATCTTAGATTTAGATATTCATAGAATCCCTGAGAAGAACTTGTCTTGTATACAGACAAGACAAGAAAAGGTTTTAATGTTATTTTTTTAGAGTTTAAGCGCCCTGGCGCAAAATATGTAACAATAATAAAAAATAAGTTCACCTGCTGAAAGTAACTCTTAAAATAGGCGGCTTAAAACTTTTAAATATTAAAAATAGCATAAAATAGTCAGAAGTAAAAAGGACATTAATGGGGCTACAATTTGTTTATGTATGCGTCTTTTTGCATTTGAATGCAGCAAATATTGATAATAAAATATTTCCACCCGGTTTAAAAACCATTTTTTCGGTTGATGTACTGTCGGTTTTTCAAAATTTTAATTTTCCGAACGTCGAAAAGACCGTTGTTTAAACATAAAAAGCCGGTGTCACAAATAATGTTTTACTAAAACAACCTATACTATAGTTTGACTGGAAATTTAGGAATATTTTTTTAACTGATTAATATTCATAAAATCTAAATTCTTTTTATGCTTTATAAATATAGTTTAAGATTAATTTGAAATTAATTCCATTCCAATTAAACAAATAATTAAGAAATAATTATCTCATATTAACGGAATTACTTTTTTCTATTGTAACACTATAACTATAACTATAACTATAACTATAACTATAACTATAACTATAACTATAACTATAACTATAACTATAACTATAACTATAACTATAACTATAACTATAACTATAACTATAACTATAACTATAACTATAACTATAACTATAACTATAACTATAACTATAACTATAACTATAACTATAACTATAACTATAACTATAACTATAACTATAACTATAACTATAACTATAACTATAACTATAACTATAACTATAACTATAACTATAACTATAACTATAACTATAACTATAACTATAACTATAACTATAACTATAACTATAACTATAACTATAACTATAACTATAACTATAACTATAACTATAACTATAACTATAACTATAACTATAACTATAACTATAACTATAACTATAACTATAACTATAACTATAACTATAACTATAACTATAACTATAACTATAACTATAACTATAACTATAACTATAACTATAACTATAACTATAACTATAACTATAACTATAACTATAACTATAACTATAACTATAACTATAACTATAACTATAACTATAACTATAACTATAACTATAACTATAACTATAACTATAACTATAACTATAACTATAACTATAACTATAACTATAACTATAACTATAACTATAACTATAACTATAACTATAACTATAACTATAACTATAACTATAACTATAACTATAACTATAACTATAACTATAACTATAACTATAACTATAACTATAACTATAACTATAACTATAACTATAACTATAACTATAACTATAACTATAACTATAACTATAACTATAACTATAACTATAACTATAACTATAACTATAACTATAACTATAACTATAACTATAACTATAACTATAACTATAACTATAACTATAACTATAACTATAACTATAACTATAACTATAACTATAACTATAACTATAACTATAACTATAACTATAACTATAACTATAACTATAACTATAACTATAACTATAACTATAACTATAACTATAACTATAACTATAACTATAACTATAACTATAACTATAACTATAACTATAACTATAACTATAACTATAACTATAACTATAACTATAACTATAACTATAACTATAACTATAACAATAACTATAGCTATAACTATAACTGTAACTTTAACTTTAACTATAACTGTAACAATAATTTAAATATTTTACGATTTTTTTTAATTCAATATTTGTATTAATGGCTTATTTCATTTTTTAAATGATTTGTATTTGAAACACGCTTTTCTCATATTAAACCATGGTTTTTGTTTAAACTATATTTATACTCATTTTTCATGATTATACGTAATTAATAGTTGTTTCCCAAAATAATTATATTTAATCAATTTTAAGTTGAATATTATAAGATTTGTTGATTTTTTTTAAAAGAAATGTAGTATTTTGATAGAAAACCGGTTAACCAGTTTTTTCGGAATTTTAAAGTATGCAACCGGCTTTTTTTAAAATACCAACTATTTGAACTATTCGAAAAACCGTTTCTTCAAAAAATCGTAAAATCGATCGCCCTAATTAATACGAATCATGCAAGAGAAGATAGTCGGTCAAGTCTGATCATATGGCATCCTACACTATTTTGAATTTGAGTTAACAAAGTAGTTTGCAAAAACCGAAATTAATAATAATAATAAATTGCGGAAAGACTTAAAACTTTTTTGCGTCTAATTTTATTTAAATAATTACATCTACATGTGTATATATGATTTATGGATGTCCAAATGATTGTCAAAGTGGACCTTATATATATATAAGAGCTATTACATAATGTAGGTTTTTGGTTCATATTGCTGCAATGATTCTAACGCGGAATAAGATTACTTCAGATTACACTAGTCGGCAAAAAACTACTTTTTTGTTCTCCTTTAAGTAAAAATAGTTAAACTAGATTGAATATAGTTTTTTTCTATCATTTCTTGATTTTTTTAAGGACGTGCCTAATATTTCCCATTAATAAGGTAACTACATCAATACATTTCACCATAATTCAAAAACCCTTGTAAGATTTAGATAAATGAAACATCAAAGTTTTTAGAAATTAGTGTAAAAAAAAAACTATTTTTCATGAAAAATTTTAGATTTTTTTCGTTAAGAAATGAAAATTGCAAAAATGTTCTGTTTTTAATCTATTATAGCAATTCTACAATCATGTGAAAACATTTTTATTACACTAGTGGGCAACCAATTTTTTTTCTTGTTCGGTAAATAAAACTAGATGGATTTTGATGTGCTATACAAGAATCAACTTTCACTTTTTTCTATCGAGTATTTGTTTTTTATGGGCACCAATCAAAATTGATGCACAAATCTTGATTTTATTCACAAATAAATAAAAATACCCTGGTGGGCAAAAAAAAAACATTTTTTTTTTTTGTTCTTTAAACAAAAATAGGTGGACTAGACGGATTTTGATGTGCTAACAAGAATTAGCTTTAATTTTTTTCTATCGGATATTGATTTTTTTTTATGGCATGATCAGTATAACTCGATAACAGTTTGTCCAATTTAGATAAATAAAACTCCTGTAAATGTCAAATTAAATTATTTTCAAGTTATCTTTAATTTTTTTATCCGCTCAACTTTCTTAAACTTTAAATATTTTGCAGAACTTTTTTCGTCATAATTGAAAATATGAAACATTTAAATTGTTGATTTTATTCATGCATTTATGGGTAATTATTAAAATGCAAAGATTATCTTAGATGTTATATAAGATTTTTATTAAATGTCGCTTTTTGATAGGTAAAATGAAATTCTAGCATATAAAAATTACAACTTTTTTTTCAAAAAAAAAAAAAAAATGTTATTTTGAGCTTCACAGAAAAAATTATTCGCTATTTTTTATTATTATTTTTTAACTTTAATTATATTACTAATTGTTTTAATTAACTTTTTTAATATTAAAAAAAGTTGACAACACTGTAAAAAAAAATATTAAAATATTTCAAAGAGAAAAAATATAAATTTATATCAAATATTGACTTGATTTAATTTTTAATGATAAAAATTTCCTTAGATTTCAAATGAGACTTTGAGAATACAATTAATATTTGGTAAGTGCAATTTGTAATTGTCTTTTGAGATCAATAAGCATTTCGATGTTATTGTACAGATATGTTACAAATGTATTTCCAAAAAAAAAGTTATGGAACAACTGTATAGCAGGAAAAATAAGTACTAAGGGCTCTTCTAAAATACTTTATTTTGTAGACACGTGGGCTCCTCATTACACAGTAAAATCAGTTCTATTCTACTCGGGGGCAAGGCATGTTACTGCCAAAAAAAGATAGTAGGAAATCCCTTGATTCTAAATGACTCACCTCATTAAATGGAAATGATTGTGTAGAGCGTCTGTGTTGTATTGAACGCAATGCTATTTTAATTTATACAAAAATTTTCAAATTATATAGTGACACTTAAAATGATACTAAGTTATTATGAACAATGTAATGTCTAGGTAATAATGAGAAATTGTAGAAGGAAAACTAAAATTAGGAATGCATCTAATTTATTTACGATGGAAAAAAAATGCAATGTATTAAAGATTTTTCGAAAGGAGACTTAAAAATTTTCACAATTTTTGTCGGAGAGCAAAAAAGTCGATATTTTCTAGATCCTTACGGGAAATGATTTCGATAGGACGATGTGCGTTTTTCTCTCAGTCGGTTGAAATGGCGCTTGTAAAGCCCATAGATAAAAGCCATGGTGGATATATATATATATATAAATCCGTTGTTTTATTTAATTAATTTCTGCTTCCATATAGTTGTTGTTTCTATGGTACTAAAAAGCAATAACAATAAACTATGGCAGATTTGGTTTTCTCAACTTTTTTTAAGCACCTATGTAAGTTAGAGTCTGCTTTCATTCACAGAAAAATCGGAAATTTTTCTAAGAATTTTAACCGAATTAGGCCAAAAAGAGTTATTAAATTTTTTGAAGCTCCTTTATTAGCTATGGGTTTCATTCTTGCATAAATCTATCACAAATGATATTTTTCGAATTTCGGTCCATAAATGTTCCTCCATATCTTTATTTTAATTTTATATTCTTTTACATTTATAGAATATTTGTTCTGCACCGAAATGATTCTATCTTCCATAATTATTTGTGAGCTTTCGTAAAATTTCAAAGTATTAAATTTGATATTTACTAGTTTTTACCGGTGCGCTGCGCTACCCTATTTGATGCTGGTATTTACTTTATATGGGAGCTACTATTCCCTCTAGACCTATTCACCCTATCCGAAATTTGATATGAAAATTACTTTTAAATTCGCTTAAGACTTTCACGCCATTAGTCATATGGCTATATCTACCCTTGGAGCTATCCTTCCTATTTTCATTTCATCAATGCGGTATGATAGGATAAAGGTTTCCACGAAATTTAAGGGCTTTCACTGTAATAGTTTCCTAGATATGCCACAATGAGTATCTGCATTCTATCTTGTTTGTAATAAAATACATAATTTGTAAAAATATTGTTTCTTTATAATCTTGTTGGTTCAAAATAAACCATTGAATAATAAAATTTAAAAATTTGTTTATATCATTAAAAAACTAAAGCAGACCTCTAGCAGAATGAAATACATATTTTCTGTACCACAAAACACTTCAGCATTTATGGGTGCTTTTTTGAGGAGCCAAATTTGCAGCGCCATCCTTTGGGGATAAGTCAGAGAAGCTAGCGTAATTATCGTTGAGGCTATAGATGTTGTTGCAGCATTGTCTGCTAGCATCCAGTTTCAAGGACCATAAAGCAGAACAAAATACGCGGACTTTATTTAGACATCATCACAAACTGGGTCTATATTTGTTTTCTTTTTTCAGCTTTGACCATATTTTACGCAACGTTTTTATAATAAAAACAATTCATTCTTATCTTCATATTTGAATTAATTAATAATAATCTGCAACGCTTTTTTCCCTTTTATATGTATGTGTTTATTACTATGCATAGTGACTTCAAATAGTTTCTATAAAGTTGTTACTTCTTTTGCTGCAACTTCGAGTATTTAGAAACAATTTAAGCTAATATTCTATTTTTCTTAGTTATTTTCTGGTTTGAAATAATTCTGTGGTGTTTCTAGCTTTTTAAAATAAAACGTTTAAAGATCGTGTAAATTATTTATATGGCATACAAAGATAATATTGTAGAGTTATTTTAATTTTTTTTATATTACTTTTTTGTATCTATAATTTCATATATTATATCTTTTCAACAAAGACAGGTGGTGGTCAAGTTTATGGGAACCCTTTGGATTTTTCAAATTATTTTTTAAGTAGTATAAACTGCTAAGCGAATAAATGTATTAATTATGATAATAAGAACATACAAAATTAGATACAAATTTGAATCTATTTTTTTTTTTTTTTTTTTGATAGTTTAAATTTTTTTTATATTAAGCACATTAGAACTAATACCGTTCTGGAAAATTAAAATATTTATCGGTATCAAAAAAATATTCAAATGGTACTTTTTTAGCCCTTAGAGTATTAAAATTTATTTTTTAATGATTATGCTTTCGCGTATAATTTTTTTTTTAAATTCATACCAATTATTAATAAGTAAGAAAGATATAGTTGGCCAAGCCCGACCGTGCACTACACCAAAATTCGATGAGGTGTCTTATATTAGACCCATGGCCAATTGTGAACCGATACTTGTATTAAGTTTAAAATAAAACATACTAATACAAAAAATTAGGTTGATACTAATATCTATTTGAATTTATGCACATCATAGTGACTCCTAAAAGTGGGCTTTATATGGGAGCCATGTTAAATTGTGTACCGATCCTCATAAAATTTGACACTGCGATTTAGATTTATATAATTGATGCTTATAAAGAAATTCTTTGCGTCAAATTTCATTAAAATATTGCTATATTTAAAGCATTTATGATCGTAAAACCTATAAGCCAGGAATACATTTGTATGGGGGCTAGGTGAAATAATGGATCTCTAATCAATTTCTAATAGGTCCTTGTGACAAAATATTTATTCGTGCAAAATTGCATTAATAATTAATAATTTATCTCTAAATTGCGGCCTGAGCTTTGTTCACAAGGTTTACATGGACAGACAGCCAGCTGGGCAGTCAGACAGACACAATGTACGTCGAAATCGACTCAGAAAGTGATTATAAGTCGATTCGTATACTTAGAGTTGGATCTACGACCAAATTTTTGTGGAATACAAATACCTGGAGCACTATTCGGGGCCTGACCAGCACAAACGCATAATACGAGTATCCCAACCATTTATGGTGGTGTAGGGCATAAGTTTTAACAAACACCACTGGCTTAAATAAAAATTCTATTACTCAATCTTCATTTTGTTTTCACTCATTAACAAAAATATTATGAGATATTTAAATCTTTATATATTTGTCCTTTTAACTTTCGCCACGGCGGCTTGCCTTCTCGGATCAAACCTTTTCCTTGATGTATAGCTAATACGTGATAGAGCAAAATTCCTGTCCTTCTAAGCCTAAGCCTCACAAAAGACAAAGTAGCAATTGTCTTTTTTGAGGATTGACAGGAAATAGATTGGGAGTCAGTACCCTAGAATTTTCTGGATTCTAAAGCTGAAACAACGAAAGTTCGAGGTCTTATCTAGGACTTAAAAGTAGGTGCCACGGGAACCAGCTGCCCCAGGGACAGTGAAGCCACCTCACTTCACTGTCCTTGGCTGGTTGTTGGTGAGGCCCTTTATGGGGATTACGTGGTGTCTTACGGTTTCACGTATTGACTACTTGCAGTAACACTATCACAAAGGTGATCAGGAGAGGGTAGTTCAGACCCCTAAGCAAAGGGAAGTATTTTGGCCAGAAAACGAGTATTTGTTGCAACCTGTATATGTAACAGCATACAGGGGCGTTGGTTGGCGCATTGTACTTCACCCGGTGTTAAGACCACCGTGGGGTAAGGCCATCATGGCAGGTAGCCACGTAAATCTGTAATACATCTGTCCTTTTAACTTCGCCACGGCAGCTTGACTTCTCGGATAAAATCTCATCCTTGATGTATAGCTCTTACGTGGTAGAGTAAAAAGCCTGTCATGTTACAATCTAAGACTATTTTTTCGGTCTAAGAGGTGTATCAGTTTGTCAGGTTTTATCAGGTATCAGCCTGGTCTTATTTGGAGTCAATACTGGTAGAAAAGAACCTTCGGGGCCTGACCAGAGACCTATCACAATCTGGTACCATGGGAGCCAGTAGCCACTGGTACAGCAACACCTGTTTGTTGGTGTTGTTGTACTGGACTGGCTGTTGGAGAAGCCCTTTATGGAGTTTCATGGTGGCGGTGGTTTAAATCTAAGGAAGGAAGGGATTTATAGTTCCGATGTGGTGTTGCATTGCAAAACAAGCCGCCAATAGTGCGGCAGGTGCAAGCAAGGGGAAGTGGACTTTTCCAGACAATGAGTCACTCTAATTTCCACCTTTGTGTTCTTAACAGGCACATGGTAGGTGCATTGTACTTCACTCGGTGCTAAGACGACCGTGGGGTTGGTACGTCAAGGCAGGTATCCACGTAAATCTTGAGCACATCTGTCCTTTTAACTTTTAAAATTAAAGACAATATGGAATTGAAAAATAAAATTCAAAGGGTTCATTTAATTTGGCTAAGATTTAAACAATTGATATGAGCACAGATTTTATATAATATAGTATATTTTGCCTTAAAATGATATTATTTTCTGAAACTCGTAGAAATCTTCAATTAATATAGATTCGTTAAGTTTGGTAAAGGATATTTTTAATTCAAATTTCATAATTACTTCTCGATTATATGCAGATAAATCAAAATTCTATTCTATTTAAATTTCTTTCAAAATACATTGTTATTTGAAATAGTTTAATTCCGAATTACAAGTGTCAAATTACTGGCGAAAGTACTACGGTATAAATAATATCAAAAAAGTACTATCGTATCAACTTTCCCAACCCTGGTGTGACAACTATTAGGATCATATTTTTTAATAAACGTTTTCATGATTTTTCACTAAAGAAATAGCAACCCGGTTTTATTTGGCCAATCGCTGTTATTTTTCTATAATATTGGCTTTTAGTTAAAATAGCTACGAAAACGATTGGATGAATTTAGCGGACATTGACTGAATGCCAAGTTAGCGGCTTGTTGACTTAAAGAACTTTTAGTAATTTTTTTCTGCTTTTCTTATTGTATTTATTTTCACTACACTTCTGTACAAGAAAATAAAATAAATGGTTGGCAGGCAGGCAGAAGCCGTAACAGCTCCTGCTGTTACTCCTTCCTGTTTTTTTTTCCTCTAGACAAGATACAGTATATTTTATTATTATAAGTACAGTGATCGTTAAGGTTTTAACTATTCATAGAGGGCTTTTGCTAGGTAATGAAATAAACTAAAAGAAATATAAATAAATAAATGAAAAAAGGGGGAACATGGCTAAGAATAGTTATAGCCAAAGGCTAGTTAAATTAATACACAGATGCAGTAGCAAAATAGTTAAACTCATACTCGTTTAACACATGCACAGGTATAGGTACTAATTCGCATACATGTATTTTCTTTTAAAGCTGTTGAAAAATACAAACACTTTCATGGATAAACAACAGCAACGATGACGACGACAAAAAAAACTTTAGATAAAGCTGCAAGTTGCTTAAACTAAAGAAAACAAACTATAGAACTATTTTTGAAACTCTAGCAGCAGCACTGGCAACCAGTAAGTGTTGTTTGTGTCGGGGTGCTCGTAATCAATAAATTTAAAAATAATTCGCAATACATGTCAGAGATGTAATAGGGAAACCATAAATTCGCTTATGTCCACTAAAGTCGTTCAGTCTTTTGATATTTATTTATTTATATTTTTTCAGATTTTTTTTCACTCTAAACATTTTTGTTGTAGGAAGAGGACACTATTTAGGGTTATAGTGGCTGCTTAATATGAAGGTAAGTCTTTATGGATAATTATTTTTAATCTGAGGTATATTTAGATAATACAGAGTGACGATTGTGTCCCTAAACGACTTTTTCATTCTAAAATCAATCAAATAAAAAGCAGTTACAACTATGGAATGAACATATTTATAACGAATTCGTTTGAGAAACTGATTTATTCTGGCCGGAGAGAATGTGCCATACAAAGCGATTCTTCGTAACTTTGCATCCAAATCATTAGTAAACTAGATAATAGTCAATCACCTTTTATTACTAGCCCGATTTCATTCCAACATATGAAATATAACCATTGCACATTGTCACATTTATACAAATTAGAACGAACTGCAAATCAGGGTTCAACAAAATCTAATTATCAATTAGTCTTTTGAGCCGGATGCTTATTGACAAAGCTAATTGTAAAATACTGCGTTAATTCTAATGGAGTGTATCCACAAACACTTTTTTGGTACCGCCAAACAGAAAGAACAATAGAATTTATGATTACACCTTGTTGATGGTCCTTCGAGTTAAATGCTAGTTTATGGTGACGCAATTTACAATTGCAGCTTGTTAATACACGATAAATAGAGCTTCATATTTAACAGGATTGTTTTTATTATTTTATTTATTTTGTTTTTGTCTGTCAGTGAACTGCTACTTTAAAGGAAGTATGTTATATGAAGCAATAACTGAAAACCGGTAGAGTTAAACTATGGTCAAATGTAGGGTACTTTACGATTCCTTTCAGACAAATATATTATATAATCCCAGCTGCCAGCAGGCTGCTCTGGAATCATTACAGCTAACATTCCTGCTGTTTAAAGTGGCATCTAAAATAAAATAAATCTAATAAAAACAAAACAACTACCATTAAATGACCAGCTTTTGGTATTTACTTCATTCATTACAACAAAAATTTTTGTCCACTAGAAATAGAAACATAAATACAGAAATGACAACAACAACAGTATCATCTGCAAAATCATACTATATGTATGACTACTTATACTACTGGTACTTCCACAATCCTCAACTCAACTCATACTACCAGTAAAAGAATTACTGCCATTGCAACAAGGATATACATACATACCAACAAATGTGACGCCACTATTGCCTACCAAATGCAAATACAAATACCAAATACTTACATACTCACTTGGTATTTTGTGGTTAAATTTTTTAGATTTATTTCCTCATCATATGGTTTTGTACATAATAAGGGTTTATACAGCCGTACTCTTTGGCTTGCCCACTTTGTATCTGTAGCAGTCTTTTGGTCTTGTAGACTAACTTGTGGATAGAAAATGAAAAACTATTCATTCAATTGGGAATCACTAATACTTGTCATTATTTGACAAATTTGCTGGAGTAAAAACCAGAATTGGCTGGTTTTCTAAGGTCTTTCTTTTGTATGTAATATTTGCGTGTGTGTTTGTTGAAATAAATTACAAAACAGGCCTTGTAAAGTAATAAATTTTTATAGCAAATTACAGCAAAACAAAAATGTATTAAAAATCTGCAAAGAAATTAAAATAATTTATTGATTCATTTGCAATAATAATTTTGCAGATTGTAATGTGCATTTTAAAATAATGAATGAAAGAGTTTCTTCTTTGAGATCCAGTTTTTTGTATTGGATAAAAGGAGAAAATATTAAAAAAAAAAATTAAGCAACATCTGAAATTAAATAATAGTTATATTTGATAGCAATCTCTGTAAATATTTATATTTGTTTTTCGTGGAGCACTATTGAATAACAAATCGATTTAAAAATGTGAAGTTATTGAAGTGAATATTATAAATTCTGTTAAGGTTTACTTACTTTCTTAAGAAAAAAGATCTGTATTTCTTGTATTTTGTGGAAAGTTTATAGTCGATAGCTCATATAGAAGTTTAAGAAATTTAATAAAATATATTAACATTTTTATCATAGGCTAATATAGAAGTTACACATCTAAGGACTGCGCACAAAAGATTTGCATACAATTTTAAATATATAAAAAAGAAAGCAATGTGTCGATCTCATTAATTTTGTTATAGACCATAGGGTACAACTAGAAGTTTATGTGAGAGGCAGTTCCAACTAAATTTTCAACAAAAAAAAAAAAAATTTCAAAAAACAAAAACAAAATATATACGACTACAGGTATTTTGTTGTTGCATGAATTAGGTTTATGACAATTGAACCAGATTTCTTTTTTTCTCTCACATAAATATCCAGTTATTAATATAGTCAAGTTTTAAATATAAAAGAAATTTAATTTGTTCGTTTTTAATAAAATATTTAATATTTTGTAGAATACTCTCCATAACAGCTTTATTGTGTTTTCGGTTAATTTTTTGTTGGAATGGGTCTGCTTCTTTTTAACATCTATTTTATTTTTTAGTCAGCTTTATGTATTCTTAAAAAAAATTTTTAATATGACCTAATACATTCAAAGTGAACAAAGTTCTGAACAGTTTAGTGGATTGTCCTCCTTTAGTACATAGCAGCACCATTTGTTTGACATCACTCAGTTCCTGTTTTTTTTTTTTTTTTTTTTGTTGTTATAATGAGAAGAGAGATGAGGCCAAAACAAAACAAAATGTAGATCGAGAATCGAGAAGAAACTGTAAAAGAATTTTGTCACCCATTACACATAGGTCTGAACTATATAACAAATTTTAATTCTAACCATTAACCAGACTGAACACAGAGATGTTTAGGTATCCTCAATGAAATTATTAAGAGGTTCCATGGGTGAAAACCTGTCTCCAAGCGGCCGAATCAATTATATGTATTTTAAGACGTGTTTATTTACTATTTTGTTTTTGTTATTTTTATTAATTTTAAAAAAGCTTTTTGAGTATAAACTACTAACAAATTTTCTGTTGGCATCACCAAATAATTTTTTTCCTACTTTAAACAACTAATGGTTGCAGCTTCCAGAGCTTTGTATTGAAATTCGGTTGTATTTTTCAATACATAAAATAAATTTTAAAATTTCAGCATTTAGTTTACGTAAACAAGTTTATATTTGTAGCAATACCAATTGGATCCTATTTAATAATAACTGGATCATAATATGCTGAATTCGTAAAATTATTAAAATGACCATAAATGTATGATGAAATTTTTATTATTGCAACGATTTGCTAACCTATTTCTTCTCTGTGTGTATACTTCTCTGTTAAAAGTGTCACTTGTTCTGAATGAAGTGCTTTTTTCCACACATGAACAAATGTATTGCCAGACCGAAAATTTTTTCAACAATTTCGATTTTTTACATGATATTTATCTAACACATTTCCCATAACATCTGTGATATGGAATTCATGACCAGGATGTTGAAAAAAGTCTATCAGTACGTACTTTTTGTCACCCTTTAAAGAGCATTCATATTTTTGAAAAAAATTAATCTCTGTAATATTCGTTCTCTCTTTTGCCTTTACATTTTTTCTAGTGTTCCTGTTAGGAACTTTTTTTATTTCGTTGATTTTTAACTTTTCTAATAAAATACTCGTATATACAGCAATTTGAAAGGCCAGTATTGCCCTATATATGTGTTGGAAGGCCATCGGTAGGTCCTGGGGAGAGTGGATCTCAGGAGTGTGAAGTGACTCTTCGACACGATGATTAAGCCCATACTTATGTATGGAATGATAGTATGGTGTGTAGTTCAGCGCTACTCATAACAGCAGCGCTTCGTGCAACTCCATCGAAGGCCTTATTTGTTCTAATGAACTGGCTACCTGTAGATTTTATGGCCAAATATATCGCCATTACGACGGCGACAAGGCTCGAGACAGTTTCGGCCATGCGACCATTTTAGGTTTCCTTAATAGCATTCCTAGCAATATTGATTATTGTATCCCCACACCCTTTCTTGGCAGAGACTTCTCAGTATCAATCTCAACTACCCCATAATTAAGGGCTGGTTCAGTTGAGGTTTATACTGATGGGTCCAAATCTGCTGATGGGGTTGGGGAGGCGTCTATATTCCCGCTTGTAGGAAAAACATATCCTTTAAATTGCAAGATCACTGCAGCATTCTTCAAGCAGAGATCTCGGACATAATGAGGGCGGCGAACTGGTTAATGTACTATAGGGTATTCGGAGCGGATATCCAAATCTGTACAAAAAGTAAGACCGATCAAAACGCTCTCTTTTCGACATCCAGATTGGTACATGAATGCCGGACATCTCTGAACTAGATGGCAAGACATTCTAACCTGGAGTTGGTCTGGATTAGGGGTCATTCCAGAACTCCGGGTAATTTTATTACGGATGCACTAGCCAAAGATGGATCACTTCTTCGAGGCGAAAGCGGTACTACAACCAGTTGGTCCGGGTTGTAGTACCGCTTTCGGCTTACAGATCAATAATTCTGCGAAACTTATCGAGGACTGCACAGGATAGGTGGACAAATGAATTCACCTGTTCAACCTCGAGGCAATTATGGTCCCATTATGATGATTGTCTGAGAACTCTGGCAGCCGTGGTCACAGGGCACTGGATTGCTGGTACGCATGCTAGGAGACTAAGGCTCCCATTTAAGGACTTTTGTTGAAGTTGTCGGGATAAGGAAGAAGAAGAGACGGTGGAGCATCTTCTATGTCACTGTCCCACTCTTGCCGAGATTAGGACATTCAAATTTGGAAGTCCGTTTATGCATGTGTTGTCAGATCTCTCTAATATCGATGTCAGATGGTTCAGCTCTTTCATACATGCGTCGGGTTGTTTCGCTTCGAACGTTGGAATGGACATGTGAGGTAGAAATATATGATCCGTCAGGCTTTCACAATTTGACCAAATTGGATCCAAGTGTGCTGTCTCTGGACAGTTGCCCCAATAACCTAAACTAACCTATATTATGTAAATAAACATTTTCTTCTGGTATCAGGGTTCCTTCCATTGATCACAAACTTTTTTATTTTTTGTGACTCTAAAGATTTAATTTATCACCTCACTTGTACCGCTAGCAATTATTTCATAAGGTTGATAGGTGTTTTGATTATAAAGTTAAATTATGCATTTACACGAATTTTATTAAATTTTCACTTTAATAAAAACTAATTATATTATTAAAACAAAATTTAGTGCATAGCTACTAAGAATAATAGCAAATGTAGACAAGTAAGAAGCACTAATTACAATAAAAGTACAGCAAAAGTTATAAGTATTAAAGTGTGCACGGATTTTTTCGTGTACAGTCCTTATAGCAATCTTTGATTTCTAACTTTAAAATTGTACCTGACAAAAAAAAACCTGCGGAATTTTATTGTGCAAATGTAAGGAATTATTTCTTTTCTTTTATTAATTTTACAATGCATAATGTACTTTTTTTTAGCGCTCAAGTGATCAAACAAAGTAAACACTTAAAAATAACTTTAATTTTTATATTGAACTATATATCCAGCACATTTAATTTGTAAAATTTGTTTTTCTTTTATTTGTCGTTTGGTTGAACAAATTATTAATTTTCAGATCGTTTTAATTTAAAATAACTAAAAAGAAATATTGTTTCTTACCAAACGATTAGGTAACGTTAATGTTCTTTTCTTTTATGTGAATTATATGTTTATTATTTCTGTGGTTAAAAGGAAAAACTACGTAAGTCATATCATTTTTTTTCGTTCTCATTAGTTTTTTAAAATTTCCTCCTAAAGAAATTTTAAATATTTATATATATATATATATATATATATATATATATATGTATATATATGTATATATATATATATATATTTATATATATATATATATATATATATATGTATATATATATATATTTATATATATATATATGTATATATATATATATGTATAAATATATATATATATATATATTTATAAATTGATTAAAATTTCTTTAGGAGGAAATTTTATATAATATATATATATATATATATATATATATATATATATATCGATTTGCCTATTTTAATTTTAGGTATATTAATTAGAAATTAATTGGAAAATCTAAAGTATATCTTAAATTTAGGAAACTACGAGATCTTCAGAAACTCAAAATTTTTTGTAGCATAGTGTATTTAGAAATTTTCCATCAAATTAAATATTTGATTTTATTTTAAAAATTTTATGAAGATATTTTTTACTTACACAGAGAAAAAAAATTCATATATTTCAAAAATTTTTTCATAAATATTATAAATACCACATGACTTTTTTCCCAACCTTTTTAATAAAAAATAAAATTTTGTTCATAGATATTATTAATTTTTTTTTAATGAAAATTTTAGGAATTTTGCAAAAATTTTTGTTAAACCTTTTATTTAGTTTTATTAAATTTGATTGCAAATGGTAAATGTAAATAGTAATACATGAAAATATTAACAAATGCTTAAGGCAAATGTTAATAATGGCAGAATGCCAAGGAAAATCTATTAAAAAATAATGTTTAAAATTCTGCATATTTTTGCTCGAATTCTGCAGTATATCTTTCTGATAAAAAGCGCTTCCGTTCTTTTCCAAAAATGTAGCTAAAAGTCATTAAAACTTAAAAATTTCCAAAGTAAATTTCAAAAATTTTTTTTACAAATTTTAAATAAAAGAAAGTCTTCTTGACTTTTGATACATTTGAAAAAATATAAAAAATGTTAATGCTTGAGAAATTATGCTTAAATATTATGAAGCGTAATCAATGAAGTAAATTTTTATATTTCTGTTTTTTCTGTGTACAAGAACATTTTGTATATATTATTTTTTCTTTCTTTAAATCTGTTTGAAATTTTCAATTTATTTTCATGAAGATCGGTCTGTAATTAACCTTATCTCCCATATAAACTCCATATGCGAAAAATTGTTTTAACGTGCATAAATGCCATTCGACACAAAGAAGTTTTATACAAGAAAAAATCAAATTGCTGAATTTTAAAGCATCGGTTCAGAAATGACCATAGCCCCAGTATAATATCTACATACGGAAATCACATTATACCCTATAAACATTGGGAAGATATCTTTCTGGAAGAAATTTACGGAATATCTTCTTTTTTATTATTTGGACAAAAATCATCAAAACAATATATTTCCACTACTACATTTTTATCAGTTTAAAGAAAATTAGGCAATAAAAAATATATATATAAAATTTAAAATTTTTTATTATTTGTTCCTGAAAGTATCGACTTTTTTCAGCAAGATCATTATCACCTCCACAATTAATTGATGATATCCCATTGAAATCATCTGAAAGAAATTAATGCAATACTTTTTTTCAGTAATAATTTTTTCAGTTGTCGAGATGTAAAAGATTTCTTTTTCATATTATTTCAAGATTTATTTAGTGATAATTTTTCTATATATTTATTATATCTTCCAGAAGATTATCTGGCGGTATCTTCTTTTTTTCACCTGGATGATATTTTGCTTGGTAGGGTAGTGTATAAGTCCCATATATATGTTATTATTAACATAATAGTATGTATCAGGTATATCAAAATTGATACAATTGTATTTGTTTTGGTAAAATTCGAGTCTGAAAAGTACAATGGTATACCAATGACCAATTTGGTACAATTTAAATTTGTTTCTATAGAAAATCATCTTACTCTGAAATCAAAACTAAAAATTTACAGTTTTTTTATTTGATTTTAATTTTATTTTTATTTTTTTTTTGCATTTTTAGTCATTATTACAATCATAATTATATTTTATTCATAAATTGGGAGCGCTTTTATCGACGTTAAAATTAACATGTATAATTCTACAAGTTAACTCCTAACCAGTGTTGCCAGGAGTTGAGAAAAACAGAGGCTAAATTGAAGATTAAAAATGGTTAAAAAAAGGCTAAGTGATCCAATGATCCTTTTTTAATTTCAATTTTAAAACTATTTTTTTTCTCATTCTCATTAGTTTTCGATATTTTTTTTAAAGTCATTGCAAAAAGTCTTTAAATAAAACTTAGAAGAGCTGCCAACAAAATTACCCAATAAAAAATCGTCTAAAATATTCCCATACAAATTTGGATAATATGTATTTTGTGAAAAATTGCCAAATGCTTTGAAGTGATTTTTCGATTTTTCCTTTTTTATTAAGCATTTCCTCATTTTTAAGTAATTTTTCACTTTTATAAGATTTTTTAATATATTCATAATTAGTTTCTATAGTTTATGAAGTATATTAAAAAATAATTATGATAATCAATTTAGTAAGTCCTTTAAATTAGTTACGTTGTTTATAGGTGAAAATTTTTGTCACGTATAAATAATCTCGATTTTTTGGTCTAATAAATAAACAAAAATGTTTAAATGTATGCTTCTGTAAAATAAAAATAAGTAAGAACAAATAAGAAATCATTGTTTTCTTCTTGAAATACTAACATTTTAGATTTTAAGAATCAGAAAAGGATAGAAAAAAGCTAAAAGCTAAAACGAAAATGTTGAGGCTAAAAGCAAAATAAAAAATATAAATTTATCTGGTGGTATCTTCTTTTCTTCACCTAGATGATAATCTAGCAATATTGCCTATTTTTCTTCAAGACTCATTGATTTTTTAGTGCTGCACATTCTCTCACGATGGGGAAACTACTGCAATACGAAAATGATTATTATGGCAATAAAGTTTTTCTTCTAAGCAATACGAATTCGAATCACTTAAGTATCATTTTGCTTGTAGGGATATATAGTTACTAATTAATTTTAAAAGTGCTTAAATGTATGTTTTCTTTGATGTAATTTAAATACTTGAACACAAAATTCTTTAAGAGAACAAAATAATGTGAAGGTGAGGTTATATATAGAGTACACGTTTTTTGTTGTTTAAGATTTTAAGCGTTCTGATATTATTATAGAACTTGCTAATATTTATTACAGAAGTTTTTATCAGTATTATGAATCTAGTTTATTTTGAGGATTAATATTGCATTTAAAATACTTTTAGAAGTATGATTCTATAGAAAGTATTTAAACATGTTGATTAAACAGTTGTTCTGGCAAACTATCATACAAAAAAATTTAATTAATATAATTAATTCCTTAAGTGAAATCTGTTTATAGTTATTTTTTATCTACATTTTGAAGATGCAAAAATTTTTACCAAAACTTGTTGGCATTTAAAAAAACTGGCTATAAGAGTGAATATCTGTAACATTTATAAATTCTAATGCTTTAATTTATGTCCAACTGGAACTCAATTGGCGTATATCTATAATTTCAAAAACAAAATTATTTATCCTATTTTTTTAAAACATCAATTAATTGGCAATAAAAATATAAAATTTATCTACACCATTTCCAGTTTTATTTCAGAAATTTCTATTTATGTTTCAAAAATTTCTATATATGTTTCATAAATTTCCTTTTATGTTTTTGAAATATCCATTTATATTTTAGAAACTTATAATTATATTTCAGAACTTTCTAATTATATTTCAGAAATTTTTAATTATATTTTGAAATTTTCTGGTTATACTTCAGAAGTTTCTAATTGTATTTTAAAAATTTCTATTTGTAGTTTAGAAAATTTTAAATGTAATTTACGAATTTTTCACTTGCAGTTTAAAAATTCTAAATGTAATTTCAAAGTTTCCAATTTGTATTTCAACATTTTCTGTTTGTATTTCCGAAATTTCCAATCGTATTTCAGAATATTAAACATATATTTTCTATGGAAAAATTCTTAAATACAAATGGAAATTTCTAAGTTTCTAAAATATAATTAGAAATTTCTAAAACATAATTAGAAATTTCTTAATTATAATTAGAATTTTATAAAATATAAATGGATATTTCAAAAATATAAGTAGAAATTCTGAACTATAAATTGAAATTTCTGCAGCACAACTGAAAATGGTGTACTAAAGCAGACATTTTTATTTACTATTTAATTAAAATCTAATATTATTAAAATAACGATGTTTATGATAATTTCATTGAATATCAAATGATATTATACTTTTTGGTTTTTTCCTTAGATTGTTTGTGTACGACAACAAAATAATAATTTCCCAAGTTTATTATAATAAATAAACTATTTTCTTAATCAGCCAAATCTTTTAAAATACCATATTTGTTTGTGCAATTATTATTAGAAAATAAAATACAAAACAAGATCTCTCCAAAAGCACAAACAAAGAGTATCTAAATAACAAGTATGTATCTCTAGAAAGGCAGCAACAACAACAAAAATAAAAAAAAATCAGAAAACGAAAAAAAAATGTTTTAAAATAAAATCGATATAAAGGAAGAAAGAAACCTGTTGCTTTGAAACGAAATCACCACTAAATAAAATTAGACTTTTGTAAATAAAAAAAGTAAAAAAAACAAAACTACAGCAAAATCAACAAACAAAATGCAGGCATAAATATCAAATTTCAATACTCTGGCTCTTAAGGTTGTGACAGTTGAAATGTTGATTGTAAATTGTAATTTCAAGATTAATAAAATTGGCAAAGAAATTGTCATGATCACAAGTGTATGATAATAATATTATACTCGTACTAAAAATATAAATACTCGTACTAACTCAACAACTAGTTGTTGTTACTGATATTGTTGCTATGATTGTTGTTTGTGTAGACAGAAATATACATATAATATTTAGATATACTAACAAATATTTAGATGAAAAAGGACAGACGCAGGAAGATAGATGAACGAATGGAGATAAGCGGAAGGACAGACAGACAGACGGACACAGAAGCAAATGGACAGTAAGACCTACAAAGTGCTTTGCAAAAATATTAAAAATGCATCTAATTTGAAATCTTATACCCTATAGTACTTTTCATATTTTTTTTTTAGCAGAAAACATAAACAAATTTTTAACTGGCCAGCGCGAGTGTTTTCTTTACAGCAAATATTGAGCTGGCCAGCGAGAGAGTTTTCTTTAAAGAAAATGTTAAGCTGGTCAGCGAAAAAGTTTTCTTTATAGAAAATGTTGAGCTGGTAGCCGCAAGAGAATTAGCTATTTGTTTTTTTTTTTTTCTAAAAATAATTTAGAGCATCTAGTATTCGACACTATCATATTGATTGAATTATCATTTAATTTTGGTTGTTGTAGCCAACCAGAGACCCACTTGTTTGTTAAACAAAATCTCAACAAAATGGATAGATATTTACTTTACAAGTAACTGTGTGACAATTTGTTTGTCTGCAAATCTTTCGTTAAAAAAGAAAAAAAAAAAATATAAATTCATATAATAAAGTATTAAATTTTATTATCGTTTATTAAAAGAAAAAGAAAAACTTCAATAAAATAAACGAATGTAACGTATTGGATTTGGTAAAATCTTAATTTTTCTTTCATTTTCAAGTTTATCATCTTTGGCTCTAGAAGTTATGTTGACAAATATGCGTAATTTATGAAAATTTATGAAAAATCTATAAATACTATTAAGGAAGTGATTACCAAGGAAATTATCTAGACAATCTATTTGACATTAAAATATTCAGAGAGGCTGGTAACTCAATGTGCGTTCTAAATAAAAATATAGAAATTTAAGATATTAAACTTGAAGTTAGATTT
Source organism: Protocalliphora azurea (assembly GCA_932274085.1). Lineage (NCBI taxonomy): Eukaryota > Metazoa > Arthropoda > Insecta > Diptera > Calliphoridae > Protocalliphora > Protocalliphora azurea. The sequence goes on from OW026522.1 coordinate 118,543,014, forward strand.
AGTAACTCTTTTTCTATTATAGGAAAATTAAGTTATTTAAAAATTTTATAAACAGCTGATTATAAATTATTTTGGTTTTGAACTGTTAAAAAAAGAAAAAAAAAAATACATGTATATATTATCATAAATTTCATGTACTTATTTGATTCGATTAGTGAATAACTCAATATTTGTATTCGGCTTGCAACTTGCATTTAAAAACAACATTAAAATACTACTTTAGCAATATTGCAAAAGTTCATAAGGGCCATCAGACATTAGCAGTCTTTTCGGGCTATAGCCATAACATTTTTCTTTACTTAAGTATTTGGTTGGCAGTCTGGCAGATAGCATGTGTATACATTTATCTGAGACAAATATTGTTTGAAAGATTTTGTATTTTCTCAAACTATTTATTTAAGCCATTTTTAACCCTTTAAAGTGAGAAACTAATCTTAAAAACTCAGTCTATTTTCTTAACCCAAATTGACCTAGCGCGCCCTTATGGTGTCGCAAGCAACGGTTATATAAAAAGCTATATAGCACAGAAGATATTCAAAATTTTAAACAAATCCAAATTTCATTTCATCATATGGAAACTTGTTAATAATATTAACATGATGGTAGGTAATTTATATTATGTGTTTGGAAGTAAATGATCCTTTTTTAAGCACTTAAAAAATTATTGTTAAAAATGTAAAAAATTAACGACATCAAAAGTAATACACATATGCTTTTTGACACTGTGTAGCCTTGAAGAAAAAATTCAAATTTTGCTGGAATCCGTCATGAATTTAAATATAAAAATACTTTAAACATGAAATATGATTGAAAAATTTTCAAGTAAAATAAATTTGGCTTGAATATAAATGCCCTTTTTATTGGAGAACGCTATTGAACACAAGTATATTTCAATGCTTTGCACTGAATTGAAGATTTAAAATATATTTTGTTTCAACTTTAACTCCAGCAAAAATGCTTATTGGGATATTATATTGGTATAAATAAAAAAATATATATAAAATACTTTTATTCAGTTTTTTATGAAATGTGTATTTGCATTACAATATGGGTGCGCCAGGCACAACATAGAAATTTTTTGGTAGTATTTTTCTTTTGTTAGCTTTCCAAGAAATGTAAGTTTTTTGGTGTAAAACGCGTTTTCACGAAAAATTGTCATTCCATGAAGATCTGAAGAATTTGCGAGTGAAAATGTTGAATATGTCTGAAGGATTTTCATCGAATGGCCTAAGATTATACTGATGTTAGAGACCTAGGCGATGTTGGTAACGTTTCTAATATTAATATTCCTCGTTTAGTCCTTAAACATTTCTTTAAATCAACGTATGATTGCATGTCATATTGAATATAGAGGAGAAAAATTCTAAAGCAGAATTTTTATATATCTAAATGGCATTTGTGTTGAAAATTTTGGTCAGCTTCAACGTTAATTGAGAGAAAGTCTAAGAGTCTTAGAGTTTAGGAGTCCAATAGTCATTTGCTACCCTGTAAATGAGATTATGTAGATATCCTCTAATATACAAAAGTGGATTCGTAACACAATAAGTTTTGATGATCATAATGAAGGTAATCTTTCAACACCGAGAGCTTAAATAAGGCGTTATATCATGACTTCTCCAACTCAAGTTAGTGTATTTAATGCTAGAAATTCAATATGTAAAATATATTTCTCAATACCATACTAGAACTAATATTAAATTGCAATTCCTTAAGATAGTTTGCCAATAAACATTTTTTTTGGCTAAGTTACTCATTTTCTTCTGTACATTAGACTATAGTCTAAACTAGTTTAGACTATAGTCTAGCCTATAGTCTAGTCTATAGTCTAGTCTATAGTCTAGTCTGGTCTATAGTCTAAACTATAGCCTATAGAGTAGACTATATTCTAGGCTATAGACTATAGAGTAGACTATAGTCTAGGCTATAGACTATAGAATACACTATAGAGTAGACGATAGACTATACTATAGTTTAGACTATTGACTAGACTATAATCTAGCCTAGTCTAGAATATAGTCTAGTTTATAGTCTAGTCTAGTCTATAATCTATACTATAGTCTAATCTATTATCTGTACTATAGTATATAGTATATAGTATAGTATAGTATAGTATAGTATAGTATAGTATAGTATAGTATAGTATAGTATAGTATAGTATAGTATAGTATAGTATAGTATAGTATAGTATAGTATAGTATAGTATAGTATAGTATATAGTATATTGTATATAGTATATAGTATATAGTATATAGTATATAGTATATAGTATATAGTATATAGTATATAGTATATAGTATATAGTATATAGTATATAGTATATAGTATATAGTATATAGTGTAGGCTATAGTCTAGTCTTTTTTTCATTAGGCAGGTGGAAATCTTTCATAAGATTCTCATGATTATAGATTAACCATGAGATATGTCGGACTCATTCCGACTAAAACCACCTCCTTCGTCATTCAGCAACCCTGCGGAACTATCTACAAAGATATTGCATTGCAGGACAGGAGAGCCTTATCTAGGCTACTTCTGGTGTCTGGGATTTCCTATGATTCTCTTCCGTTCTAAGTTTATCATGGATAATTTTATTCATTGAGGATATTACATCCCAATTTTCTCTCATATTAGGGATGATGTCAACAATATTTTGCGGATTCTCCATGTCGCCTATTTAGCCATACATTTATTCTCGGGATTAGTTTAAAGGTCCATCTTCCTTGGCGGCTGTCTTCCCATCTGCTCTGTCTCTATCAAAACTACGTATACGAGTGTCTAGTCGATTTGGGTATCTTTTGATTTCATTCAAACATTTGGCTTCATCAGCGAAGATATCTGCGGGAATCATTCCCGCTATGACATGGGCCGATAAACTGTATACAGATTTTAGCTTCCTCGCGTAAAGTATAACTGAGCTGACCACCGTGGATATTATCTTCCTTTTGGATTGCATTGGTCCACCCACATTCGGCATCACTCTTTCTAGAGAGGCTCTAATATTTGCTGCCTTGTTATCAGTATACTCCAAAATATTTGAAATGGAATTTTGATGTCACCTGGTGTTCTCCAACAGTTATTCTCATGGTCTCTTTTTTGTGCCTGTTTGTAACAATACAAAATAGACTCTAGACTAGACAATAGACTAGACTATAGAATATACTAAGGCCAGAAAATAGACTATAGTCTATAGTAAGTCTATAGTAATGTTTTAGTCTATTGTATTGCCTATGGTCTTGTCTACAGTTTAGTCAATGGCATTTACTATAGTCTAGACTATAGTCTATTCTATAGTCTTGGCTATTGTCTAGTCTGTAATCTTGACTATAGTCTCGTAGATAGTTTTGCCTATAATCTAGTCTATAGTCTTGATTATTGACTTTTTTCGATAGTGATAAATATTTCTTTATATAAAAATATATAATTTTATTCTCGTATTAGATTAAAGAGAACACATAGACTTGCCCGTCCCAATCATGGTACTAAGGGTTAACAGTACAGTACCTTTGGTATGTATGTTCATGTCGTATGGAATACATTGTTGCTTTTGATCTTTTGATCGTTTCGTGTCCATCAGATGCATACAAAATATAAAATTTTTTCTACACAAGCACACACACATGTTTCTTATGCTATAACCAAAGCAAAGAGACTAGGAATACTAAATAAATACAAATACTACTAGAAAATATTTAAGATACAAATCAGACCTCTATGACCGTTATATTTTGTTTTTATTTTTCTATGTATTTCTATAGCCGCTGTTGTGTATATTTTTGTTCATTTCTTGTTTCAATTTGACACGGTATTAAGGAAATGAATACCAATTACTTGGAAACAACAAGATATATCTATTGTCAGTTATTTTTTGTTTCTTATACACAAGAAAAAAAATTTTATATATGTTACATACTTATGTTCATGTACGGATTTCTTTGTATAGAGTTCTTTAAAAACTAGAGTTAAAAACAAATTAATTATTTATTTGTTCAAGAAATTAATAACTATTTCAAGTTACAGCCCCATTAATAAACAATACATTGTCATAACAATTATTGAGCTATTTTCTAACAAAATTGTTTACAATTTCTGCGACAATTTATTGTATTTTATTCTTAAAAAAAAAAAAATATATATATATATATATATATATATATATAAATTTGAATACAACATTGTTGTATCGAGCTGCATGTTAAGTGTCATAAGCACATTAAACACTTACATACGAATTTAATTTGATTTTAGCTTAAAACAAAAGAATAAAACTGAAATAAAATTATTTCGATTCAAAGACTTGTACTCCATTTTTCATGTAAAATTGTCATTAATTTTACTCTGTAATTCACGCCTGTCACGCTTTTTAAAATTGTTGTTATTAGACTTGTTATATTTAAATAATTATTCGATAAATTTTGTCTTAAATTGTTGCAAAAGAATATGAACATTTTAATAACTGGTATATTTTATGGTAAAATTGTAAAATATATACACTGTATAATATTATGTGCCAATGCTTTAGTTAAAGATTTCAGAAATATACAAAATAATTTAAGACACTTGTTTGCTAAAATCAAGGGGAGGCTCTGGCACAAACGTATGTATCAAATTAATACAAATATTACCATTGGCATGTTTCAAACTCTGGTAAAGAAAAATTTCTTAGAATTGTTAGGCTCAAATTCTTTTGAATAGAATAGAAAGCCTTCTAAACCCATCTTTCTATCAAGAAAAAGTTAAATAAAGCAACCCATAATTCCCATTATTTCCAAATATTTGTTCAGAAACATTATTTAAGGCCCAATTCAGTGCAACAATCAAATTTTTTGAAAATAAATTTGTATGCAAATTGCTGATTGTTTCTAATGTTTTTTGAGTAGTTTTCATAAAATTTTTTCACAATTCGCTTGTTGTACTGAATCAGTCCTTTAACTATTTGAAAGTAGAAGTCAATTTTAGTTTTGAATTATATCACCAGAAATTTTCCAACCACTCACATAAATATGTACATAATAGAGTTGGGTCTGAAGAATCGTTATTAAAACTGATTTCCAAAAATACAAATTTTCAGAGTGATGCTCTTAAAGAATAGCGATATGACTTCTTATTCTTATATTGCAAATGTCATTACATGTTCTATAAATGTACTTTGTTTAGTAAAAATAAAAAATGTTCAAAAGTAATTGTATTTTAAATAAAAACCGATTAATCATTTTTTTAAGAAAATCCGTATTCAAAACCGGTTGTTTTGAAACAAACTATTATCAAACCCTGTTTGCTGAAAATGTCGTTTTTTTAATACACTATGGATAGCTAAATATAAAGAAAACTCTCTCGCTGGCCAACTCAAAGTTATCTATAAAGAAAACTCTCTCGCTGGCCAGCTCAAAGTTATCTATAAAGAAAACTCTCTCGCTGGCCAGCTCAAAGTTATCTATAAAGAAAACTCTCTCGCTGGCCAGCTCAAAGTTATCTATAAAGAAAACTCTCTCGCTGGCCAGCTCAAAGTTATCTATAAAGAAAACTCTTTCGCTGGCCAGCTCAAAGTTATCTATAAAGAAAACTCTCTCGCTGGCCAGCTCAAAGTTATCTATAAAGAAAACTCTCTCGCTGGCCAGCTCAAAGTTATCTATAAAGAAAACTTTCTCGCTGGCCAGCTCAAAGTTATCTATAAAGAAAACTCTCTCGCTGGCCAGCTCAAAGTTATCCATAAAGAAAACTCTCTCGCTGGCCAGCTCAAAGTTATCTATAAAGAAAACTCTCTCGCTGGCCAGCTCAAAGTTATCTATAAAGAAAACTCTCTCGCTGGCCAGCTCAAAGTTATCTATAAAGAAAACTCTCTCGCTGGCCAGCTCAAAGTTATCTATAAAGAAAACTCTCTCGCTGGCCAGCTCAAAGTTATCTATAAAGAAAACTCTCTCGCTGGCCAGCTCAAAGTTATCTATAAAGAAAACTCTCTCGCTGGCCAGCTCAAAGTTATCTATAAAGAAAACTCTCTCGCTGGCCAGCTCAAAGTTATCTATAAAGAAAACTCTCTCGCTGGCCAGCTCAAAGTTATTCTGTATTCTTTAACCTCTCTATCGCCAACAAGCTATAATTAGCATTAAAAATTATTTTGGCTTAAAGGAATGTTTCCCAGACTCTTTTAGCTTATTTTACAACCCTCTTGCCTTTGTTCAAAGTTCGATAATTTAAGCAACTTAACTTTAAAGTTTAAGCATGATTCAACCTCTTAATGCTTTTAAAATTAAATTAATTTTTCATACCTCTCCTAACATGTTTTTTTTTTTCTGAAAACAAAATAATTAAACAAAAATCTTAAAGTTTGTAATCTATTTACCAATTAAAAACTGATTGTTTGATATTTAAACAATAGGTTGATCTTAATACAGCAAAAGTTCATATTAATTCGTTTTATTTACTATTGTTTGTTGTTGTTGTTGTTTTTTTTTAATATAATTAAGTTGTTAGTCTCAGTTACAGTTGGTGGGTTAGTTGTTTATCTTAAATATCAGCTAACTGCAAAAAATATAAAAAATAAATAAAAAATTAACTAAAAATGAGAAAAAGCTACAAACACAAAATTTATTTCATTATAAAATATTTTATTTATGTTTATATTCGATTTTAGTTGATATTTTGTTTTTCCGTTTGATATTTTACCATAGATATTGAATTTAATGAGTGTAATAAAAAAATGTAATAAAAAAAATGAACAATTTTTAATTTTTTCAAATAAATTTTTTTTTATAGTACTACTAAAGAGATTCCATTTTTTTTTTTACAAGTAAAGTTGTTAGGCAGAGGTGTTTGTCAAGGTATGTATTCCCCAAGGGATATTTAATGTAAGATAACAATACTGCAAGAGAAATTGAATAAGCAATTCCTATATTTCCTATACAATTAAAAAAAAAAAGTTTTATGGCGGAGAAAACTTTCCGTATTCTTTGTTTATGATTTATGATTTATTTTACTTGTTTATAGCTATCTTTTAATATCAGGTTATATTAATAAAATGTTGTAAATGTACGTTTAAACGAATTGATTCTTTTAAATCTCTTTCTGCGGGAGTAGAACTACATTCACTTGTTTTTCTGAGTCATATATTTGTACACAAAGCAGGCAACGAACCACCTTACTTGGATGTGTTAATTAACTCTGGAAAATAAAATTAAATTGTTTCTTAGGTTTTATTCTCCATAAAAAAATTGTGGTTATTAATTTATACATTGTTGCAGATATTTCAAATTAATAGACATCATATTTGGTTTGTCAGTAGTTTATTAATTTTTTTTATTATTCATTTATTTTTGTTAAAACCGTTATGGTTTAATAAGTTCGATTAATTAATGCAATTATTTATTTCTTTTTATCAAATTGTTTAATTGTTTATATTAAAAAAAAAAGTTTTTTCAGATAAGCACTTTTGGTCAATTTACAGATCCGCATTGTATTTCTATTTAATTATTGTGATTGGTTCGTTAATAAATATTTTAGCTGAGGCTTTCTGTTGTTAGTGTATGATGAATGTTTGAAATATTTTTATAGAAATTAGGGAAAATTATAAATAAAAATCATATCAATTGAATGTATCATTGAAATCTTAATAAGTAATGAAATTAAAATTAATGATACGCTACTCCAGAATTTCACTTTTTATTTTCACTCGAAAAACGATGTAGGCTGCAGACCCTCTCGAGGATATCAAAATACAATTTTGAAAAATTTTGGAACACTCTCTAAATTTCAAGATATTGCGAAAAACCGTTTTTAGGGTAGTTCCTGCACTCTATATAAATTTTAAGTCAATTTAAAAATTTTAAATTGTTTAAGAAAGCAGAAGTACCTAGCTTTTAAATTATATGGCAATATTTTATATACATTCAAACTAAGCAATGAATTATTCACCATTTTTAAATTTACTTCCTTTTTATTTTTTGAGATTTTAAATTTGATGTAGATTTTTTTGATGAATTTCTTCACGACTACACATATTGACTTAATAAGTTTTAAATGCAATTTTGTTTAGAATAAAATGAGATAGCTCTATGTTAAATCGCTTAAAAACTCAAAAAGTTGTTAAGCATTTTCAAACCTTTTAAAACCACTTTTTTTTATATATTTTAAGACCAAGTACTTTTATAATATTCTTTACTTGGTTTTTACTTTTTGAGGCAAAAATTTAAAAAAAGGTATGGAAAGTTTTATTAAGTTATTACAGTTACAATTGAATAATTTTTATTGTTTTTATTCTAATTCGAAAATACAAAATTTTGTTACGTGTATAACTAAAATGCCTTTACCCCAGGTCCACAATTGAGATTAACACTAATACAATATGCAGAAGAGAGTAACCATTTTGTTTATATTATGTTAAATCTTAAGTAAGTGGTACACGTATTCTAATAAACCCTATAAGATATAACATTTTTATTTAAGAAATTCGCACTTTTTTAGCACAAATTTTATAAAAATGTTTTTCAAAATATAATTTGCAGTAATTTCTAAAATGCACATGCACACACACAAAAAAAAAAAACTATCGCATATGTGTATTTTTTTGACAGTTTATCTTATAAACAGCATTTTTGCGGTTAAATTTAGCATCTTCAACTTCGATTTAGCATATTATTTTATAGTTTTTAATTATATATTCAACATTTTCTAGCATTTCTCAAAATAACGACAAAATTCAAATACTGAAATTAAACAAAATGAATAATTCGAATAAGGAATTTTAATTTGTTTGAATTATTCGATCACGTATTTAAAATTATTCGAATTTTTCGAATAATTAAAAAAATTTATAAAGTAAAATATTTATGATTTTTTAAGTTTTTTTTTTTTTATATGACTATAAAAAAAATAATGGTACTATACAAAAGGTTAGCAATTTATTGGAAATGTCTTTAAAAAGTATTCTCAATAAATGTAAATATATCGTCCATTCAAATAAAGATTAAAAAAGACTATTTTTTGACAGGATGTTATCAGATTATCTTTATATTTGGTAAACTGCATTAAGCTTTTTTCATTCAAAATATAAATTTCGTTCAATATTTTAATTTTTCTACAAATCAAAACGTCGTAAAAATATGTAAAAGCCATTAGGAATTGTCGCAGCGTTTTTTTCATGTTTTGAAGTTGCTTCGAAAAACCTTCTACGTTTTTCGTTTATTTTTATATCGAATGTTTATGGTTTCTACATGATGTATATGATGTGTGTGAAGTAATTGTATGAAGTAAAATTAAACAAAATATATAAGAAAACTTTATATTATCAGCATCATCTTCGTAATTTGGATGTGATCATTTCTCTTCGGTAAAGACTAAATCAATCTATACATACACTAATCGTTATCAAAATTTTGCTTTCCAACTGGATAAAATATACCTTTTAAAAACACTTAAATATGGTTCCATGGTGGGATTTGCATTCTAAAATGAAAATGGTGAGGAACAATTGTTATATATAAGGAGTTTCATAATTGCTAATACCATATGTAAAGTTATTGAAGAAAATTCTCTGTATTAGGTCACAAAATCAAAATAGAATTTACATAAGTATTTTAATTTTAGCTCTTTTTACAAAAAATACTCATTATTTTTTTTTTAAACTAACTTCTTTTCGGTTCAAATATTTTTATTCCGGAAATAATTATTGAGAAAACAGTATTATTGGATTTGCATCGTTTCAGTCTATGTCGCAATACTCCGGTCCCCGTTAACCGCGCATACCGGGGTCTAGGTGTATTAGACTTAAAAAGTTTTATTTTTCATTTTATTTGTTTTTTTCAGTTGGCAATGATTAGCCGATATAGCTGGGTTTACGCTATATTTTTGAATAAAGTTTTAGCGCGTGTGTACAATTTTACATGTGCATGTTTTCAAAGGCATGTGACATTTCATCCTATGATATGCAATCCGAAATTTATCATATTCGGGATCTGTGAGCGCAATAAACATCACTTTCTGTTTGATATATATATATATATACATATATATATATATTTACCATTTACTCTTTCTCATTATTTTTTCCAATTTCAAACAATCGCCAATTTCACGATTTACGTTTTTATAAATTCTGTCTGGTAATCCATAGTGAAAATTTTCTTAAAGTTCAAATACCACGAAAATATCGAAAACTGTTGCTCGATATGATTTACATCTAAGTCTTTCTAGTATAAAAATAAAAGTTAAATAAAGTGGAACTGCTGCGACTTATGACAGCCGTTTTGAATTTAATTTAATAAACAACAATGGAAAAATGACTCAAATTCAGATAAAAGCATCAGTGTTCGACGTCATATATCCAAAAAAATTAATACTAAATACACAAATGCAAGCATAAACTACGGAGATGAAAATTGTGCGTTGTTCTTTTTCGGGACATGGAATTAGTCTAATTTGGAGTGTTACAAATGAAATGGTTGTCGCAATCCACTAATATTGCGGTAATGCGAATGAGCACTCCGCGATTCCAAATATTGCTATTGTAAAACTATGACTGAAAGATTGACAATATATCACGATGATTGCAAAATGAAATAGCAGAAATACGGTATTCACAAATTTTTTGAGCACTTGAATTTTTACTTGTTTTACTAACAAGTTTTCTATAATTTGTACGCAATATTTTCTTTAATTTGATAAACAAAAATTTTAAATTATTAAAACAAATTAAAGAAAGAAGTTATGCTCAAGAAAATAAGGCAAATAACAAAATGACTTAAGCTCGGAATTTGATGATGGGAAGCAAATTTTGGCATATAGCTTATTACACATAACGTTAAAAGTCGCCGATAATTACGTGTACATGAATTATTACCGGTTAAAAGTCTCAAAAACCAGTTTATATATATATATATATGTAAATGTAAATTTTTCAATGAGATTACAGGGTCTAAATTACAATCGTAAATGGAAAAGACTTCGAGTTCATAATTTATGAGAAAATAATTTAGGGTGATTTTCGGTGACTTTTAACAGCACATTTAAGATGACAAGATGAAGCTATATGCCAGAATTCACTTCCCTCCATCAAGTTCCGAGGTAGAACCCTTATTTTACCGGAATATTAATATTTTTTTTAATTCATTCTTTATTTACAATCTGTCTTTAAACAATAAGTAAATGTGTTGGTTTAAGATTGGCAAATAACAGGAGTTAATTAAGCCGCATTAACTATAAGGGAAGAAATATTAATATACATATAATTTTTTACAAAGAAAATTGTATTTGTAAAAACTTACTTTACAGTTGCAAATGTTTTGAATACCACTGTTTATCAAGATACATTATAAATTTGGCTCAAACATGCTGAAAAAATTATTTTTAACATATTACATATTTAATTACCAAGAAACCTCATACTTTTGTAAAAACCCCTTCTGTTTACCTGTACATAAACCCACAAAATAATATGTATAAAAATATGTGTATATGGATCAATAGCTATTTGTATGTTTGGATTAATTCCATAATTATCATCATTGAACATTTAATTAATAGCGAAAGAAAAGAAACACAACAACAACAAGAAAACTTGGTGGTATAATTTAAACAAAACACATGTTTTGATACCGTTAAAGTTTAATTAAAATGTAATTACAAACAATTGCACCGTACCGCACTTGCATTAAACTCTACTTTACACTGCAGCACGGTACATTAGTACAAGCAGTTACACAGTTTTTGAAATGCAAACAACGAAATAATGAGTAAGCCATAACAAACAGTGTTGCCAGTTTAGCCCTTTTAAGGCTAAATTTATCCTTTTTATTTTGTTTTTAACTTCTAGCTTTTTTCTAGCCTTTTTTAATTCATAAAATTACCATAAAATTTTTCAACAAACAAGAAAATAATTTCTTATTTGCTTTTACTAATTCATTTCCATTGTATTAATTCGCACAAAAAAACGAGATTTTTTATATTCAAAAAATATTTTCGCCTGCGACACCTCACTCTCCAGATCATATATAACTTAACTCATTTTATGGACTTAATTAATCAATTATTACATTTTTTTTAATAAACTTCATAGAAACTTCTTATATAAATATAGTTAAAAAAATCTTATAAAAGCGACAAATGACCCAGAAATGTATAAAAGTTTAATCAAAAAGGAATTATGTTTCAAAAATGACGAAAAATCAATTCAAAACATCTTTTTGTTGACAGTCGTTCTATATTTTATTTATAAATTTATTTCAATATCTTCAGAAAATATCAAAAACTAATGAGAATAAAAAAGAAAAAAAGTTTTTAAATAAAAAAAATATATTAGCTTTTTTCTAGTTTTATTTTTTGGGGGCATTTCTCATTTTCTGATCTTTTTGAAAATCAAATTTAGCCTCTTTTTTCTCATCTCCCGGCAACACTGATAACAAACGAAGCCAAACATTATAATACAAACGTACATACCGAAACCCCTCTTTGAGATCTCCTGTTAAAATCAAAAATATAAAAATAATAATGAAATGAAAGAGGAAATATATGGATGAACATGTGTATTATCCGATCAACTTAAACAAATAATAAAAACATAACCAATAAATATGAATATATACATATTTATATAAACTTGATACATAAACACAGATACTTTGTGATACCGAAGAAATACATCCGGTTAAGTTTTATACTTGTACAATATTTTGCCCATTATTTTTGTTTTCCTTTTTGTTTTTAATTTGTTCAATGAAGTTTTATTTTTATTACGTTATTGTTTTACAGTGGATTAAAACTATAAAGAAATTTTTAAAATAAATCTGTAATTTTTGTAAGAGTAAGGAATTTAACTTAAATTTTATTATGTAACTAGCATCTATTTCAGTTCTTAGTATTGCATATAATATGTTACTAACTTGTTATTTCATTTATTATACCTGCTTAATTTTTTAGCTCTTGCACTATGTCTTCTTATTTTAGAGCTATATTGTTAGTTAGTATAAATTAGTTGATGAATGGGCACTAAAAAGTTTTGATCTAGTTTTTAAATTAGAATTATTGTTTTAAAGTGCCGCTCCCACTAATTCCTCTAATTTCATCTATTACAACTGTTACTTCCAACAATGTGGCATGGCGCTCTGTAGTAAGTACCCGTGTTCTGTAAATTTGTGAGAAAATTTTAATTCGAGAAATTTATAGTCGTCTTGTTTAAAACAGGGTGATTAATATTAAATCATCTGTATTTTATTGACGTGAAATGTGTTCACTTTAAATATCATATTAAATATTATGTTAAAATCTGTTTACGTACAAGAATTTGGAAAACTTTTTCGTTTCGAAAGTTGCAAAACACGGGTACAGATCAGAGATATGTTTTCCCATGTCATGATTTAATCCATTTTGAAATGAGATTGATTTCTTAGGTAATTTTTAGCACTTTTCTCATGTGTTCTATGAAAAATTTAAACACAGCGCGTGTAGCAATACAATGTTAACATCTTCTGTTACCTTTACATTGCGGTTGTATTTGTAACATGTTTGCATTTTTCATACAAAATATGAGAAATTTCCAAAACTTGCAAGCAGGATTGTCAGATTTTCTTGAGCCTTTGCCGTCATATTGTTAGTTAGAAATCAACAAAATTCACAAAATTAAAATTTTATTTGTTTTTTTAAAGAAATACTAAAAAAATTAACTAAAATTTAAAGTGTCGTACAATTTTTAGTACTTAAAATTTCGTTTAATTTGTAAATGTAAATTCAGCTTTAACAAAGCCAATGATACTCGTATTGCAAAAGATAATAACAACACTCTGCTAGTTAAAAATTTTAACAATCTGGGCACCTTACTCGTAAAGTTAATTCGAGTACGCTGACAGCGTTATTTGGTTTAAACTTAATTATAGAAGTAAAGAATTAATTGAAAATTAGAAATAAAAGGGACATTATTTATGTATATTGAACAATAAATCGATTGAATATTTATTCCAATCATAAATTAAATCAGTTTTAGCCAGATTTTAAATGTTTGTATATTTTTGTTTCAAAAGTTCGCTTGCTTACAGAATTATAGTAATATTTTTTACCAGTTTAAAGTTTTATTTATTTATTAGCGTTTAAAATATATTTGATAATAAGAATTCATTATTATACACTTCAATGGAATCTTAAGTTTTTATATTGTTTAAATTTAAAAATTAACCCTTTTATTCACAAACCAATTTTAAATTTAAAATACATTTTATAGACAAAATTTGTATGAAACATTTTATATAAAATGTATTTTAAACTTAAAAGCAAGCTAAAAAACTCCTTTCAAAATGAAATATCTTAAAAACCAGCGCTTTTAGTTTAACCAATTTTAACATTATTAAAGAAATTGGTCTTATTTTTGAATAAAAAAAATACAACTTAAAATACACTTTTCTGACATATAGCTCCCATTTAGGTCACTAAAATCCTAAAATTTGTTGGACTTTATTATTAAATTTATAAATTTAAAAGATGATGGAAAAAATTCTCAAGTATTTGATACATAAGTATTGTAAAATATATTTTTTGGGATAAAATTTCGTAAACTAAGTTGAAGCTATATACAAATTATGACTCTTCATTTTGCTAGATAGGCCAATACTAAAAATAATCGATTAATAGTTACAAAATTTAATAGTTTTTCTCCACTAATGATTATTTAATAAAATTTTAAAACCATGTTATATATCGCCAAGAAATTCGCAATGTCGCCAAGCGGAAAATTCAGTTGCCAAAAGCGATTGAAAATCGCCATGTTTGATGAAAAATCGCCACATCTAACAGCCCTGCTTGCAAAGTATATTATTATTTTTTTTTTTTTTGTTCAGATGTAAGCTATATATATATATAAGTACTTAATATCCCTGAACTCGTGAGATTGTGAAGAATAGCAGGACAATGGCAACACTAAAATATATATAAAATAATAGGATTTTATTAGTTCTAAAACTTTACAAAAATCATATGTTCTACAATTCTCATCTGATTTTCGTTTTATTCCTAATAAATTATAGTATTTGGAAAAAATATGAGATATGTATGGTTCCTAATAAAGTATGGGTCAAAAAAGGGTGAAAATTTCAAAAAATAAAAATAAAAAATTTAATTTGTGTCCTTAATTTCTTATAAAGTTTTACTATTAATATAAATGTCTATAAATTTTTGAAAATAATAAGATCTTTTTCTCCTAATGCCGTCTAAAACGTTAAACTGTATAACAGGTATTCGAGATTAAGTACGCGAAGTCCGAAAAATCTTTCTTTTTTTTATAAAACTCCCGATTTTGAATTTTTGATATAATAATCACTTCTTGTATGTTGCCAAGAAACCCTATTTGTATTTTCCGTAATTTTTTTTTCATTATATCATATGACAGCTTCTTTTAACTGAAGTTATGTTACAATGGTCGGCAGAAAAATTCTCCCTTAAACTAGAATAGGTTTCATAGATGGAATTTTAAGTGTTTAAAATGAATCTGCTTTCAGTTTTTTTTTATCAGGTTATAATTTTTTTTTATGGGAATGTGTAATATTTCCCCATTAATAAAGATATAACACTAGTAAATTTTACAATAACTCGGGAACGGTTTGTCCGATTTAGATAGATGAAACACCAAAAGATGTATGACCAAAATGTCTTCAAGTCTTCTTTACATTTTTTTGTTTGTTATCAGCTAAATAGTTTAGGAGTTTTAGAAATTATTGTCGGAAAAATTTGTTTCCCTAAAAGTTCTTTTATGAAATAAAAACGGCAAAAATGTTCAGTTGTTAAACCTTTATCATAAAGTTGGTAGCACTATAAATGAAATAAGTCATTTGCCTTGAAAATTGATTCACAAATATTTTTTTTTATTTACAATTAAGTAAAAAAAATAAAAAAAATATTGTTTATTTTTTAAACAAAAATAAGTGCATTTTTATCACGTATTAATTTTTTTTTTATGTGCATGACTAATATGACAGACTTTTTAGGCTGTCACAGAAAAGAAGAAAATTCGAGTTCACTACGTCAAATTCCATCTAGTTCACCTATTTTTGTTTAAAGCAGGAAAAGTAATGTATTTTTTTTTTTTTTTTTTTTTTTGCAAAATAATAATAATAATAATAAAAATGATAATAATAGTAATAATAATAATAATAATAATAATAATAATAAAAATATTAAATTGTTTCTTTGCGACTTATGTAATAGGGTAAGTTTAAAACCTAATAATCCCTCTGTACAGAATAAATCAAGGATAAACTATTTTTAAATAAATCATTATTTGTCTTTAAATAAAATTTAATAAAAAAAATTTTGCTTTATTTATTGCAACTGATTTCAAATTTCAATATTTGATTTTGCAAATTTAGTGATAGGTCCGATTTTTGTAAAAAAATATGCTTAATTTTATAAATTTTGTTTTTGAATACGAAATTTCATTTTTTCTGGGTACATCACATTGAAAAATGTTTAAATGGAGATACATTAATCTGTTTCTAAACCTTCGAGATTTGCGGCTACAAATCAAGTTCCTCAGCGATTTTTAGTGGACTTTGGCGGTATTCGTCCAGATTCATCTACTAAATATTTGTTTTATCGTAATTGAAATATACAAAATATGCAAATAAAGCAATGATTTGCAGATGCATATTTGTGTATATTTCACTCTAAAGTTCATTTGAATTACAGAAAAAATATGCAAATTCATATTTGCGGCCATTAATCTTCCAAATATTCAGTTTAACATATTCCCAATAGAATACCTAGAGATCCTTTACTTGACATAGTCGAAACTCATTTAAAAGTCTTAAACAATATTGGCAGGAGGAGAGTAATAAAAGGGTAAAATTAACTTTAAAAAAAGGTCAAAAAAGCCGAATGCTCTAAAAAGTAAGGCTAGAAAAATTTTATTAGTTTTTTTTTAAATTTAGAAAAATGAATTTTTCTCGTTTTCATTAGTTTTTCATATTTTTTAAAGATATTGAAACAAATTTATAAATAAACCATAAAATGGCTGACAGCAAAATAACCCAATAAAAAATCAACCAAAAAATTTAAATAAAATTTTGGGTTATATTTCATATGAAAAATTATTCAATATTTTGAATTGTTTTTGGTTATTTTTTTTTTACTCCAATTCAATTTTGATTAAGCATTTTAAAATTTTTGTGTGATTTTTCACATTTGTAAGAATTTTTTAATTACATTTGTAAATAGTTTCTATGGTTAATGAAGTATGTCCGTAGAAAATGTTAAGTTATTTTTGATTTAGAGAATAAAGCTCCATAGGCGAAATTTTTTGTTTAATGTAAATAATCTAAATTTTTTTGTGTGAATAAATACATAAAAATGCTTAAATGGATGAATCTGTGAAAATAAAGTTAGTATTAACAAAAAAGAAATTATTTTCTTAGAAAAAATGCTAGAAGCTAAAAAGAAGTTGAAATCAAAATAAAAAGGCTAGATTTAGCTTTAAAAAGGCTAAACTGGCAACACTGGTCTTAAAGCACCACAATGTTAAATCGATTATTGAAATAATCTAGAAATTTCACAACACTCAAAATTCACAAAAGCTCAAAAGTTCTTAACATTTTTAACTATCCTTACCCACTGTATTTTGCCAACTTACCGTTTTACACCATGAATTATTTTCAATTTTTATTTTTTCGTTTGGAATGAAGCATAAAATTGCATTACAATGCGTTAATTTGTTAATAAAGTGTGTAAACACAGCTCATAATCATAATTTCGCATAACGGTACTTTGGTTGGAGGCGAACCAAAAACAAAAAAGGAACTTTTTCTCATTAGCCGTAGATACAGTTGGTATAAACGCATGTATGCACAATGAAGTGTGTTAAATATTGAAAAAAAAAAAAAAATAAATAAAAATAAAAACGATATATATAGAAATTAATAGAGCGTATAAACCGTTTCAGAGGAAACCACTAACAACAATCAATATTGTTTTATTTCATTATTTTATTAAAGGAATAAAGTATGCAAAAAGTTTTTATCAAAAACGGTGTTATATGTTTATGCTTGAAATGGTTTAGTTATAGGTATAAATAAATGGTAAGAGATTAAAAGTGGCTTTAGAGGATTGTTTTTGGTTAGTTGGAGTAATAATAAATTATTGGTATTTTTGTTTTTAACTAATAACATAATAATTATAAAATACACTTTAGTGTTTAATAGCTTACTCATACCAAATATCTAGTTTTATTTTCATAGAAAATATTCTGCGAGTTAAATTCCTCCTCTATTGTTATTTCTTGTTTAATTTTAAACTGTTTCTAAAAAATTCCAAATATACATTTTCTCATTTTCAGCTGCTAGGCGGAATCATATTTATTATTAGGACTGATACTTTCATGCAAATGTATGTTTTTAGTGCAGCAACTGAAAATCAATGTTGACCAATTATTTTTGCAAATTAAATAATTTGCAACAAATGATGCTGATTTGTTACTGCGTATTTTTGCACATTTTGGGTAAAATGCATAATATTGCATATTTTTCTTTCAATGCATAAATTTTGAATATTTTGTGATTTTTATTTATTTGTTTTTTATATTTTTTACAATAAACGAATAGTCCAGCAAATTAAGAGCTTGAAATCTGATGGAGGGAATTTTGGCGTATACACAGCTTCGTTTTGGGGTATTATACATTCCGATAATCACGTATATGCTATGCTAGTTATTTAAGGTTAAGGGTCAGAAAAACCGTTTTAATTTTTATTTATTTATTTTTTTGTTTATATCTCGTTTCCTCTGCGTCGCACGTTTTTTGATGCTACTAAATACAATATTTATAAACTACAAAATTTCGCATATTTTTGTTAAAGTACATTTCTATATTCCAATATCATTTTTGTAGTTATAACACAACTTATGTTTGATTTAATGGTTTTTAATTCCCGCTATTTTTCAGGATGGCATTAAAAAAGTATATACAATACTATGATATCAAGAAATCGCTTTCTGGTTCATGTTACGGTGTCCGCAAATGTAAATATTTTAATGAGGTTACAACTCAGTGCTTTTAGCACTGTTTTTATTGCTTTTTAAAAATTTGGACGCGGAAAAATATTGAGTCAGCGTTCGATGTTTTTTTCAGTGCTTTTTAAAAGTTTTCAGTGTGAGTTTATACTAGGCAATTTTTCCTGCTGAAATTCTGATTTCGTGTAAGAGCGATCGAGAGGGAAAAGGGTACATTTTGACAAGAATATTGATTTTATGTTTCAATGAATTTGGATAATATTTATTATATATTATTTATTATAATTATTAACACGTAAAATTAAAAATTATTACATGTAATTATTAGGTTATTACATAGATACATAGGTTATAAAAATCGATGAACGCAAAACATATTTTCGTTTGTTTGCGCCCTTTACTTTCTTGCGTGGTGGTTCGCCCACTTGTTCTGAGTCTGTATCGGATGAGGATCTGTCTTCATCTGGAAAAAATCAATTGTTTTTAATCAGTCAGTTAACTTCATTTTTGTGACTTACCCTCGGAGGAAACTCCCATTGTATATTCTTCTTCTTCATCTTCATTGTCGGGATCGTACGTCTTTTGCGACCACCAACAAATTTCAGCCACCAGCGAATCGAGCCTTTTGCCTTTATGTCGCGTTTCCATTGGCATTGCCACTTGATGAAAGCGCTCGCCATGTTCATCCGACTCTGAGGCTAGCTGCTTGCTGAAGTATTCGAGATGGTGATGCAAGAAGTGAATTTTGTGGGACATATTCACTCCAATTTTCTGGAAGTAGTGCAACATCTTGGTCACAAGAGCGGGGTAATTGTGTGCTCGCGTACTTCCAAAAAATATCGTATGACTTTCTTCACTGCCCTCCACGCAAAGTAATCATTGCCGTCTAAAGCACCTTTAAATTCCTTTGATTTCATGAGCTTTCGTATATCCGGCCCATTCAGAACACCTTCCTTCAATTTTGCTTCGCTGATTCGTGGGAAAATATTTTCCAACTAATCAAGAATTTTCGGTTGCTTCACAATGGCCTTGATGAAAATTTTTAAGATTCCCAGTTTGATATGGAGAGGGAGCATGAGGACATTCTCCATTGGCACCAGTGGATCATTTACGCAGTTGTGTGCATTCTCCGTTGGATCTCGAGCAAGCCACTCATGCGTTTCGTATTGGTTTTCTTTAAATCGGGTATCCCAAAGACACAAGAAACACATGTTTTTCGTATAGCCTCCTTGGAGACCTCTTAGCATCGCCACGACTTTCAGATCACAACTGATCCGCCACATGTGATCAGTGTAGCAAACTTTATCCAAAATTATTTTCATGGAATCGTATGTTTCGCTCATGTCTGTGCTGTAGCCAATGGGAATGCTTGTTTTTTTATTATATTTATGTAGAAAACGACTTTCAGGCTTGATTTCGAAGAATCGATGAACATTCGCCAATCAGCTGCGACATAATTAATGGCCATCGCCTCCATCAATCCCTTTATATCGTTGCAGTAAACAAATGTGTTACCTTCGTTGAGTGTGTAGTACCGTTGGAATAGCAATTGTCGTCTTCGATGTCCGGTGACTTTGACATTAGGCTCCAAATTGTTGCCTTCTTTCAAAAGCTGGGCAAGTTTTTCTGCTTCACGTTGAGAAAGGTTTAATTCTGCAACAATCTTGTCCATTCTTGCTTGTGATATTGGAATTATTTTGTTCGATGGGCCGGCTTCTGGTATTGGTTTATAGGTGAAATCCGATTGATCCATTGTTTCAATAGAAAAAGAAGATTCTCTGTCAGGACTTGGAAGCGGTGGAGTTGGTATTTCATCCGAATGCGGTAGAGGTATTTGTGCACTTTTAACAGATATGTAAACTCTTCGTTTAAGGCCTTTACGATTTACTCCACATATTATGTTTGCGCAAGCGTAAAAGTTGTCGGAATTGTGAACTGCGTTTCCCTTGGATCCACATGTTAAGACCATTGTAGCACGTTTTACAAATTTTGTCTGGGACCCAGGAAACGCCGCGAATTATTTCTCAATCAAAATTAAGTTTAAAAGCGCGCTCCACTTGCTCAGTGAGTAATGCAGCATTTGTTGAAAAAGCTCTTTTGCCACAAACGTAACAAAATAAATTGATATTTTCTGGACAATTTGCACTCATTTCGGTTTTATACTTTTATTACTTTTTCGTCACTTTAAAAAACCGTACTTTACGCGTTCGGAGACACTTGTTGAATGACAAAAATCGATCAGTGAACACCTATAAATACAACGAAGTTTCAATATTTTACTGAGAGGTACTTATGAATTCGCGCATCTTTTAAGGGTGGCTATAAACCTGATTCGTGTGCGTTTTAAATTTTTCGAAACGTTCTAAAACATGACCACTCATAAATATGGGTGCAATTTGTGTAAAAAAATCATGCAGGTAGCCAACGGAAAAAACCCAAATAATTAAAAAAGTGCACTTTCCTTTTTTCCTTTTAATTGTCCACGCACATTTATGACCGTTTTTTAGTTTGTAACCGCTACCATAAAAATCAAATAACCTTTTGCTTATTACGTTTTTTTTTAATTCTGACAATCATAAAAAAAAGTCATCAATGTTTTTTCCAAGGAATTTTGAGCATATCTCGAGCAAATTTTTGAAATTCATACCTTCACTTAATTGTGAATAAAAGCGAAACGCGTCCATCGATTTTCATGATCTATGTCTCATTTTGTTTAAAGGTTATGTGACTTTACATGAAAGTAATAGGACTTGACACTTTTTTTTACCGTTTTGGATTTTTTATGAATTAAAAATAAAAAAATTCAATTTTTTAGGCAAAAAATAGTTTTTTTTTCATACATTTATTTATAATTGCGAAACTGTTGCTTATGTAGCGAAACGTTGTATGAACAGATTAAAGGAATTGTAATTCCTAATTTTTTTAAATTTGTTTCAGCAAAATCGGACTGGTGGTTCTCGAGTTATGTCAAAAAAAAAAAAAAAAAAAAAGACCACCAAAGGTCACAATTTCCCCTATATGATAGTTAATAACTTCAAATCGATATATCTCGATTCATAGACGTGACCCAGCGAAACGCCGGGACACGTATAACTTCTTTTTTACCGATATAACATTTCCCGTTGGTTTCATCCCATCCCGATTTTGACTGTCGCATAGTGTAATTCGCAAATTAAATTTCAAAAAATTATATTTTTAAATTTGTGAAAAATATACATGTAGATGATGAAGACTTTCTGTATTTTCTATGAAAGTATCCTGCTGGGACTCTCAATAGTTTTAATAGCTTGTACATTTTTTTTTTAGCTATTTTACACTTCCAAATTTCTATATTTCGCTAACTACTTGATAAAATTATTTGAATTATCAGTCTTAGTTTTGATGAGTATAATGATTGTCCGAATATCATTGAATATGGAGATGTAAGTACCAAAATTTGTATTTTTTCCTGTTGGTTTTAAATGGAATAACACAGTTTTAGTCTTTTATGAATGGTTTTATATTCTAATAAAATTTTGAAAAAAAAAAAATTTAAAGCAAACTTGAAAAAAAATAACCCGAAAACTGATGCTATGGCTTTTGATTTCTATTAATATTAGCTTGTACTCATATCCTGGATACGTTCATCACATTGAATTTTTAGTATTTATGAGCTATAGCAGTTTAGGTAGCGATATGATTTACACTGAAATTAATTTTTATAACACAAAATACGCAAATTACGAGTTAAAATCATTAATGCATAGTAAATAATGTGTTTTACTAACTGACAAAGTCTTACATGATCGCAGTAAAAACATTTTGTTCTAATTACATAATCTATTGTGTATTACTTGGAATAATGTATTATTTTATTTGCTCTTCGGCTATTGTGTATTCAACATAGTAAAGTTATCTAGAAGAGTGAAACATTTAACCATAATATAATTTTCATTAAAATTTTTTTTTGAGTTATGACGTTGTTGCAGCAATATGTGACTTTTTTCTACAACTTATATGTGAATTGCTGCAGTTACCTAAATTATATTTTTTTCAATAAATATCAAAAAATATATTTTTAATCTTCATATTTTTGGTTTTAAGTATTTATTTTCAATATTTTTAGTGAATATTTTTTGTTTTATGATACATGTTATAAGCGCATATTTCATTTTTTAACGTACAAAATTATCAGTCCTGTTTATTATATTGTAATTAAAAAAATAAACTCCAAGTATATATTAATAAATATATTATACCATGAAATTCCATGAATTTATTTATTCACTTCTAAGGTACAATTAAACATATAAATTATAATAATGATGTATCCGCATTAGTATGCGTCTAGCCATAACTTTTTAGAAACCACCCAATTCCTTAAATATTGTGATTTGTATCCCACCATATTTCTTTTTTCTGTGTCCCCATAATATTATTTTAATTACACGTCTTTAACATTTTAACTGTAAAAATAATGTACATATATGAAAATCAGAGAATATGATTTAAGTAATTTACGATCGGTGACATGAACATAATTTAATCATATAAAATCTGTCGTTCAACGCCTGACAACATATGTATGCGAAGAATTGAGTACATACGCATTCTATGCGGCCATCCAACATCAACGACACCGTACGACACCAGACATACTCTAGTCAGACAGGCAGCCAACCACCGCCAATACTGGATAAACGAGAAAATTGTGTTTAAATTTAAACTTTATTAAAAATCAATTCTTTAATGATAATACGCTCATGCCATTGACCATGTAAAACAAGAGTTGCAAAAGAGATGGAAAAATGCTAAAATTTGCAAGAAAATAAAAAAATGCAAGGCGAAAAAGGAAAAAAAATTTACATTAAGTCAGAAATCACATTTTTTGTTGTTGTTCACATAAGAAAGTGTGTGTGAGTTTGCCAGACTGTTAATGGATATAGGAAACATGTTTGAAAGGAAAATACGACAGTTTTCTGAAATATAAATAGGGACAATGACTATTTCAAAAAAAAAAAAAAAAAAACTTTAAAATAGACCTTTAAAAATAGATCTAAGTACTTTCCCACATACTTGGTTGTTGGAAAATCCTATTTTATGGTCCAGAATATTTTGCGGTCCAATTACTTAGATATATATATATATATATATATTTTTTTTTTTAATTTGGTTATATATAAAAACACTACCTAAACTACATATATTTTTAATAAGATATAATGTTATTAAGATTAAATTAAAACTGCAGTAAATAAAGAAAATTGTCCAAAGTTGTTTTTATAATATGTTCCAATGTCCCTATTAAGTTGTCCACACATTGTTGTCATCACTATCAAAATACGAAGTCGCATTTGGCCACAAGCATTTGTTAATACATAAATAAATGCAAATGTTACCAACATCCTCAATGAGGTAGCATATTAATGAAAAATTTAGTAAGAACATAAGAAAATTTTACCTTCTACATCAAAGTACGTGGGCTAATTGCAAATTATTTCTAATGTATGGCAGAAATCCATAATATGCTCTTTGTATAAGAATTAAAACAGTAATTTTCTTTTTAAACAATGATTAATGAAAAATATTCATATTTGCGTGATTATAACTACTAAACTAGAAGACTAAGCCACGAAAAAGGTTATGCATCATGTTACCTATAGTGTTGGCTTCCAAATGCAATAAAAATTTTTTTCAAAAATCAGATTTTAATTTTTGTCATATTGAGTCGGAATTTACCACCGTGCATTAGGGCAGAATCGAAAATTTTTGAAAATAAATCTGTAACTTATAATTGGTTGATGGGATTTACATCAAATTTCATACAGGCGTGGAAGAGTATATAATTTTAAGTTTTAAAGTAAGACACCAACACCCCATAGAAGTAGAGCTATTGAAGCTCAAATTATTGTACCTCTGACTGACGTAGACAATTTTTAATTACTAGCTAAATTTTTGTTTCTTATCCGGTTTCAAAGATTTTTGTACCCTCTTAAAGCTCTTGATAAGACCTATGAGAAACATGTACTACTTATTTCTTATAGTTTTCAAGTTATTTGGATTTGAAATCACAATTGTCTCTACTTTGCGATATATTGGTCCAGTTTTTTGCATACATAGCTCGATATTTTCGACCGATTTTTTTAGATTTTTCCTTAATTAGTTAAAGGACAAATTATCTCTCGACTGAAGAAAATTCGAAGTCGATATATATACCCAGTCCAAAAATAAATCATATTGAATTTCAAAATTGAAAAAAGGATGATTTTTTTTTTTTGCCGAAAACGTGTACACTCTTGTTGTAAAAAATCCAACGAGGCGGCAATTAGAAGTTATAGATTATTTCTACAAACAACAAGCTTAATTTTCCTACTTTCTAAAAGCGTTTTAAATGGAAAAATCAACAAAATAGCAAAAAAAAAAAAATGTTTTGCTGAGCATACAAAAAGTCCTATGATTATGACTTTCAACAACTTTTCAGGAGAGCGAAAAAAATATTTTTTGTATAAAAGCCGTACTAAATTACATTTAATCCTTATGATAAACGAAACTAAACGTGATATCTGAAGACGGATTACAATTAAAAATGTTCGATAAATAAAGCTTTGAGATCAGGGATATATAAATGTAATGCTCAATGTAAAACATATGTTTCACTGAACAAAACACAAATAAATATATTTTTAAATATTGACGAAAAGCAACAAATAATATTTGATATATATAATAATTCTTTCAGTCACACTTTCACAATTCTCGCCGTATGTTTGGGATCGTTATAGTCGTGGAATGTTCAATAAAGTGGCATTTCCTATTCAGCTTATGGAAATATTACCTTAGATTTTAAGAAGATCTCTCAAGATTATGACCGTAATTTTATCAGTAATATTTAGAATTGTGTTCGCTCTTTTTAGCGCAGTTCACGCAATTGAACTAGTTCGCTTTTTAGTTCATTCGCTCAGTTGACTTTCAGTGGAACAGCTCGTTATGCGAATGATTTTTAGTAAACATTTCCCATAATAAGCTGTTTCATTAAAAGCCAACTGAGCGAGTGAGCATAAAGGACTACCTAGTTCAACATGTCTGTTTCCTGAAAACTATTCATATAATCAATGATGCCAACTTAGCCCTTTTCGAGCAAGATTAGTAGTTTAAAACGCGAAAAATATTTTTTAGGCCACAACTAAAAAACGCGAAAATCTAGCACTTTTGACAATTTTTGCCTAGCACTTTTAGCTCTATTTTTTATTTTTCGAAAAAAGTTTAAATTTTAGCCCCTTTTGCGCTTTTTCACAAAACTTGCCTTGATTGTACCACAAAACCGTTGTGTTTTTAATTTGGCTCTCTTTAGCGTTTTTCTTTTTGTATATTTTTTTAAGTTCGAAAGACTTAGCAACACTGCATATAATAATCCACTTTTGTTTTTTTACAAACATACAAAAATGAATAGCCTAAAAGAAAACACATTCAGACCGACGCGAAATTACATACTTTCGTGATATCAGCCGAAATGCAACTCTGTACATGGTTGAAAAAAATACTTTTTTTCGACTATGTACTGCATGTTTCAAGAGAAGAAAAAGAAATCTTAAAATTAATTATTAAAGTGATTTTGCAAAATGATGCGTATCCTTTTAAAAAATTTTAATTGTTGAAATAACAATTTCTTATTAGCAAGTTTTTCACTAATAATTTCCAATTTGGTAAGTAATTATTTCTTATTTGTTTCCATTTCTAAATACTTTATTTACTCCTATAACAATTTAAAATGTAAACAATAAGTATCAGTTGTTTACGAAATTACATTAAATGTCATCTAGCCAGTATGAACACTCTAGATTTCATTCGTAATTTCGGCATGAATTTTCGTAATTTCACGCCGGTCTGAACAAGGCTTAATAAAATTAATCTGTTGAATTGATCTTTGTATATAAAGCGTTTTAAATGAATGAGTGGAATAACAAAATGAAAGAAATGAGTGCAAAAGAAAATTACTCAAAATGCTCAGAAAGACTAATGATTCATCTTGTTCGGTGAATCCTTTAATTGAACTAGTTCGGTCATGAACTACACAACTCTAGTAATGTTATAAATTGAACCATTTTAATTTTCTGAAAACACCCTCATACCAGAATATTTCCAGAATAAGGTGCGAGTTTACGGGGGAGGGGGAGAGGAAGGAAATTTCTTAACATAGCGTATGAGCAAAAGTATTTAATTAACAATACAGAAACAAATTTGGTAAATATTTAAAATTATTTAATAAATAACATGAGTTTTTTTTTCCCGAACTTTCCAAATTTTCTCAAGAAAATTTTAACAGTTATTTTAAAAGGCGATGAAAAATTTTAATAATTTCCACTTGATAATTTTAAAAGTCCACACATTTTAAAAATATTTATTAATTTCTCTTCTGCTCGAATTCAGTTTATAAATTAAGTTACTTTGATTTTTTTTCTTTTTTATCTAAAATAAGCTTGAAATTTGTAGACAAAGTGCGAAATAAAGTAAATGAATAGCCAACATATTCAATAGATTATAATACAAACCAAGTATGAACTTTTTGTTACTATAACAGCTATAATTATATAATTCTAATCGGTTCTACTTGATGATAAATGCCAATAAATGGTCCGTTGTACTGAGTAAGTTAGGACTGGCCGGGCGGAAAAAAATTGTGGTGGATGTTATTTTAATTAACGTAACTGGAATTTTGTATATCGCAGTTAATAATAACTTTTAAATATAAGCAAAAGGCAGCTAATTTATAAATGCACAATTAAACAGCGCTAGCTTGCGGTACTAAAAACTAGCGCAAAACTAGCAAATTTTGGCAGTTAATTTAGGAGTGTGCTAAATTACATACATTGCACAGTTTGCGAGGGTTTTCATTATTTTTATTTTTTTTTTTATTTTAAATTTTTATAATTAAAAAATAAACTTTTAGAAGTGAAAAATTACCCTTAATTTATAAAATCAGTTCAAAACATTTGTTGTTTTTATATGAAATATTATCCAAATTTGTATGGGAACTTCTTGGGCGATTTTTCTTTGAGTCATTTAGCTGGATGCAGTTAATTGATTACAGAATTTCTTAAAAATAAGATCTTTTTAATATTTTTAAAGTTCAACATTTTTAATACTAATGACGATATAATTAGTATAGGATCGGTTCAAAATTTATTATGTTTTAATACACGGAATATTCATTTTAGAGTGAATTCTTGAAAATTACTTAAATTTTTTTAATATGAACATACATAAAATAAATGTTTAATATGTGTAATTAACTTTTCATTAAATTTTGTTTGTCTAACTAATTAGGACAACTCATTTATCTATTTCGCAGAATTTTTGTGGCAAGATTGTATAATTGTTAATCTCAATAATTTTAAGTAAAAACGTATATGTATGTGATTTATCTAAAAGTAGTGCGGAGTAAACAATCGTACAGGGGTTGGCCCTTTTAGAAAGGATAACACTGGACAACACAATTATGTCAATTTACCACGAAATTAACTATATATTTCAAATTTGCAGATTTATTTTGATAGATATCCCCGCAAAAACGAACATCCAAAAAATTCAATAAGATCCTGAATTTATGATTCAGAAGTAGTGCAAATTCTGATCATTTCCAATGAATTTCACATAGGCTTATCATTGGAAGATGTTAACTTTTTTGATATCTATTCACTAAGTAGGTAGTCATGTTCACGCTGTCATGTAAAATTAATTTTTCTCTGTACCTTTCTATCAATTCAAGAAGATTACATAACAATATTTTTTATTTGATTAAATCAGTTATTATTAAGTAACGAGTATTTTTAAATTCTCAACGTTTTATATACTGCCTGCCACTTGAATAAAGTACATCTCTTAAACGAAAGTTCAGAAAAAGTAATTTTTTGCGCAACCAAATTTCAAGGTGTTGGCTTTAGTTTCCTGAAGAAATAAAAAAATATACATAATTTTATTATACTAAAATTATGCATTTATTTAAAGACATGTATTTCTGTGGTACTTTTTCGTGTGCCACTTGAATAAGGAATATTTTAAAACTAAGTTATTCTCTTCTAGCATTAAATTAATAATGAGTACTGCCACCATTTTAGAAATAACCTCAAAAATGCGATTTGGCATCGACTTGTATAGTGACTCTAAGTAATTTAGCGAAATTCAATTCCATGCTTCCGTTATTGCATCCTTTAAGGATTCTATCCTCTCAAAATGTTTTCCTCCTTCATAAACTTTTCTTGCAAGCCAACCCCAGACATTTTCCATTGGATTCAGGACTAGTGAATATGGGGGCCAATCCAAAAGTTGAACACTTTGTTGATTAATCCATTGTTTTACTGCTCTGGCGGTATGAAGCGGAGCGTTGTCGTGTGGGTACGTCCAAGGTATGGGTCCAAAGAAATCATTAAATTTTGGAAATAATAATAATTCCTTCTTATTTAGGTTATGGAAGTAATATTAAATGTTTTTCATCGGAAAATATGGCTTTAAACCATTTGTCGGACTATGCCATTGTATTTTTGGCAAACTGTAGACGTTGTGATTTGCGTTTT
This sequence comes from Protocalliphora azurea, assembly GCA_932274085.1. Lineage (NCBI taxonomy): Eukaryota > Metazoa > Arthropoda > Insecta > Diptera > Calliphoridae > Protocalliphora > Protocalliphora azurea. The sequence continues at coordinate 118,572,529 of OW026522.1, forward strand.
TCATTAAGTGGTGGTTTTTTTGCATTTTTTGTCGGACTATGTATGGGCACATCTTTAAAATACAGTGCGCTGTTCCTAGACTGGCACTGACTCCACTTTTTGATGCAATCCTTAGAATTTTTCGTCTTTCTTTTGAAGTTGTTGCCATTTTCTTCCGCCCTTTCATGTTTTTTCCATATCTTTCCACGTTATTTAAATAATTGTACACAACTGTCTTTCCTCTATTAATGTTTTTGGCTATTTGGACCGGATTCTGACCCTGGGATTTCAAAATCAAAATTTTTTCTTTTTCAGAGTTTTGAATAAAAACCATTTTGAATAAAAACTATTTAAAAACTATCAAATTAAAAATTCTCTAGCCATTTATATTAAAAGAAATTCAAATCATAGCCTTCCTGATAAATATTAAAAGAATTCTTTATTCAAGTGATACACGAAAAAGTACCACAGAAATACATGTCTTTAAATAAATGCATAATTTTAGTATAACAAAATATGTATATTTTTTATTTCTTCAGGAAAATAAAGCAAACACTTTGAAATTTAGTTGCGCAAAAAATTATTTTTTTCTGAACTTTAGTTTAGGAGATATACTTAATTAAAGTTAAAAAAATGTGATTCCTTATTCAAGTGGCAGGCAGTGTATCAGAAAAATTTATCTGAATCACTTTTTAATAACATCTTTGGATGACGTTTATATAACTTCTTAAGCACAAGAAACCGTACATTTACTGAAACTTTGTAAGTAATGAAAAAAATACTTCCTTAAAAGTAAGTTCTATTTATTTTTGCTGGGATATTAAATATTATTGTACTTTCAAAAATTTATGAACAATACAAATTATTTCGATTTGATGCGTTATATACGTAAATAAAATCGCCTATATCTCTTCTTCTACTTAAACGATTTTTACAAAATTTATATCATTGGAAAGCTTATGACTATATCTTAAGCTTAAGCTGGTGAGTTTATTTTGATATTTATAGTGAAAGCAACATTTTTGCTACTATACAAAAAATAAGGTTTAGAACATATTGCCGTTTTTCGTAAAACTTTCGAATACAAATGTTATCATCCTTTTTGATCTTGCCCCTTGTAATATTTATTGTTGATAATAATAAAAGATTTGGAGCGCAAACTCTTCAAAACGTTTGCATTATGTAGGGTAAATATATAAGTATACCTTTTCCACACAGTATTTAAAAAGGTTACCAATCCAAATAGAGCTCTCTTGCTTCATTACAATGTAAATGTCTAAATATTTCTAACTCTAGTAAACAAATAGTGTGTAATTCTTTTAATGAAAATTCATTTTAAACAAATTTAAAAAATTTATAGAATCCAATGACTGCACCAACTTAAAAACAATTTTTATTTTAACATTTTGTGTGTGTTAAATAATTTACACCACAAATACGAAACTATTTTCTGTATTTTTTCTGTACTTTTTGGTTAACCAAAGTGAGCACAAAGAATGAGGAAAAATATTTGTTTCCTCAAAAGTCGCAGTTTTTTTTTTGTTTTTTTTTCGTAAGTATTTCAGTTTGTAGTTGCAGAGGTATGTATGTTAAATATTTACCTATCGAAACCAATCAAGTTCTATTTGTTTATTGCCAATGTTGTTACTATTGCTGTTGCTGCAGTAAAATGGTCAGTCAGACATAATGTCGCATGTTTATAATATTTATACCAAATAAGTTTTTTTTTCTAGGCTTAAAATTGTGTGTGTTCATTTAGTCAATAGCCAAAATGCCTATTTGAAGAATTTTTTTCATTCTGCAACATTCCAAGTTTTTTGTGTGACCAAAAAGACATAAAAAGAACACCCTGACCAACTATAATGGAGAACCACATCACAGCATTAACATCAAATGATAGACTGCATTATCTACATTTAAAATAATATAGCCAAGGGTTAATAAAAAGCACAACTTACGACTAGGGGTTTTCGTAATATATTATAATTAGCCTTCGTTTCAAAAAAAAAAAAAAAATATTTTTCTTTCGATTTTAGGACAAGCAATCGAATTTTTTTCTTTTTTAGAAACTTTCATATACTGTGGGTGTGCTACTCATTTGTCTGCAGCTTTGTACTTAAAGTTATTGTGAAGAAGTCGTAGGGGTTTTGTATTTCAAACGGCATTAAAGAAATTAAATCACACATATAGTTTTTTGTAAAAAAAAAAAAAAAAATTAAACCAACAAGTTGAAAAAATAGTTAAACTCCATATCTAGTAAATGTTATTGCTGTTGATGGTTTTTGGTATTTTGTTTATTTTTGTTTCTTCTGTGATTTTTTTATGTTAAATATTTTATTTGGCCACTTGGGCGTTTACAGTTTACGGTTTATAATGTTTGCGTGAGATTGGATATCAATCTTTTTACAATTTATTTAAAATTCATGAAAAACAAAATCTAAAAAAAAATAAATAAAACCCAGGAACAAATAATAGATATTGGTTGAGAGATTTAGGGGTTACCAAGTGTATAAAATTAAAAAACTTTCAACTCAGTTTTTACTTACAAAGCAAATTGTGTCCTTTTATATTTTAGGTGGACAAGTTTATAGGAGTAACTGAAGTTGCCAAAGCTTTTTCACAATCAAAGCGTCTAATTTTATGACCTTATTTTATATATAAATAAAGGGAAGTATATTTTCTGAAAGCTTCGGTCCTTATCTTTTTATTCACTACGTTGTCAATCATGTTTGCTAAAGTAAACCCTCTACATACTGCGATGACAACGATGAAATTAAGACAATTTTTTCGACAGGTTGTGGTAAATTACTGTTTGAATTATTTATAATCATACTTTTACGTTTTCTAGTTTTATTTTCAAGTGTAACGAATTGCTTAAAAGAAAAAGAATATACTATTTCTTTATCATAAATATCTGATTAAGTTATATATTTTATTATCGGAAATCAGTAAAAAAAAAATGTTCAAATATGGAAAGGTATTAGGTATTTTTTAGCAAATTCAGAACTCTTTGTTGCCTTTCCGAAATTCTTAAAAGTTTTTAATTTCACACATAATAAAAAACTATCTTTTATATCCCAACAGTATTGCCAGTTTAGCCATTTTAAAGTTAATCTAGTATTTTTATATTGCTGTTAGACTCAACATTTTCGTTTTAGTTTCTAGCTTTTTCTAGGCCTTTTTGATTTTTAAACTTGCCTCAAAAAGAATAATATCTTAGGCGCGGTACTGTTCACTTAATGGCAAAATCGTACTTAAGTTCTGAAAATTGTTTTGTGATTAAGTATTATTATTCCACACCTTAAGTTTTTCCTAAGTGTGAGAATTATTTGACGTCTTAAAAAATTTTTATTCAAAATAAACACACAAAAATTACAAATACAAAATCTAATAAAATTATTTTAAATTTTAAAAAGATTTCAAAGTATGCTCTAAATTTATATTTTCTTTGTGTTTATATATTTTGCACTAACACCTTTTTAAATTTATAAGCCATAAGCTGAAGATTTCTTTATATCTTTAAAGTTATTTAAAATTTTTTAAAATTGTTAGATTTTTATTTATTTTTCGTATCACATTAGGGTGGCATCAAAAACTATTTTATCTAAAAAAGGGAGTTTGATATTTATAATGACTTTTTGCATTACCATAAGCAATGTAATCTAATTTAATTGAACAAAAATGTTTGGAAAGTAGGGACTGCCCTATTGTTAATACATAAAATCTTAAAGCTCTTTGTTTATTTTCTTGCCAACTTAAGTTTTAAATAGTAAAATGAAGCACTACTTAAGCGTGAGATTTATCTTTAGTGTTTCCTTACTATGTTTTCACTTAAGTATACAATAAGGAAACAGTATAAAAACGGCCCTTAGCATTTGAGCAATTAAGAAGATAATTTCTTATTTAGTGCTACTAATTTTATTTTTATATAATCATCCATTTAAGCATTTTTGTATATTTATTTAAAAAAAAAAAAAATATCCGATATTATTTATTTTTAACAAAAAATTTCTCCTGCGGCGCTTCTTTCTCCAAATCAAAACAAACTAATCTAATTTTAAAGACTCACTAAAAACCAATTATTATAATTTTTTTAATATACTTCATTAACTATATAAACTATTTATGAATATAACTAAAAAATAAATCTAATAAAGGCGAAAAATCACAAAAAGTTTGGAACTACCTAATCAAAAAGGAACTAAAAAAACGGCAAAAAAAAGAGAAAAAATCACTTCAAATCATTGGATTATTTTTCATACAAAATATATGTATACTAAGTTTGAATAGACATCTTTTGGGCGATTTTTTGTTCGATCATTTCCCTAGCAGTAGTTTTATGTTTAATTTATAAATTTATCACAATATCTTTAAAAATTATCAAAAGAAAAGAAAAAATAAAAAAAGGTTTTAAATTAAAAAAAAAATATTAACATTTTTCTGGCCTTATTTTTTGAGGCATTTAGCCTTTTTTATCTTTTTTAAAGTTCAATTTAGCCTCATTTTTTCTCATATGGTGGCAAAACCGTATACCACGTTGAAGAGGCCATATATTTAAAAAAAAATCGTAGTCTGCTTATGGACGGTCTAATATTTCACCTAGTCCCCATACAAATGAGCCATTAATTTGAAAGTGGACTAAGTCAATGCACAAAAATGGTGAAGTTAATTAAACAAATATATAAATTTTTACATAATTATTTGATGTTTGTTTATTTTTACTATATTAAAACTTGCTAAGATATCTGTAGTAATGAGGAAGAAACTTAAATTAGGATAAAGCTACTCATATGATCAACACATCTAATATACACAAAAACTCTTCGCAATATTTTAGACCTTCCTTGCTATGTCACAAATAACATTATACATCATGATCTCAATATGCCCAACTTAAAGACAAAATCAAAAGACGTACAGAAAAGTATCTCAAGCGAATAACTGACAATCTTAATATATTAGCTATTTGCTTATTAAATGAAACCAATGAAGTCAAGAGATTGACAAGATCGCATATCTTGGACTTCCCATTGCATATGTTTATTGCTTAGGCTCAACGAAACCAAAATGGATAAGACACCACGAATGCTGAAGAAGTGTGTAGCGGCACAGAAAATACGTATTCCGTTCTGCTGGTGTCTAATTATAGTCCACAAACTCCGCTTTGGTGCAGCCAAACAGAGACATCAAGGCAATTTACGATTGTAAACTTGTTTATTCATATTTTATAATAATGTATATCATTCACGAAATCGTATTATTGTTTATTTATTAGTGATATTACATAATAATACGAGGGTGGATCAATAAGTCCGTGACTTTTCGAACTTCCCTCATAGTTATATGAAATGCAATACTATTCCCATCAAGTACCACCTGTTAATAGACTACTGTCAAATTTTGAGCAAGTGTCGTCATTTACTTTGCGTAAAAAATATTTTTCGAGGTTCTTAAAATAGGCATTTGTCTGGTCAATAATTTCATTGTTGGAGCTGAATCTCTTTTCACCGAGCCATTTCTTTAGGTTTGAAAATAGGAAGTATTCACTAAGGGCTAAATCCGGAGAATATGGCGGATGAGGTACCAATTCGTAGCCCAATTCATAGAGTTTTGCCATTGAGACTGCACACGTGTGCACCCGTGATGAAAAATAAAGTTTTTCTTGGCCATATGGGGTCGTTTTCTTTTTAAATCCTCATTAAATTAGTCTAGTAAGTTGGCATAATATTCGCCGTTTATTTTTTTTCCTTTTGAAGGTAATCGATGTGGATTATCCCGCATGCATCCCTCTTGCCATAACCTTATTGACCAACTAACCTTGGCCTTCTTCGGAGCAGGTTCACCCGGAGAAACCCATGGTTTAGACTACTGCTTGGACTCCGGAGTAGAGTTACAAAACGCCGCAAATACTCATTGCGGTTAAACAACTCCAAACAATCCCTTGAAGTTGTCACACGTTTACGTTTATGGTCACTTGAGACCAAAAGCGGCACCCATCTTGCAGACAACTTTCTTAAACCCAGTTGATCATTTAAAATCGAAACCACACTACCATATGAAATGCCTATGGCTTCAATCACGCACTTTTACTCTTCGATCGGCCAACACCATATCGTGGATTTTTTCGACATTTTCGGTTGTACTGACCCCAATTGGCCGTCCAAAACGTTCAGCATCAAATTTTCTTGCGCGACCACAACGAAAGTCTGGTTTACTGACTTTTTTACCATTAAAATCGATGGTGAAGAGTATTTGTATAGAGACTAGGCGAAATTATGGAGCTATCATAACCAATTTCAATAGACTTCGTCCCTGGACCATAAGAAACCTGTGTACCAAATTTAATATGTTCAAAATTGCGACCTGTGGTTTGATTACAAGGTTTACATGGACGGACAGACGGACAGACGTACATCGTTAGGTCGTCTCAGAACTCAGATTCTAAGCCGATTGGTATAAATTAAACTGGGACATAAGTTTTATAAACATCAGCATAAACGCATAATACCCTCAACCTGTATGGTGTAGGGTATGAAAAAAACATTACATATGAACCAAAATAAATATTTATCATATTCCAGTCAAACAGTAAAAAGTAAAATCTAACTGAAAGCACTGCTTATAATCACATATTTATGAACTTTTCTTTTAAATGGAATGAAAAGTAAATAAATTTTTTAAAAAACCATATGTAATTTCAAGACCATTCGAAAAATATCTATTATACTCCAATTGTAAAGACAACCTTAATCCTTTTCATATACTCTTCATACAAGTGTATTAAACAACATCACATAATTAAAATTCATTATTTATTAAACTTAAAGAAACACAAAAAATAGCCAAAAGACTTAAAAACTTCATTGAATAAAATCATATAGAAAATATTCATAGAATTTAGAATTGTATGATTTGTATATGAATATTGAAGCATGTAGGCAGGTTGCTTTTAAACTCGAATAATTAATTTTCCTAGGTGGTCTTTTCACTATCATGTGGATACAAGAAACATAAAGATGATGTTGATAATTATGAACAGTTTTGTATAAAAGAAGTTATGTTAACATTGAACTGCACTTTATATTAGAAATGTTAATAAAAAGAAAAAATATGAATAGATTTGTTTTGTAAGCGGCAGGTTTAAGCAAGAAAAAATTTTTAATAAAAAGATGAGAGATACGTATCAAAGGTATCAAGCTATTCAAACTACAGGAAAATATTTAATATAGTAAATATAACTTATAAAAATGTACTTTCGGAATCTCCTAAGCAAAGATAGAACCACTATAAAAATTTTGGGAAATAAATGTAAAATTTTCAATACAACGAAAAAATATGAAAAACTCAAGGAAACGTATGCTTAATGTCATTAAATAGGTGTCACTCATACGTCGATATACAGCATTGCCAAGTTAGTGCTTTACATGCTAGATTTTGCGCTTTTTAAAAACCAATATTCACTGAATTGCAAGTTTTATTTTTAGTAATATGACGAATAGCCGCTCGTTTTTAAATTCACTTTAACTAATAAAACAATTTCCTTTTCACCAATAACTAAATCAAGTTTTTTATTCCATTTCGAAATGTTAAAATACATCTCCAGAATTCTTTTGATTAAACTACTCAGGGGTGGTCTCCTCAATGCATTTCCCCAACTTTAAATTAATAAAATTAATTTTTGATTAGAAATTACCTTTTTAGGAAATTTTGGACTGATCATAGCAGAGGTTTCGCATTAAAAAGATAAGAAACTACGTAAAATTAAATTATTTGAAAAAAATTGCTAAGAATCTGAATTTTTTAAAAAATATGGTACAAAGCAAAGCATTCGACACTTTTTTGTTTAAAGAACAAAATATATATTAACATTGTTTGTTATAATGATTAAAATATTTTGGCTTTAATTTAAGTCCTTTTGATCCTCTCAATTTGATTACGAAGTTCCTGGAAGAACATGACTACCTTCTATTAAATGTAAGTTGAAAATATAAAATTTTGATAGATGAAAGATCGGCGGTAAATGAAAAAATATTTTTTCGTTTTCAAGATAATTGGCATTAGCCTTCTACCCTACATACAATTAAACTACTTGGTTATTTAATAAAAAGACAAATTTTTTATTTTAAATATAATTCTTTATTCGTGCTGAAGTTAAAAAACCTTTAAATGTAACAAATATGGACCTAATAATATACATACTTTTAGTGAAAATTAGCGCGTTCAATTTAGCTCGTTTAGATTACAAATAGTTGACAACATTGTTAATATATTAAATAACGCGCGTTCTCTCACTTTCTCAGAGCTCAACAAGCGCACAGTGTTGTCGTTTTGAATATTTTTAACCAAAATAGGTTATTTTATTTGCCAATGTGGAGATGATGATTTTTCTTCATTTTGGTTATTTTTTTTAGTTTTAAAAATGTTATTTACTCTGTTAAACTTGCCAACAATAAAAAACAATAAAAAGGCAGTGTGCTAAAAATTCATCACACATTTAAGAACCAAAGGTTCCTATAAATTCTCATTCTCACTTAAATCAATAGAAAATATAAAGATTTACTTATACAATTAGCCAAAATATGAAATGGATTGGTAGATTTTTGTGGAAAAGTTCTAACGATGTAACAAACTATCTAAATACTTGTAATTACAAAATAAATTACTATTAAAAAAGAAACATAGATTCGGCGAATAACGACTATGATATCTTGATATCCTACACTATTATGTATGTGACTTAAAGTAATACATACTTGAGAGAGAGCATTATATGGGTGTAATGATTAATCTTATTTGAGTCAAATTTTATTAACATACGAACATGTGAGATTTAATAAAATTACTTTTAGCAGATTTTCAGGAGAGGAACCTATATATGTTTGCCGATTTTTTTGCAACAACATATTCCAAGCAACAGTACGATACATCAACTAAATACCCGTTTTCTCTGATGGAACATCAGGCAATATCATTTTCTTCTATTGATACTTCTCAGGTTGTTTTATCTTTATAAACAATAAAATCATCATTGAGTAGTGGACCTGATGGCATCCCTGCTTGCGTTTTAAAATAATGTGCTCATGCCTTGGCCACTCCTTTGGCTATTATGTTTAATGTGTCATTAAAATACGGATATTTTCCCCAATTTTGGAGGAAATCATTTATTATATTATATATTATAAAGCTCGTAGTGTGCTTGCTTATATTAAACGTTGGTCTAAAGAGTTTACAGATCCCAATGTTACGAAACAACTATACACATCTCTAGTAAGACCAATTTTGGAGTATGAGTCTATTGTCTGAGATCCTCAAATTAATATGCACATTATTAGAATCTGTTCAAAAGCAGTTTCTCTTATTCTGCCTGAGGAGCTCATTGGGTCGTTATTCTGGGAATCTTCCTTAGTATACTGCAAGGTTATCATTAATTAAACTACCTACCTTAAAAAGCCGAAGGACTACGCTAATGTGGCATTTTTAATTAATTTGATTAATGGTGATGTCCTCTCCGACTTCCTTCTTCGTAACATAAGTTTTAATATTCCACGACATTTTACCCGACACCTAATACCTCTGCACCTTCCTGTTGTTCAAACAAATTATGCCGATGCTGATCCTTTGAGGAGAATATGCAAAAATTTCAATGAATTGTATAGCTTAATCGATTTTTCTATTAATGTAAATGTAATTAAGCGCAATATTATCGTGTTTTTGAATACTTAATATGTCTTAACCAAAAAATTTTTTTTTTATTTTTTTCGTCAATAATGCCTTTATATAAAATCTTGTAATATATAGTAGTCTGTAAGGATTCATATCCACAGATTTAATCAAATAAATAAATAAATAAATAAATATATAGAAGCTACAATTAATTTTATAGCGATCCTTTTGAAACTAAATTCCATTTTATATGTAGGTACATATTTTTTTTTTATAGAATATTTTAAGCTTAAAAATGTTTTAATTATGCAGAATTCTGTAGAAATACGCTTATATGTATTTAAGATATCTGAGCTTCAAAATATTACTCCAAAAGAACATTTATTTGGAGACTAGGTGAAATAAAGAACCAATTTCGAACAGCTAAGGAGATTTTGATTCGATATTGCTGTAGCGAATAAAATATGTACCTTGTTTAGTGATTAAGACTGTGCAAGATAAAACAATTTTAATAATATAATAACAAAAATTAAAAAAAGCACCACAATATTTTACTAATAACTACAATAAAAATGTGTCATCAATCCCGATGTATTTTCAATTGGACAACAATTTTGTATAATAGTTTTAAATTAACTTATTAAAATTTAATATATGTGATTGCTTTGGTATATGAACGATTAATATTGAATCTTTTCGGCAAACCTCCTAATTAAATATCTTTTACTTAAAATCTTTAGATTTTTGAATTCATATTACCAAATGAGATTGGTTAAGTCCTCATAAAAAATAACTCTTGTTCTCATTATTTTTCTCTGAACACATAATTTTAAAAATCAACCATATTTTCTATTAATGTTCGACCCAGCTGTTTTACAGTACTAAATTTTTTACAATCTGGTTTGCTTTCGACATCATATAATAAGGACTTGAGAATAATTAAATTCTTATTATTAAACTTTATATCCCGACCCCGTACAAAATTGAATCAGGGATCACATTTTGATAAACACTGTTCTAAACAGTTAAATTTTAAATACTTCTTTCTCCTAAAGACTAACTAAAGTTTATGATTAATATGCAAATATTTAAAACCTGAATACAAATATTTAGACTATATTAATTTTTATATAATAACTGAATTTAATTTTTTTTTCTAATTTGGTTATTATTTAAAAAAATTTTGATTAGAAAAAAATTTCTACTGTGGAAGCGAAGTTAGCGGCAGGGCTGTCAAACTTTTTTGAGCCTCTCTCGCCAAATAGCTAATCAATCGACAATCAAATTTAAATTTGATTAGGTTTTTTAAAAAATAAAAAAATTAACAAAAATGTTTAAAGTGTTGTATAAGATTTAGTGATTAAAATTCGTATAATTTATAAATGTAAATTCAGCATCAAAAAAGCCAAGGATAATTGCAGTCGTCAATAGTAATTAAAAATAATTAAATTATAAGTTAAAATACATTTTTCTGACATACATACATACATACATTCATACATACATTCATATAAACATACAAACATACATACATTAAAGTGCCTTACGAAAAAAAGTTACAAATGTACCCCTCTAGAATTTAAGATTAGTATGTTCTTATATGATTTCCAAAATATTAAGTCGAAATAATTTTGTAACTAAATTCGACTGAAAAGATATTTCAGGCCTTAGTATGAATATTTTATAATTTGAAGTTAATTTTCTTTAATGTGCCGTTTATACCGAAACAAAAACTTGTTGGTTTTTGGAAAACTAAATTTACAAAATCAGATCATTTAATTACCTTGTTTTCTCAAAATGTGGTTTTTACTGACACTTTTATTTTTTTATAAATTTTTATTTAAATCAAATTTAGTTTAAACTTGTTGTTATTTTTTAAACAATAATTAAAAAACAATTTTAACACAAAATTTAAAATACAAACAAAAGAATTCAAGAAATTTGACAATTTTATTTTATTCATCATATTCAAAAGCTCACTTTTATGAAATCAACTGAACAGGAAGTATCATAAATATTTATTTTACTAGTTTTTATTTGGTTTTCAATAAAAACTGGATGAAAATGCTTTTTGATTGGTGTGGAAAAGCTAAAGGAATTTATGTAGCTTTTTAATCAAAAGCCGATAGAAGCCAAAAACTACTAGTTTTTGTTTGGTGTAAATGGCATATAAACCAAAATTTTGATAATGATATTGAAAAAAATACATGAGGGTCTTTAATGTGTATCTATTTTGTAATTAAATTTTATATTAATTTATAAAAAATGACAAAAAGTGGAGTTTAAAATAGTTTAAAGTAATTTTTAAAGCTGACATGAAATATTTTTTTTTTTTTGTAAGGTTTGCAATAAGAGATTACATCATGATTAAAAATGTTTCTTATTTAGCAGCTCTTAAGTAGCAAAAACACATAGAATTGGAATCGAAGTACAACGAGAAAGCCTTACAATCGATGCGAACTATAAACAAATAATTTTAACTTGGACTTGGTGAATCCTTTATATCTGCAGACATTCTTGTAAAAAAATTAATTCATCAAAGTTTATAGAATTTGTTAAAGACCTACACAAATGAAAACATTCTACCTGAATCTACGCTCATAAAAAATTATGTTGAAAAAATTTTCAAACTAAATGTACAGAACTAAAACCGTTTGTAAAAAACAAATTTATATGTATAAACCACAGACATTAACGGAAGATATATTATAAATATAATTGTTGGAGTTTTGGATAACAATGTTTCAACAGAGATATAGACGGACAGACGGACGTATATAGCTAGAACGACTCAGAATCATACCGCGACGCAGAATATGGGGTCTTAAGTGATGTTACACAAGGAATGACAATACCAATATACCCTTGTCATTCCGTGTGTGATGGTGTGTATAAAAATACTAAAATTAAACTCCCGTTTGTTTGTTCCAACTATGAAATTCTTAGTGAAACTATTACCAAATGGAAGGTTTCCATTCGTTAAACACTCAAATTGAGAGAATAAAATTGCAAGCTATGATTACGATATGAAGAATTTATGAAAATTTATAAAAAAAAATCACTCATTGATTCCGCATTATTCTTCCATATCATATATAAAAGATATCCTATTATATCTTTTTATGGGAAAGTCCATCTCACTGTATCAAACTCAGTGTCACGGATATGTTTTGAAAAAATAAATACAAAAGAGCACAAATGGAAAAGAAGTATAAAAAAAATAGTATTTATCTTTTAAAACAGAGGTTCTCACAAGATCTTGCTTCACAACCCACATGGCCATGGATGGTATGCTAGAACATGAGGATGACCCACCGCAATTTTAGAGCAATTTTGGAAATGTATCCTCATAATCTCAAATGTTTGAAATATGATAATTTTAACTTTTAACTTTAAAATATGTTCAGAAAAACTCCATGTTAAATTTTATGTTTGAATTCAAATTGGGATTCATTTGAAAAAGATATACTTTCTAAATTTGATATCAAAAGTTATTCTTAAACAATTACTAAACCTAAAAATAAATACCAATAATATCAACTGCTATTGTGAAATCAGGCAAATTTAAGAAAACATGAAAACATTTGATTTCTAATAACAAGGTGATAATCAATGGCACTTTTTATTTTCGCAGGAAAAATTATTTAATGTGGGCTGTAGACCTTCTTGAAGACATCAGAAAACAATTTTCAAAAATTTCGAAACATTGCGAAAAAAAACAGTTTTTAGGATAGTTCCTGCACTATAGATCAGGCAGGTTCATAACTTTTAAGCCAATTTAAGATTTTTAAATTGACTTGGAAAGCAGAAGGACACAGCTTTTTAACTGTATTACAATATTTTATGTAGACTCAAATTAAGTAATGATTTATATACTATATTCAAAATTTATGGTCCTTTTCCTTTTCGAAATTTTGATTTTGATGTAATTTTTTGTGATTTTTTTTTTCAAGACCTAAACTTTATTAAATAAAATTCTTCGTGTATAGTGTTTTAAGACAAATTATTTTTTATATTTTTTTAATTGGTTTATACTTTATAAGAAAAAATTTTGAAAATGTATGAAAAGTTTTAGTAAGGTGGACAAATGTTAAAATTAGCTTTTAATTTTTGTCCAAATATATACGATTAAAAAGAATGTTTCTTCTACTTTTCAAAGTAAAAATCTTTCTACATTTAAAGAGTAAAAATCAACAGAAGAATAACAGAATTAGGACCACATTAAATAAGAACCTAACCAAGGAAGTTTTTTGTGAATAACTCGAAATTTTTAGGGTATTTTACAAATTTTTAAAACTGATTTATGATTTCCTTAATAAAGCCATGCAAGTTAAGTCTTATAAGACATTACAAGTTACTTGTTATTTTTCGAGTGCTTTAAATTAGTGTGTGAGCGGAGAAATGAATACTGTTCTGCAGGTACTTAAAACTACACAAATACTATTTGTGCTGTTCAACTTTATGAGCAAATGCTGTGTGTATTATGATAGCGACCCAATAAGACATGAGGGTGCACTCGCTCACATAATATGTGTAAGAGATTTGACCACTTGTTGCTTCAATAGGGAAAAAGAGAATATGTATGTTTTCTTTTCATTTTTATATGAACAACATATGTATATGTACGAGTATGTGCGTTCATAACTGATTAAATAAAATAATTATTTATAAAATTATTGTTATTTATGATCAAAATAATTAATAAATAATTATAAATTTACTAATTATAAATATATTGAAGAAAAATAAGAAATTAAATGTAACATTGAAAAAATGCGATAATTTTTATTATACAGATTTTATTAAAAATAAATGATTAAAAGTCTTTCAAATTAGTTTTTGAGACTTATTATCATATATGAATGTTTTGTATTACTATTTAAAATAAAAATTTGAAATTTGGCACAGAGGTGATACTTATGCAAAATTTCTTTGCACCGAATTCCATTAAAATATTGCATTTATGATCGTTAAACCCCTGTTCCGGGAAGACATTTGAATGGGGGCTAGGTGAAATAATAGACCAATCATAACCAAATTCAATAGGTTTTGTCCTTGTGTTTTGAGACTCCTACCTGCTAAAAATCATTGAATTATCTTCAAAATTGCGACCTGTACTATGTGCAAAAGTTTACATGGACAGCCAGCCAGCCGTCCAGCCAACCAGACGGACGGACGGACATCGTTAGATCGATTCAAAAAGTGATTCTGAGCGATTGGTATACTTTAAGGTGGGTGTTGGATGATATTTTCTGTGCGTTACAAACATCAGCACAAACGCATAATACCCCAACCACCTATGGTGTTGCGGGGTATAATTATTTATTGATGTATTTTTTTGTTTTTTTATTCGAAAAAAAAAATCTCATTAAATTTAAATCAAAATAAAGTTGGCTTTCATGGAAACGATTTCAGTTCAGTACTGTTAAAAATTTTATAATATTCTGCAACCTTTATTCAAAATATCGATGCATCGATATAAGTACGAAGAAATAAATAAATTTGTGTTATCAGTCTTTGAAAAATTACTTTAAATTACTTACAATATTCAACCGGATCCTTTGTGTGTCGCGGACCCCCATTTGAAAGCCGTTATTTTTAAAACTTAGTTCTAACGTTTAAAAATACAAAATATATTATATTGTATAACTCACCATGGACGGATTTTTGTTTTTACTTTTTAACTAATAAATATTAAAAAAGAAATATCAAAAAAATAGGCTTTCCAATTTTAGGGTATATTTTGAATTTTCAGTAGTATTTCTTTAGGCGCATATTTTCAAAAAATGAATGCATAAAAATCCGCCCTTAGTGATCACACATTAACGTTTTTTTCTCAATTGTAACTTTATTTATTATGATTTAGCGTGAAAAAATTAATTTTGATGAAAAATATAAGTGACACTAATAAACTTAGTTTTCTAATTTGTTTCCTTATATAAGAAACTACAGCCAATTGACATCCTTTTCTTAATTGAAGTCTTCTTATTTTTAAAACTATAGAAAATTTTAAATATGATTAGTAATAAATCACATATGCAATTTAAAGCTCTAAAAGAAAAGCAGAAAAATTATCAACTGATAGTAAATGTCATTAAATACAATGACAACATATTTCATTGACACTAAGAGTCATGCACAACAATTAGCTGCAAAAGGCCAATAACGATTATTGTTAACACTCCATATTATTCGTATAAATTAATAATAATAATAAAAATATTCACCTTATTTTATTGCTAACAATATTTTTCTAGCCATTTTTAACAAAAAAGGAATTTACTTGATGGAAAAAATAAAATAAAGTGGAAAACCATCAGCTGACTAAAGAAATTATAGAGAAAAATAGCGTGAAATATTTTAGAAAATAAGGCGAATAATTATTTGCAATTGAAATTTCTTTGTAATAAGTATTTTTTCTAGAAAAATAGTTATTATGGCCAGAAAAAAGAGAAGCTTAATTGTAAAATTCTAATAAAATCTAATTTCTAAATAAAATTCATTTTTATAGTTAGCAAACCTTTACCAGTTACTAGCGAAAAATTTTAATGATACGTTAAATGTTTTAAACATTTCTAAAAATTTCCACAAAACATTTATGAACTTTTGAATTTTTTTCTTACATTATTTTCTTATTTTAGAGTTCATTTGAAATGATTAACTTTTCAAATATAATTCAAGTCACATCGAGTCTTTTATGTTATACGGCTGTCATGACCAACTGTCAACTCTACTTTGAAATTGTAACAAAGAGTTGTATTTTGTTTGAAAATATCCACAAAGTGGAAAATAAAAGAAAAACAAATAAAGCTGAAAATTATGGTGAAAAAAAAAAATCGCCATATGAACTTGTACTAAATCATCAAAAG
Source organism: Protocalliphora azurea (assembly GCA_932274085.1). Lineage (NCBI taxonomy): Eukaryota > Metazoa > Arthropoda > Insecta > Diptera > Calliphoridae > Protocalliphora > Protocalliphora azurea. The sequence goes on from OW026522.1 coordinate 118,589,040, forward strand.
AAAGAAAGAAACTCATTATATAAACAAACACACAGAGTTGAGAGGCTGTTTGTTATCACACATTCATATTAAACTAAAACACGAGGTTGGTGTGAGAATTGATAAGTCAAGAGCAAATTCATCATTGGAAAAGTAATCCAGGAAATTTTAATATTGAAAAAATTACTTTTCATTTACGTAAAATAGCAAACTTTTTATCCTATAACAGCCCTCGCATATATAAGGCCTTGCGTGAAACAAGTAATAAAAATATATTTCGCTGTGGAGAATTTTAAACACCCTTCAACATTCAGACAGTAAATAGTTAGGTTATGAAAACTTGTGTGAATTATATTTACACATTTACTTGTAAACCTATAAAGTCTATTATGAAACTCTTTGAAGAGATTATATAAAATAGAAAAATAAAAGAGAAAAAAAAAAAAAAAAAATTAAAAAATAGTTAGAGTAATTATAATGAAATCAGAAAAAGAGGTTATTATGATCAAGAAAGAGTGAATAAATTTTGATGCAGGAGAAGCATTCAATACATTTTTGTGCAAACTACTCTCTTCTCATAACCGCAAACGATATCGGTAAACTATCTTTAGTAATAAAGACTTAAGAAAAGTTCACACTACGCTAATATTTGACAATTTTTGCAAATATTTGCTTTGTGAAACAGGGTTGTTCTTGTGTATAAACTTAAATTATTTATAAAAAATTATATATATATTGTTTTTAATAATTTTTTTTATGTGCATATTAAATAGTTTGTATTTCCTTTATTATCTAAATATTTTACTTAGTAAATTTTATAAATATTTGTTTAAAATTTTCATTTTAGATTAAATAGAAACGAAATTGTTCTAAATTGATTAATACAAAATAAAAAATAAGACTTTAGTATAAATTCATTTAGTATGAAATAATTTTGAGTAAATAATTTTCATCTAATCTGAGCAGGCTTAATATACTTTTCCCCTTCTCGTATTTAACGATATTTGATAGCTGTTTCATCAAACAAAAAACGTCAAATAAATGAGCGTTATGTGAACAAAAAATCAACTCAGTATTTATTCACAAAAATTGTGGGAAAACATGATGAAATATTTCGCGTCAAATATTTTCGTAATCTGAACTAGTTTTAGATATAAAGCATGGAGCGTATAAGGGCGCATAAAACTACTCTTCTAAAATGCGTTTTTTTTTTTGCATAATAATATTGCAATTATTGCAACTTACATCTATTGATACAAAAATGATTTCAAAAATCTCTCAACTTCATCGAAAATTTACTTTAATGACACGATTTTATAGAGTGTGAATTTTGTGGTACAAATTTTATTCTTGGATTTTTAAGTGTTTCTGAATAAATAGACTGATACATAAACTTCAGAATATATCTTGTAAGTTTTAATGCATCAAAGTAAGAACAAGTAAAGGAGTGAATATCCATAATTTAAATAATATAATAAGACAATTATTTGATGTGATTTTGTTAATATTTCAGCAAATTTATTAGGAAAAAATTAGGCAAAAAACGATCATTTGATACCCTAAACCATTCGTTTTTAATATTAGTGGCAGGAGTCTTTCATGGGACCTATGGTTAATTGTTGACTGGTTATTTGAGAACCCACAAATACACATAATTTATATTTCTGTAAAACATATGTACATATAATAATATCGTGATATTATCATTTAATTTTTTTGGGGATTTGACCTTAATGGCGATGCAAACAGCACAAAAATTGTCAGGTTATCACACATACGTATCCCAAGTATACGAAATTACCAATCAACAACATCAAATATCCGTTGTTGAGTAGTACACAGAAGATTCCGGTAGTTTCCAAAAACGACCTATACCATCGAATAGGAAGGGAACTTCATGAACCTTGTATTAATCTTGGTATTAATGGTATCCACCCTTAACGCGAATAGCTATGCGACGCCTTAAATATTAGCCAACGTGAGAGTGAAACGCAATACTATCGAAGGCAAAAACAAAGTATAGCCTGATCGCCTTTAAATGATAATGATGATATTTATCTACTCAGAGCTGTTTTGCGACTGATATTACCATTGAAATGACATTTATTATGCGCCTGATTCCCTAAAGTTGGTTTTATATGGGAGCTATGGTCAATAATGGACCGACTGTGACAAAACTTTTCATTTGATTTTCTACGCATGTAAATCTTATTCGCGTCATATATTACTGTTATGCTAACAATTATATTGGACTTATGCACTTTAAGGTGATTTCCAGATTTTCATCGATCTACATTAAATTTATCACAATGTTTTTACAGTACACTTGGCGTGAATTTTAATGAAGTCGTGATTAATATAATGCAATTATAAACATTCATTACTACTATTGTTCTACTACTATTGTTATTCCATTTTATGCTATTTTCAGCCGCAAAATTTTGCATGGTCTAATCCGAATTTTTTAGTGACATTTTGCATACAGATAGATGTTTAATAGATCTTAACAAATATTGATAATATTTGATAAGATATATTTAGATCTTGATTATCTCTCCGTTACGTAGTGTCTATAATAGAAAAAAAATTTTATCAGGACAAATGTTAAAATCAGTTAAAGCGTTAATTTTGAACATTTATCCATGGATTAAATTCGATAAGTGTTAAGAGCAGAATCACTTACTCTATATATGACTCTCTTTCTATTTTAATACTGCAATTGAAAAACAAACAATAGTTAATATATTTCATTGAATTTCATGTAAAATAAATAAAAATTAAATTAAAAATACAGACTCAAAATCAGGACATTGCAAATAAACACTAAATGAGTTTTTGTTTAAATTCTGTAAAACCTAGGGAGTCTATATGGAGGATAATATGTGTCCGGCGAATGCTTCATATGAGGAGTCTTATGCACCAATAATAATTTTTTTCACACTTTAAATTAATTTATTGAAACACCTGATGTCAATTTTGTTCATCATAATTAGATTTATAACATGAAGCAAAATCTTTATTAAATCGAAAAAACTAAGAAAATATCCACAGCGAAATATTTCGGACAGTATTGAAAAAACATTCAATCACGTGTACCTCCGATCAAATATAAAATGAAAATATCAAAATTGGACGGATGAAAAAGCTGCTGTAAAGGAAAAGAAAATCAATTAGTAACTCAAAACATATTAACTCATTTTCAAGACAATTGGCAATGACAGATATGCCCCTATGACGCATACTCTCGCTTCTACCTTTCGTTTGCTGCCTGACTATCCATATGAAATTTACCTTTAATATACCTTGAATTTCTACCTGGAAAACGCTACAAAAATCCGGAAATTCATAAGAATTTCTAATTCATTTAGGCACCTGCAGCAGTGTCTACATCCATTATCAATCAGTCAGTAAAGCTTATCTAGGTCCAGATGAAGATCCATGTAGTCAGCTAGGACCCGTACTAATGTTATGTAATTTTGTGAAAATATTTTAAATCGAGAAACTTATAGTCGTCCTGCTTAAAATCGGGTGATTAATATTAAATCATCTGTATTTTGTTGACGTTAAATGTGTCCACTTTAAATATTATATGAATCATTCTCTTAAAAACTGGATGTATAAAATAATTTGAAAAACTTTTTCGCTTCGGAAACTTCTCACAAGTTACAGAACTGACCTTTAAAATTAAATACGTCTGAAATTCGCTAATGACTTGCTGTGAAGAGTTAAAGTTAGCCTAATACTATCAGTCAAACTAAACTTTTTGCGGTCATTTCCATCACGTATTCCTCAATAGGTAGTAGATGTTAGAGCTGCCTCAAATATGCTCTTCGTGGCACTTGTCATACCTATCAAAGCAGACTATCTTAGACAAGAGGTTCCTCTTTATTCTCATTACCTCCCACCCTACAGAGCAACTATTGTCAAGAATAGGTCACACTAATTAACTTGTTGATCATTTGGATATTTTTTTGTCAATAAAGATAAAGGTTGATTTACAAAATTCATTAAATTGCTCTGCATTTTTTTATCAGAAGACTTAAAAACAGCTGGCCAAAATGTGGAGGCAAGAGAGAGGACAAATATTATTAAGTTTTTTTTTCAAAATTGGGAATGCTCTTTAATGGACGATACTTTCTACAATATATCAAAGCTGTTTGAGAAGCTATTAATAAACAAGTTAAAAACGATAGTAAATCATTTCTCTTGTATTCCATCACATAAATTTGGATTTAAAGAAAAACCTAACACCATAGAACAAACTTACAGACTTATAAATGTCGCGAATGTAAAACTTATTCGCTTCTTCTAAGACGCTTGAAGAAAGAAAATATTGTTCTGCTCTCTTCATTAACGTTTCTAAGGCTATCGATAAAGTATGGAACGAGGGATTATTGTATAGAATTAAACATTATTTACCCACAAATACATATAAGCTGCTAGGAAGCTATTTAACTCATCGATAGTTTATTTTTAAAGGAGGAGACCTTATAAGCTCACCGCAGTCTGGTGAAGCAGGCGTACCTAGGGCAGTACTCTGGGTCTCTTTCTCTATTTAATATACACTTCTGATATGCCAACTAATAGTCGAACCCATTTATCAACATTGCCAGATGACACTCTATCTAGAAAATGAACCCAAATGTTTATATATTACCTTCACATTGCGGAGAGATTCGTGCCCTCCAATCCAAATACATATACACATTATACCCCCAACAAACGGAGGTAAAATACCTTCGTATGCATCTATATATGCAAAACTTACCCTAATGAAGTTGAAATAATTTTATATTAACTGGCTAATTGGTATAAACTCAAAATTAAGTTTAGATTGCAGACCCATTGGTTTCATTTTATAAGCACTATTTTTCTCATGCACATTTCTTACTTTTTAATTTCGCTGAGTTATTACGTTAAAAAATTAAATTTTATAGATTGGTCCAGATTTTGTACTACTGAACCGATTGAGCTATTTCTAAATTGCAAACTTCTTAGGAAAACTACGAATTATTATTTTATGAGCATGTTTCTTACAGAGAAAAGACCATACGGACACAGATGTGCTCAAAATTAACGTGGGTACGTGCCATGACTGCCTTAACCCAGGATGGTCTTAGCACGGGGTGAATACAATGCGCGTACCTAAGCCCCCATGTGCCTTTTAGGGACGCACATATAGCAGTTAGAGTGACTTATTGCCTGCATAAGTTACACCCTCCTGCTTGGCAGTTGGAGCTGTCTAATATCCTGTCGCTCTTTTGGTGGCTTGTGTTGCCATGCGCCACCACATTGGGATTTACAACACCCCGCCATTTGGGTTTAAACCACAACCACAACGTGCCTACCTGAAGAGTCTCAACCAACAGTCAGTCTAGTATGATAGCACCGATTAGATGCTGCTGTACCAGGCTCCCATGGCAGCAGATTGTGATAGGTCTCTGGTCATGCCCCGAAGGTGCATTTCTACCGCTATTGATCCCAGGCAACTCCAGATAACGATAAACCTTTTTATACCTGCCAAACTGATACGATCTCTTAGATCGAAAGGCGAGCCTTAGAGTGTAGCATGACATGTTATTTATTCTACCACGTAGAAGTAGAATTCTCCGAGAATACAAGTCGCTGTAGCGGAACATACGGATGCAATTAAATAGATTCAGAATTTCATCATGATCGTATATATTGCACCAAATTATGCTCCATAACTCTTTTTATATCGAACCGATTTAACTTATTTTAAATAGCAAACTGCTCCCGAAATAAAAAAGATAATCTCGATAGATTTTATTTAATTCAGGTTATCAATTTGGAAAAGAAAATGTTATCTACAGACTGACATAATATAATTTAATCAGACTTTCATACATACCAACTTTGTATTAAACACGGAATAACTTTTTCATCATCAGTGATGGTGTAGGGTATCAAAATACATAGTATCAAACAAACTGCTACAAGGAATTAGATCAAACTCATCAAGGCCCATCCACATATTATGAATTCCATACTAATACGCATATCCATATGTACTTATTTATACCAAGTACATATAAGTACATACATACGCATTTCATACATATATTTTCCTAACATTTTTCCAATTTAAATTACGATTCGTCGTCTATTCGTTTATATTGAAAGACAGGCTATATTGAATCATAATGTTGGCTCTTTGTAAGTTTAATACAAAACATCAGAAAAAACTAAAAAAATAAAAAAAATTAAAAGATCAAAAAACGATTTATGTGCACTTTTGTTATTTTTGTTTGGTTATTGCATCTTGTATTGCAACTTATGATGATGATACTGCTATACACATTGCTGCTTCTGTATGTGGTTAAAGATAACGATGATGATGAAGATGATATACACAAACAATGGAAAATAGTCTACGACTATTGAAGACATTTGTTATGCGTTTAGTTTGGTTTATCAGACGTAAGATTTTATGATTTTTATTTTCGATTTTGATGATGTCGACCATGATGCTGCTGCTGATGATGACGACGACTGTGATGATGATGGCCAGTTTATTTCCAAGAATTGTAAATTTCATCAAACTGATGTATGATCCATATTTCCCACTGTATAATTGAGGAAAATGCTTCCAGCCTACAAGTGCCGGTATAAACAACAAATCAGTATACAAATAAAGAGTAAAGAGTAAGTGTATGGAAGTTCATTAGAAACTAAATGCAACAAACAACTTAACAGGGACGTTTTATAGATGGGATATTTCTATACTTTGATTCATATATAAATTAATTTTTCCAACTTTTCAATTTAAAACAAATAAAGCTATTTATATCCAGCGTAATCATTGCATTAATAACGCCTTAAGTATAAGTAATTCAAAATCTTTTTAATATAATTCTAAATAATCTAACATTTTAGTTTCATTTCGCATCAATTACTTACACACATTTCATACCGTCACGCCCCTGTACCACCACAGTGATATCAATCATATTTATGGCAAAAAAGGCAAAATGTCAGTTTGCTTTACTGATGGTCTATTACAAACTTGGTAACAAAAAAGATAAAAAATTAAAAAAAAAAAAATCATCGAACAACAGCCAAGTCCATAGATCTGTTTTTTTAATATGTAATGTGCGTATTAACTTTTAGTGTTTGCAAGTGCATAGAGAAGAAGTTGTTAAATATACATTTTTAACTGGATTCAGTACTCACTTCCATTTGCTATCAAAGCGTTTATTTGGTAAAGCTTCTTACTTCTTAATGCTACCATATGTTTAATCGCTTAGGAGCAGAATGGTATTAAAATTATTTTTTTATTATAATATAATAAAATTCAATAATATTATTTGAAAATCTTCAGTAGCTGAAACCAATCAAATTATATCAAAATAAGTTGTCGTTTGTGAATGAAGCTGTAAGAGTTTGAAAAATAAAATTTTCAGCTATAAATAATCTGAATTTTTTAATTTTAAATCAAATGTCAGTAAACAGGGATTCCGAGTGTTCGTATTTATATTCACCGGAAATATATTATAACGATAGCAGTGAAAGCGACGATAGCGACATTAAAAACGAAAGTGTAGCAAGTAAAAAAAGTTACAATAAGGGAACATCATCATAATCATAATCATAATTCTAATTCTAATATGGATGTTTATCAAGAAAATATTCATTAACATAGTGGTTCAGGCCCTGAAGTGGAAGTGGAGATTCCTCTTCTCCCAGTATAACATGGATAAGACCTAGTAATAAGTTACGGATATAGTACAGAAAATACACAAACAACTGAAAAAATTGATCAAATAACACTTTTATGGCTCCTATACCTGTAGATTTTGTTCCTTTTTATTTAAGTGAGGCAGAATTTGATATGTTACCTACAACAGCTGAAGTTATGAAAGTATCATGTCAAGTTACACCATTACATATGCAGATAGTGATTGTAAATTTTTGCAAAAAAATACTCTTACGTGTGTGGCATATCTTTTTTAGTTTAAGAGATACCTATACCGATACAATATTTTGACTAATTTTGGACAAGTTTTTTTTTTTTTTTTTTAATTTGGCAGGCACAATTTTAAATTTTTCTTGGATTCTGTAAAAATTCTAAATAATATTAATGTTGGTGCAAAAATTATATGAATATCCGAGTGTGTTAGGGCAACGGTCTCCCCTTTCGCCCTATCTACATTTCTTCAATTTTTATTTTTGGTATTTTTATATTTTGGTACAAAAAAGTGAGAGAATTTAACTAAAATTGAGAGAATTGCTTTTTTTGAAAGAGATATCCTAGGTGACCAACTTTGGAGGTCCCTGTTCCATTATCCTGCTGGAAACTTGTGCTGATTCAAATATATCCAGCGGTTAAAAAGTTAAAGAATTATTAAAAAAAACGTTTTAAGACCACTGAGTGATGGAAGCAAAATTTACACAAAACTCTATATCTGAAATTATATTTTTAAATTATTTTTCGCCAAGGTTTAAGATACGAAAATAATTCTATTAAAAACGTTGCATTTTGGTGTTAAAAAAATTGATTTGAAATCATTTCCATATGGTCAAAATTTTCAGATAGTTTTCTTTTTTGAATTTTGCAAAATTGCACAAAATATTTCATAAGTTTTAACACTAAATAAAAGTTTAATTAAATGTCAAAACTTTTTAAAAAATGTTTATGATCAGGTTATATTATAGCACTTCCCACAGCAAACTAAATTAGTAACGTAATAAAATTTGGAAGATATGAACTACCAAAATGTACCATATATACCAAAATAACATTCCAAAGTCGAATAACGAATTATAAGTCTATGGCAAAAGAAAAAATCTATTTACTTTCATATAGACTTTTAAATCAGCAATAATAATTGTTTGGCTCTCAAGGGTTTAATCAACAAAGTTACTTAGTTCATATTTGATATTATAATGTATTTAGGCAAACATTGGCATGAATTATTAGACCATATTTGTGCGAAATTTTTAATGCTTTTAGTTCTTCCTTTTCCAGGAAATAAAAACTAAACAAAAAACTACTATATATATAAAGTCTTCACCAGTAGTACATTAGAAAACAACGGCAAAGTTGTTAAGCCGTCTTACCATAAACATGAAATGGTGTTGGCCATTTTTGACATGAAAATGATATTTTTGTTTTCATTGTTGATGATGTTGAAGTTGCTGCTGCTATTGCTGTTGCTGATGCGTGGACATTAATGATGATAATGACTGCTAACTGCTGTTGAATCTTAAAATTAATGTTAATCTTCCTCCTCTTTTGCAAAGGAATAAATGAATAAAAATATTGTAGAAAAAGTAATGAAAAAAAGAAACATAGAAAAATAAGAAATATACACAATATAATGACAATGATGTACAACCTTTAGAAAGAAATATTGGATACAATCAATGAAAAAGAAATAAAATGAAATAAATTTATTCTGCTGATCATTTGAAAATAAATCATTATCGAATAGAGATAGCAAGTCCAAGGGGGCCATAAGTTGTATTCTAATATAAATGTCATCGTCACTATGTCTAGTGGCAATCTACTATGATTTCTTATTGCTAAATGAACAGACGGAAACATTAATGACTTTTCATATTATTGTGGCTAATGCTGATATATGATTTTCTTTAAGTTTTATTTCGTAAAAAAAAAAAAAATATTTTATTAAACTCTTTCTATTTGGGGACAAAAACTAAGAGTGGAGTAGTAAAAGAGTCTTTTCAATTGTATAAACATGGTCAACATAACGTTAATTAAATCAACGACAGACAATTTGACAAATAGTTACAAATGGCCTACAACATTTCATTTATGGCTACTGTTTTTGTTATGATGAAGTCTATGTTTTCTTTTTCATATTTTTGCGCTGCTATATAAAAATTAACGTATTCAGGTGACCAGTCATCATGGATGTCAATGGATGGATGCTTTACTAAAACAATGAATCGTATAACTAGAAACAACTCATCACAATATTTTCCAAATTGTCATGGAAATGTTGTGGAATGTTGAAAAATAACTAAATATGAGGGATAATAAATTAAAGTTTCAACATAATTTTTGAGGGATTTGTGAAAGGAAATATAAGAAAAATATTAAGTTTTCTTATGGAATAATCATTGGTGAGAAGAAATAAGAACGTTACCTTAAATGAATATAATGAAAAACTTAAAATTAAATATAATATAAGATTTTACCAAGAAATATGGAATCCATTTTTTCTAATGTGGAATTATATTTAGATCTCTATATCAAGACTTAAAACAGGTCTAGAACTAAAAAAGACCTGCAATTATTCAAGATCTACGTTTAAAGTTGATTTGAAAAATATAAAGACCTTCAATTAAATCTTATTTGGAATTATATCCCTAATTTCGATTAACACTGTATTATTAGTAGAGTAGAATGGGGAGCATGCGCCATAGGGGCACCTCTGCCATTGTCAATTGTTTTGGAAAACGAAATAATATTTTTTGTGTTACTATTTTGTAACTTTTTTCTTCCTTTATCGCAGATCTTTCATTGCATTATTAAAATTAACTAAAAAGCACCATATTTAGACAAACGATTCTAACTCCATCACATGGCGAATTTACCATCACATTTACGAATTTGTACACGTGTTGGGGTAGTTTCACTGCATTTTGTAACTTCATAAATTCATCAAAAAATTAACGAAACGGGCAGATAGTCAGGATTAAAAGGACTTAAATTAAAGCCAACATATCTAAGTTTTAGTTTACAGATATCGTTTACGGTTATGAAAAGGGAGCACTTAAAACAAAAGTGGCGCTTGCTCCAACTCTACCCTATATTTAGACCTTTGATTGTAGCTATTCTAGAATTTTTTCAAGATCTTTGATAAAAACTTATCTGAGATAATACCGAAACCCTTAACTAATGCTCAACTCGGACGATGTATTTAGAGACATACGATTAAATCTAATTCAGGACTAAGTAATCCGAAAATATATATGTAAAAATAAATAACAAATTTTACACTACCAAGAGAACATTATAATGCTTTTATTAGGCGATATTCTTTTGAAGAATATGAATGGAAAATAAGTAAGAAAGTTAAAGTCTGCTAAGCCCTACCATGGAGGCGTCCAATCGTTGTCATCGTTGCCACAAACAAAATATTTTTCCTACCAAAATTTTCTCCAAAATATACCAAACCCTACCAAAATGTACCAAAATTTTTAATTAAAATAAATGTTTAGAGAATTGATTAAATCCATAAATAAAACCTGGTCCAGAAGCCAAAAATCGGCTCCAATTTAAAAATTTTCAAATTTTTAAATAATAAGTCATACTCGTATAAAAAGTTTCAACTATTTGTGAATTAGAACAGCGTTCCACAATTATTGAAAAAAAAAACTGGTTTAATAATATATCAGATCAAGGGCAACGCAAAAATTATCACCCAAAATAATTACCTTTTCGAAAAAAAGTGGAAAACAAATAAGAATCTAAGGTCCAGTTTTATACTATTGCCTTTGTGTATACTTAAGTGCAAATTTAGCTAAGGAAAATTTAAGTAAAAGCTCACACTTAATAAATATTTCGTTTTACGGTTAAAAATTCAAGTTGACAAGAAAGTAAACAAAAAGCTTTGTATAAACATATTCGTCAACTCCAAATCACAGTTATATTTTATTTAGCCCAAAATATATTTTCTTAATTACATTATTATTTTATTAATTCTCTTTTTACTGTTGGCTTATGGTAATTAGCAAAAACTTAAATGATATCAAATTTACTTTTCTGAGCAAAACATTTCCCTAATGTGTCATCAAAAATAAATAAAAGAACAACAGTTTTTATACACTTGAAATTATTTCTAAGATATGAAGAAATCTGCACCTCATGCGCTGTAAAATTAAAAAGGTGTTGGTGGAAAAATAGAACAGAAAATATACGAGGGCGGATCAATAGGTTCGTGCCTTTTCGAACTTCCCTCGTAGTTATATGAAATGCAACACTATTCCCATCAATTACCCGCATTATCTTGATGAAAAAAACTTTTTTCTTGGCCATATGGGATCGTTATCTTTTTAAATTCTCTTTAAATCGGTCTAATAAGTTGGCATAATGTGGATTATCCCGAGTGCATACCAAAAAACTGTTGCCATCACCTTATTGGCCGACAAACTTACCTTGGCCGTCTTCGTAGCAGGTTCACCCGGAGAAATCAATTGCTTAGACTGCTGATTGGTCTTCGAACTTTTACTCTTCGGTCGGCCAACACTATATCGTGGATTTTTTCGACATTTTCGGGCGTGCTGACCTCAATTGGCTATCCAGAACGTTCAGCGTCATTTGTACTTGTGCGACCACAACGAAAGTCAGTAAACCACTTTTTTACCATTGAAATCGGTGGTGCAGAGTCCCCATAGTATTTATCGAGCTTTTCCTTGGCTTGATTGATGGTTTTTTTTTTCGCAAAAATTAATGTTTAATGAGCACTCGAAATTCACTTTTTTTCCATTTTTAGAAAAATACACGAGGTTGTATGTTTTGAACAGCTGTTAAACGCAAAGTAAATGACGGCACTTGCTCAAAATTTGACAGTAGACTATTAAGAGGTGGTACCTGATGTGAGTAGTGTTGCATTTCATATAACTACGAGGGAAGTTCGAAAAGTCACGCACTTATTGAACCGCCGTCGTAAATCTAATAGGTTTTTAATAGGTTTAAAAAGTTTTATTAGATTTTGGGATGGGAAAAGAATACTTAAGTTTTAAAATATAAAACAATTTTTAGAACTTAAGTACAATTTTGCAACTAAGTGAGCACTATAAAACCGAGCCGAAAACTTTAGATTTTTCTTTTTATATACAATTTTAAAAAATTAAAAAAATTTAATTGCGGAAAAGTTATGGAAAATTATATTTCATCTTCACTTTTTTAGAGGTTTAGAGCAACAAATAAAATAGAGCATACTTTAATCTAACTTCAATAAAATACCAACAAATAATCTCTTATACCCTGCTCTGGATCTATTATATTGAATGGAATTTTGTCTAACGTTTGGAATAAAAATAATAAAATTAATTTGTTTTTTGGTATGATTTTTGGGCGTTTTTTCAATTAAACTATTTTTGGTTAAAATAGGAAATATTGGGGTAAAGTGGGACAGTGTAAAAATGGCAAAAATCCAAAAATGTACAAAGACCAAATTTTTTTAATCTTTGTGTACTTGTGAACAAAAACCCAAAAAATCTGCAAAATCACACAAAATTTTGTTAATAATCAGCCAAATTGCAAAATGAACAATCGCCCAACAGTTTGGGTTATTTTTCATAATGTTAAATGACCCATAAGTGTTATGAACATTCACCCAAAAACTAATTATACTGTTGTAAAAACTTAATTTAACCTATTTTTTATGTTTTGTCCTTTATTCTGTAATTCGGCTATAGATTCTACAAAAGTTAGAGATTATACATAATAATTTTGAATGGGCATCTTTTATTATTCAGTGTTGCCATAGTGTTTTTTGGTTGATCATAATCAAAATATTTAAATTTAGTTTATTATTTTTTTAACTTTTATATCTTATAATAATATCTGTATACAATTTATTTTATTTAAGGACGACTAATTACTATATTTATATTATTTATTTCTGTAACAATCAGTGTAAATATGTATTACAAAAATGTATGAATGTGTAAGTTTTCTAACCATAAAAATACATAATTCGCAATAATCTTTTAATAAAAAAATTACTGGGTTAATAATAGTTATTAATACTGTTGTTTAATTTTTTTATGCTTCGATAAACTTAAACTGCAGAATTGGGCGAAATTAAATGCTTGATTATTTGATTTTTATTAGTGTTTACTCTGGTAATTTTTCTCATAAAATCACGATTTTTCTTGACTATTTTGCAAAGACTTATAATTATTTATCTGTTATATGTTGAAATTCTAATATTTTCAATAGAACAATTGGAAAACTTTAAACATTTAATATAAAATCTGTAACATAGACAATTTTTAAAATTTACCTAGTTCAAAAGTTGGCACTGAAAATAGATATAAATTAATATGGGCTGTATAAAAATTATTTCAAAATATTGAACACCATTCACTATTCAGAGTTAAGTTACTATACCCTACACCACCATAGGTGATTGGGGTATTATGTGTTTGTGTTGATGTTTGTAATGCATAGGAAAAGTTATCTAACACCCACTTTAAAGCATACCAATCGACTCAGAATCACTTTTTAAGTCGATTTAACGATGTCCGTCCGTCTGGCTGGCTGGAAGGCTGGTTGGCTGGCTTTCCACGAAAATTTTGTGCACAAAGTACGGACACGTACTTTTCGACGTGGAAATTTTGTGATATAAGAACGAAGCCTATTGAAATTGTTTGATCGGTCCATTATTTTACCTAGCCCCCATAAAAATGTGAAATGGTGGAAAGAAGTTGTGTTTAAGTATCAATCTTTTTACCAAATTCTATGAAGATCGGTCCACAATTGACCATAGCTCCCATATAAACCATCTTCCAAAATCACTTTAACATGCATAAATCCCATACGAATGTTAGTATCAAGTTAATATTCGGTACAAATAAGTTTTATGTAAGTGGAAAAAATTTTATGGGTATTGGTCCATAATTTACCATAGCTTCCATATAAACCCACTTCCAGAAATTGCCCCAAAGTGCATAAAATCATTTAGCATTTAGTATCATTTTTCCGTATTTGTATATTTTATTTCACATTTAGTAAAATTGACCACAGGTGTAATATTAGTCCCCTTCCCGAATTTTTATAGCCATACACAATGGTGTAAGGTGCTGACCAACTATATCTTTCTTTCTCGTTTTTCATTGTGCATTTTTTGTTGGTCCATTAAAGTGGCCAATGTTTTATAAAATATTTAATATTCTGACGAAGGTTACACAATTTTTTTTCACAGTATATAAAAAAATGTTTCATAATTTATTTGTTATATTGTTCTTTGTGGGATTTATAATTCATCTAATTAATAAAAATACCTTAGTATCCAAAACTGAATTTTTGCGATTTTTTTTTTTAAACCAGTTTTTTGTTACTTAAAATGGTAGAAATAATTGAAAAATTCTTTGACCTTAGAGTCGTCTTATGTAATGAAGACTAATTGCACAATAAAAGGTTAAACATATCTTGAATGCCGAAAGTGTTAATTATCGTTTTATGTTAATTTGGTTATTAAATTCTAAAACAAGGTTTTGATTTTTTCCACAAAACAGTTCGTTGGTTGGTTGGTTGGTTAACGTGGTAGCCCGTAATCTTATGGGCAATCAAATAGACTCGTTAGAGTCCGTTTTGATGGAACCACATTACTCGCCAGGTGAATTAGTTGTGTCGAGTCTGTAATGAGATAGAAATGTAGGGAAGAAACAATGAGAACATAAATTAATTAGACCCAGCCTGTAGCATTGAGATATTTAATGATGTCACTGAGTCTAGTGTCATATATCTCAGAGAGGTTGTCTAATTGGTGCCCTCCCAGAAATTTATGTCTGCTTGCGTTCAAGGCTGGGCATTCACATAGAAGATGAAAAACTGTTTCCTCCTTCTCGCGATTGCCACAACTACGACAATATTCATTGTAAGGGAGACCAAGTCTACTTGCATGTTTACCGATCGTCCAGTGACCTGTAAACAGTGCTATTAGTCTCGAGATGTCCTTGCGTTTGTAGCCAATGAGTTGCATTGAGTGTTTCTCGTTGTAAGTAGGCCACGTTTCTTTCGCGACTCTACATTTGTCCAGATTTCGCCATCTATTTTTCGCCTTTTCTAGAAAGTGTTTTTGGATTCTGCTTTTGACTGTTCCCAACGGGAACCGGGCTAATTCGTCTGCCTGTTCATTACCATAGTAGTCCCTATGCGCAGGAACCCAGATTATAGTAATGTCATACAGTCGACTTAGTCCAAGCAGTTCCTCTTTACACTGTCTGACTAGAATAGAGGTAGTTTTCGGTGATTTGAGCGATAGTATTGCCGCTTGACTGTCGACAAATAAACCAATATTCCCTTGAATATTTCTATCGCGAATTAGTTTACACGCTTCCCTGACCGCTAGTATTTCCGCTTGGAATACGCTTGCCTCGTCAGGGAGTCTACATGAGTGTCTAATTCCAAGATCATCAGAGAAGACACCAGAGCCTACACCGCAGTTCATCTTTGATTAAATTTAATATCCTCGCGTGCCCATACGTTCTTGATCTCCAGCTATTCGTCGCAGATAATCTTATCGCACTATTAACTGATGATTCAATTATGTATAGGTCTATAGGTGTTAGGTGCAATATAGTGTTCAGAGCTTCTGATGGACTAGTACGTAATGCACCTGCAATGCCAATGGAAGCGGATCTTTGTATCCTATAAAGCTGATCCACCACATACCTCTTACTAGTAGCGGTCCACCACACAAGAGATCCATATACAAGAATGGTCCGTACTATTGCAGTGTATAGCCATTTTGTCAATTTTGGACTGAGACCCCATTTTACACTGAACATCTTTCTACAGGTGTAGTATGCTACCGTAGCCTTACTAACCCTATGTCGAATGTTCAGTTTCCATGAAAGCTTAGAGTCCAAAATAATGCCCAAGTATTTCGCATTGTCCGACAAGGTGAATTCACAGTTTTCTAACCGTGGTAGTCTGAAGCTCGGAATCTTGGTCTTTGTGGTGAAAAGTACCAGCTCTGTTTTGCCCGGATTCACTCCTAGTCCACATTCTTTGGCCCAGTCACTGAGTGTAGCCAGAGCAGTTGACATGATATCACTTATCACGTTCAGAAACAGTCCTGATACTAGTATCACCACATCGTCCGCGTAAGCCACGACTTTCACTCCCTTGTCTTCCAATTTACACAGGATGGTATTAATGACAATAAGCCACAACAGCGGAGAAATCACACCCCCTTGTGGAGTTCCACGCATAACTTGTTTGGTCTTAACACTGTTGCCTAAATTCGCAATGACGATTCTTGTCTCTAGCATTGACACCAGCCAGTTGGTGATATAATCATTAACTCCTAGTTCGTACAGAGCTCTCTGTATCGCCAAAGTCGTGACATTGTTAAAGGCGCCTTCAATATCCAGAAAGGTAGCCATAGCGTATTGTTTAAATTCAATGGATCG
Organism: Protocalliphora azurea; assembly: GCA_932274085.1. Classification (NCBI taxonomy): domain Eukaryota; kingdom Metazoa; phylum Arthropoda; class Insecta; order Diptera; family Calliphoridae; genus Protocalliphora; species Protocalliphora azurea. The sequence continues at coordinate 118,606,158 of OW026522.1, forward strand.
CTCGATGACCCTTACGACCTCATGAAGAGCCGTCTCCGTGGAGCGACCCTTAATGTAGGCATGTTGACTACCTGAGAGTCGGGTTGTACCCTCTAGACGCTGCCTTATATGTAAATCAATGAGTCTCTCCAGAGTTTTCAGCTGAAAAGAAGAGAGACTAATCGGACGGAAGTCCTTTGCATTCTCATGACTTCTTTTTCCGATTTTTGGAATGAACACTACCTTTACTCTCCTCCACTTCCTGGGAACATAGTTGAGGGTTAGGCAGAGTTTAAAGATCCTATGTAGCCAGGGTATGATGTATACCTTTGCACTTTGCAGCATCCGTGGTATAATACCATCAGGCCCTGCAGATTTGTACGGAGAGAAGCTATCAATCGCCCATGAAATTTTCTCAACGGATATTATGTCATCCTCGATTCCTTACGAGGATTTAATATGCCCCATCTCCTGGTCTGTAATATCAGTGCAGCCAGGAAAATGAGTATTAAGTAAAATGTCCAAAGATTCCGCCGACGATTCTCACCATGATCCATCCATCCTTTTAATATAGGATGGATTATTATGACCATTTGCCAAAACCCTACTGAGTCTAGCAGATTCCTTGGTATTGTCGATAGTATCGCAGAAGCCTTTCCATGAGTTTCTTTTTGCGATCTTTATTGCCTTCTTATATTCCCTACGCTTATCGTGATACAACTGCCACGATTTTGTCCTGTAGCCAATATTGAAAGCATTGCGTGCCTCCTTGCGTAGCTTCGAGAGTTCCCTATTCCACCAGGGAGGGAAGCTCTTTTTAGCCTTCGTCATTGGACAGGATATATTAAAAGCTTTAACAATTTCCCTGCCTAATGTACCCTCAATTCGGTCAAGACCCTCAGTCGTTGCTTCGACTGGAGGTTCACTGTGCAAAAGTTTTCAACCATTGGTAGGGAACTAAAACTTAATTTAAAAATCTTTTTTTTTAATTTTACCTGTAATCTGCTATTCAATACACGGTGTTTGCGTGGTCTCCCCACACTTTTTTTTCAACTGAATATCTTGGGACAGCTAAATGGACATACCAATACAATTAAATCGACTCAGAAAGTAATTCAAATAGTGTAGGTTCGTAAATAAGTTTGTTACATTTTGATTTCTATTACATGAGTCTTGTATCATTCAAGTTGGTTATAAAAAACAATAAAATGTGCACCATTTAGAAACAAATAGAGATTAGACAGCAAATTCATTTGCCACATAATCTGGCAGTTATTATTCCACAGAATTACATTTTTATATTTTTTAAAACAAACATTTATAAAAAAATATTTTCTTAATTGAAAACTACTTTTTAATAATTGCGATAATTTACCTTTATGATGTAATTCTTCTTTATTAAACCTAAACATTTCAATATAAAATCTTTCAATTGTAACCAAAGTTTCCATCTAACAAACAAAACCGAAAAGTAAAAACCTTAAACTTCAGGCATTTTAATGTTCACTCATCACAAAACCCCACCTTTTAATAGCACACCTTGATCAATTTTACATACGCGATATAGATAATAACATTGAAAAGTATAAAAAAAATCCCAAACCATTGTGAATCTATTAAAGAATTTTAATTGATTTTGTAAGATTTTTTTTTGTTATTTAATTAAAATTACATATATTTTTACTATCTACATATTTATAAGAAAATACCAAAAAAAAAAAAAAAGTACAACGAGATAATTGCAGCCATAAAGAATAATGAATTCATGTTTAATTAATATTATTAACTATTAACTTTTAGAAATAACTTAATATAAATTAAAGGAAGGTAGCAAAAAAAAAAAAAATCGCCACTAAAGCAATAAAAGGAATGTCTTGGAAAGAAATACAAAAAAAAAAAAAAATTAAAAATACCATGAAGTATGATAAAGCCACAAGACAAAGATGAGACCAGCCCACCATCATAGACTTGAGCGATTTTTTTTCTATTTGTAAATTTTTTTCATCGCCATTAAACAAAAGACAGAAGCTTAAGTCTGCCATAATAAAACATAAAAAACTATTTTAGCGCCTTTAGGAAGAAATAAATATAAGTACCGACTAGTATTATTTAAATTATTCGTTTTGTAATTTTCTAGTTTATACTTGTTGTTGCTGATGTTGCTGTTATTGTTAAAACATCCTTTAGATGGTAGAGATTAACATACAGTAGTCAAATAATGTAACCCACAAAACGTCAAAACATCATATCACTACCACTGAATGCACTACCTTACTCACTGACTCCAACCATTCATTCATTCATTCATGTGCTTACTGTTTTGGAGGCATGAACACCAACATGTCTCACTTTAATAGGATCAAAATGTGTCTACAAAATAACAACAGAAATAAAAGAGTAAAACAAAAATTAAAGAAAAGAGATGATGTTAAAACAAAATGCCAGCGGTCATATGGTCTACAATATGAAAAAAAGAAGAACGAAAATCATTTGTGAATGCTGTCGATCATATTTTTTTATTTTTGTTTTATTGAGTGAATTTTTACTTTATAACTTTAGTATGAAAAACGTGCAATTTTTCGTGGTGAAATATTATCAAAGTATTTGCCTTCAAAGAGGATCTATTACAAAGCAATATGCACATTGAGTTACGTGGCTCAATTGGGAATTAATTAAGAAAGTGTGTGGAATAAGTAAGGATAAATAAAGGAATAAAGATTTACTTTTTGACAGTAACATTTAGGTTTAAAATTAACCTACATGGATAATGTGTGTAGCGTTACAGAAAATACGTACTCCGCCAGCTAGGTGTCTTATTATATTCCAAAAAAAAAAAAAAAAAAAACTCAGCTTTGTTAAACTTGTAAACTTGTTTATGATCATTCACATTGGATTTCAGTTTACGACACGCTAACTTTAACCTCCCTCTTAGTAGCATCTAACATCTGATGCTGCCAGCTATGTTTTTCAAAATTGCACCTAAATTGTTAGAATATCAGCATATCAATCCTGTAGTAGTGCTAGAAATAAAAATAGCCTATCAAATGGAATGACAATCTTATATATATCCTTTGCACCTGTGATAAAGGGTATAATTACATTTTAGAGAAAAAAGAGTTTAGTCACTTTTTCTGTAAAAAAAAAAATCGTCATAATTTTTGCAATTTTCAATTTCAAAATCGTTCATTTTTAGACTTGGTTAAGATATTGCCTTCAAATTTTCTTTATTCAAAATATAATTTTGTTCTTTAGTTATTTAAGGAAAAATTAATAAAATTGGTCGGAAATATTAGGATATATATGAAAAGACTGGACCAATTTAGGTAGTTGAAATTTCAAACGTAAATAACTCGAACACTATACAAGGTAAAACACAAGTAAGCATGTTTTTATAGGCCTTATCGAGAACATAATAAGATGTAAAAGCATTTGAAATCGGATAAAAAAAGGAAAAATTGGCAAGCGCTTAAAAATTTTCTATGTCAGACGTATTCTACTTTGAGCCCCATAACTCCGATCCTGAAGGTTATGTAGAATCCTCCTCCTCTGCTATGTCTACGTGAAACTTTATGTAAATCCAGCTAGCCGATAAGAAGTTAAGGGATTCTTCTTCTTTTATTGCATATCCAAATTTGAATATAAGCGATTACATGAAAAGTCCAGTTTCTAGTGTTTCTCAGCCAAGACATTTGTTTTCTTCAAATGTCTCTTCTTCCTTCTATATGGCCTTGTACGATCAGTTGCAGCAATTAATATTTATCTCCTCTAATAATGTGGATGAGATATGCAGTTTTACGTCTTTTTATAATTTTTAGGACTTCAAGTTCTTTCTGTAGCCTATTTAAAACTTCTGCGTTCGACATTCGATCGGTTCATGAAACATAACAAATTTAGAAATCTTATACAGAGATTGATGTTTTACGACTTGTTAATAATTTTTTCAGCTTACAAAGTGAACTTCTTGCCGTTTCTATACGTACATAAATTTCCCTAGTTTCTTGTAACCAGCAGCCAAGATATTTAAACTTTGGGACCCGCTCGATAGGTTTACTGTATAATACATCCATTGTAAGGATTCTTGTTTCTGCTTATAATCATATATTTTATTTTTCCTACATACATATTGAGATCGAATCTGTTGCTTTGAAAATTAACAGCGTTTACAAGTCTTTGTAGGTCATTAAGGTTATCGGCCAATAATGTTGTGTCACCGGCGTAACGTATATAGTTTATATATTGCCCATTGTGTTTTATTCCGATATTTAAATCGTTTATAGCTTCTTGGAATATACATTCTGAATAAATATTGAAAAGCAATGGGGAAATGATGCATCCCTGACGAACGCCTCTGTTGATGGGAATACTTTCCGTCACAATATCTCCAAAACGAATTTCAGCATTTTGATTCCCATTTAATGATGACGAAGGCCTCTGTTGATGGGAATACTTTCCCTCACAATATCTCCAAAACGAATTTCAGCATTTTGATTCCCATATAATGATTTTATACAATTGATATATTTACTATCAGTATTAATAAGTCTTAAAACTTCTATAAGTTTGTCGTGCTGTACTCTGTCAAAAGCCTTTTCGTAATCAATAAAGCAGAGGAACACGTACTTCTATACATCCTTGCAATTTTGTGTTAAGACTTATTTTCTAAACAGAGCTTCTCGGGTGCCTATAGCATCCATAAATCTAAACTGGGTTCTTCTTAAAAAATTTCGTATTTTTTATATATATGTTGATGTATAATTTTCAAAAATATTTTTAGTGTATGACACACTAAGCTTATTCATCTAAAATCTTTACACCTTTTTGCGTTGTTCTTTTTTTGGAAGTGCTATAAATGCAGACTTAATCCACTCTTTCAGATAGATGAATGTTTTATAAACATGATTAAAAACTTTTTCGAGAGTTATAATACAGATTTTTTTCCCAAAATAGGAATGATTTGCTTAATTCCGTTCGGAAAATTTCAATGCAAAAGATGCACCCCGCTTTGGTCGGCTGTTCACTAAAAAGGTATTTGAAATTTTGTTGAAACGAGACCAGCACGCAAGTAGTCTTGCGCGGATACTTTTTATATGACCAATATTATTAGAATTATTTACAAAAAGCCATTCTGTTACATTTCAAAACCATGCAATTGAATTTTTTGCTACAAACAAAGTTATTATTATAATTCATTTTAGTATTTCTTTAGAGCCAAGTCTTTTCAGCACATCTGCATAAATTCTACTTATTTAATTTCTCATCATATGCTGAGATTCAGGTTGGTTAGACTAGGTTAAAAAGGGCGGCGTCTTCACGCTTCCACCTAGAGACCATTCGGTTCATTGTGATCCCTTTATAAATAACAGAGATAGAAGAACAATAAGAAAAGTGTGGAAACTAAGACCACTCAAATCAACCCTGACTACCTCTAAGCCAATTTATACCCATTACGAACCCTATAAGATTACCGAGTTCTCCTCCTCTAGTTTGTGCAGAATATGGCTCCCAAAGCCATATTCGGTTTACTTTGTTGAAGCCCTACACAGTGAATTCTCCACTGTCTCTAGCTCATCCACATCATGGCATGTCCTGCAAAAATCTAACGCGCCAATGTCGCACTTTCTGGTCATATTACCTACTGAGAGGTGACCAGTAATCATGCCAACAATGATCATTAGATTCCCACGACTCATGCCCAGAAGATGCTTTGAATCTGCTGGTTGATACCCTCTAGATACCCTGCAGTACATTCTACCCCTCCAAGCATGATTTGTTCCACCTATAGGCCATTTCCTTATGGTCATGAAATATGACCCAATCGGAATCCTAACCGATACCTCCACAAAAGACCTGCCCAACTCCGAGCCCTTATGAGCTTGCTCATCGGCTATTTCATTGCCGAGAATATCACAGTGACCAGGAACCCAACAAAGTCTTATTCTGTAGGCATCAATTAGCCTTCTAAATTCCTTCCTACACTCCAGCACTAACCTGGACCTGACACGGTAACTTGTCATTGCCATCAGTGCTGCCTGACTATCCACATAGATAGTTAGTTAGAGATTCGGGTAACACAGTAGAAATCCTAGAAATTCCTTGTATTGGAAATTCTGTAATCTGCAACTCTAATACAAATTAGTTAGTTAATTTCGTTTATGAAATCTTATTTACAGCAAGTGACACATAAAGTTTTGCTACATGGTACTATTTAAATGAAAAAGGCATAAACCAAATTTTAAAGGATATTTTGAGATTGCAGATGAGTGGATGCATGGGAAACATGCAAATCAACTTGGTTATTAAAAGTGGTATCTTCAAACAAAGTGGGATATTTATGGTAAACGCGAATGCCCAGGCATGAACACTACCAGACGCAAATTCCTTGGTAAAAACGCAGCCATTCTTAAAATCATTGGCAAACAAAACAGAGGTATAGACGTGGAAAGATTAGAGAAGAAGAGGAAGACGGTACTCTCATTGTGGCTGGAACAGACATATTGCTTCTAGAAAAAAATAAAGGCAAAGCCTTTTTTGCCAGCACTTCTATTTTCTTCCAAGTTGGGTAGACGCACATCCTAGTGGCCGAACAGTGACACTGCTGTTCCAGATTAACCTCTATCGGAGGAACAAGTTACAAATGTTGTTTTAATTCAGGAACCCTGGACTGTTAAGAACAGCGTATCTGGATTAAACGACAAAAATTATCAACTATGTTATTCCATGACTGGGTCTCGACCCAGGACGTGCATTCTATGTCATAAGGGATGAAATTTCCTTTTTTGTCAATAGCAGACGCCACCACCTTAATATATTGCAAATGTAGACTACTGCATCATAGCTCCTACCTAGGTGGCATCGGCCAGAGGCACAGGTGACTCTCGACATATCCTATAACTGGGTTAAAGAGCGTGGTCTCAATATAAATCCATATGTTTATAAGAAAGAGACAAATACCGATATACGAGTATCCAACCTTTCAGAACAAAACGATACAAATAAAAACAAGAGTCAAATACCTGTGAGTAGTACTTGATTGAAGACTATCCAGGATAGCCCACATTAAAAGCAGTAAAAATAAAGCTCACAGAATATGGATCTTTTGTAGAAGAGCAGTAGGTGCAAAATGAGTTCTTTCGTACGCCTTTCTAGTATGGTGGACGTCGTAATCTATTGAAAATATTCGATCAGTTACTCCGGTCGAGATGCAGGTTAAATATGCAGCAAATTTAGCTGTAACTAGACTTATGGCAATAGGAGAATGGCTTGCAGATGACCAGACACAAAAAAAGAAAGTAAATATCCTAACGACGAGTGTTACCACCATGAAAGTGTATGATAGAATCCTAGTAAGCTATGTAAATACAAACTACATCACCACAGTCCCAGAAAAAAAAGAATGGGATGAAGGAGATAATGTGTGGAAGAATCCAGGAACCAACGAGATATAGATGCAGATAGTTCTAAAATTGGGGACCGAATAGGAAAAAGCTTTTATGAAGTGAATAAAAATTTCAGTAAATATCTTTGAGTTCTAGAACACAATACCGTCTTTAAGACGAAGACCAAATCTATTATGGAGGGTATTAAATGGTTGAAAAAATAGAAAATAAAACTCCTGCTCGTAATTATACGAATATTAAATCGGTTATTAAAAAATACAGAATTACATCTCGAAGAGTCTTACAGTTAAAGACCGAAATAAACTCGTACACTGGAAATGAGAACAATAAAACAGTATGGGTTCCAGGACATCATGGTATCGTCGACAAGCTATCTAAGATGAGCACAAACTTGAATAACATCACAACAGGAAATGCAAAAGCTTTTCAAGAATTTAACTGAAGTAAAAAAATAATCAACAGATGAACTCGTCAAAGTGTGGCAAAATTGAAATGCCGGAAGAATTACATCTTAAGGGAAAACACAAACACTGAAAAAATAAATAAGATCCTTAAATTAAGTATGCCAACACGCAGAAGGCTAAATAGTGCAATAATGGAGCTAGAAACTCACTTAGCTCGCATTTGAGTAACGAATGACACAATATATAGAGCGTGTAAAGAAGACGAGATATTAGAACATTACTAATGTCAATTCGATCATCGATCGCAAAAGATGCGAAAAAATAGAGAATCTGGAAGATCTCAGTTACATCAATTGGAAATCTGTGAAAAACTATATCGAGAAAACGAGGTTCTTAAACTAACCAAATGGATAAGGCTTACAATTAAGGGAAAATTTACTTCCCTGAAAGCGCACAATATACCTACGCAGGCATACGTTTATGAGTTGAAAACAATTATTACCTCCTCTTTTCAACTTAACCTAACATTTATTAGATAAACTTTCTGAATGGACTTGCGTCCATTATGCAAGACTTAGTGATTTTATTAAATATTTCAACGGCACAAGTTGGATCCAATTACTTCCTTGTTGTTCTGTATAATTTTTACTTCCAACTAGCACTTAATTGTATTCATTTTCATATCGAATAATGTAGTCCTATCAACATGGTGATTCTACTTGATTGCTCGAACGACATTCGAGCTACCTCGTTTACCAACCAAACTAACCAATAACATTTTGGTTCCATATCTTACAAGAACCAATGTTTCATAAAATCAAAAATATTATTTAATCTAATTATTACTTTATCAATTCACCTACTCACCTACACAGAACAACACTTGCAGCTTTAAATAACTAATGTAAAAACTGCAACAAACACAAAATACCGCCAACTACACTACTGCCACCATCGCCACCAATAACATCATCACGTTGAACATTTAAGCTATGACAACAGTACCTTAACTTTAGACGTACACAGAAAAAATTGTGGCTGGGATTTTTTTAAACAAATTATTACTTAGCTTCAAATAAATTTTATAATTTTGTAAAAAAAATTTTTTGTTTTTAAAATTTAGTTTTATTGGTTTTAACTTGTGTAAAAATCAATAAAAAAACAAAAATTATTTTTTATATTTTGATATTTTCAATAAAAATTAAAATGAAATTATAAAATTTCCGAAGCTAGAAAATATAACAACAAATTTCAAAGGTAAGTTGTCTTAATTATCGTCTAGATTTTACAAATAATTTGATATTGATCTTCTTCTAAATTATTTAAAAACTTATGAAATGGGTATATGTTCATTCTTAAATATGTGACAAGATTTAGCAGAAAAATAGGTAAGTACCAAACCCATCATCATATTATGAATCGATTTAAGAATGTTTGTACGGATAGCTCTCTCGTAAATAACACTATGCTACAAAGAAATCCTCCATTGAAGACAAATAGGACATATATGTATGTATAAGAAGTTTTATGTGTTGAAATAAGAATCTGTTTTAAGTTTTTACATCGCGAACAGATTTTTTATGAATATAATACGTAAACGGTTTGTCCGATTTAGATAAATACATATAAAACACCAAAAGATGCTGGTTAAAATTACCTTTAAGTTATCTTAACTTTAAGAAAGTTGTAATTCCTTACAATAGTTAAATATCTTTATGATTTGATAAAGCTGCGGTATATATACATATCTCCTGTTTTAAGATCGGGTCATAGCACGCATAACTGGCGTGAGTATACGAGTTTTACGAACCCACCTTTGAAGTAAAATTATGGTAGTGTGAGCTTTTATGTATCGGATCAGCTGATAACAAATTTCAAAATTATTTCGAACTGATCATATATAACACATTTTCATTATTACATCTTTAATTGCAGTTTAATCTCGTCTATTCTCATTGGCATATATTTCGGGTAGTTTTAAAGTCTTTAGCTAAAGGAAATATAGGGAAAGATTTAATTACGTCCAAAAAAAGTAGGTATTATTTATTTACAACTTTCTTCTATTTTAATAACGTTTGTTCTTTCTTTAAGGTCGATTTGGTCATTTAGTGACTATAAGTAATATGTAAAAGACTAAAGTCACTAACTTCTTATTTTTACTTCATTTTATACAATTATAGTTAAAAATAAAATATAAATAATAATTGAAGAAAATAATAAAATTTTATATGATAATTCTTATTAAATATTTTATTAATTCAAAAATAAATATTGTTTCAAAATTCATAAAAAAACTATATAATATTTTTATTGTTTAATTAAAAAGATTATTGAAACTTATCAGAATTTTTAAATATTCAACTTTGTAAATAGGAAAAATATTTTAATAAGAAAAAATATATATTTTTTAGTAAAACATTTAAGAATTTGAATGTTTGAATTTACCAATTTAGTGATAGGTTGATTTTATAAATTTAGAATACGAAATTTAATTTTTTTCTGTGTACATATGTATATTCAGCCATCCAACTCCTCCGGACCATACGAATAGACCATAGATGTATACGTACCTACTAAAGTCAAATTTTTTACAAGGAAAATAACAATATAAGGAGTAAAAAATAAGACACAGTAGCAGTATTGCCATCTTCGTATATTTTCTGCTAGATTTAATAAATTTAAATATAAATATAAATATAAAATTAGTAAAAATATAGTCTTTAATAACGATATTAATAATCATCTAATAAAGAAAAATGCTTCAATTTTTCTATAGTTTTATAGAGAAAATTTCAAGTCATAGCAATTAAAATTTGATGTAGATTTTAATATATTTTTCGAGAAATTTATAATATGTCAACAAAAAACTGGTGGCAACACTGTCGAGAAGAGAAATCCAATTTCAAACTAATCTATAAAAGACAAGTGGAAATACATTTCTCAACTATCTTGTCTTCGTATAAATACATATTTTTCTTTTTTTCTTATTTTTTCTTATTGTCTTTTCTTTGAAAGACATTGCGGCTGCCACTGTTTTTTTTCCATTGTCCATATTATCATCATCATCAATGTTATATTGCTGCAATAGCAGCAGTAATAACAACAACTACAAAATTACTGTAATTCACATCACTTTGAATGCATATTATAGAATTAATATACTAATACTTCTTACCTACATACATATTTATGTATACTATATATAAATACACTATATGGTGGGCATATTAAAGGCTTAAATAATCGTCCGTCCAGCTAACCTCACACCAACAACTCTGAGTTGTACAAACTTTATATAGAAATTTTTCATCATCGTGATATGAATTTTATTAAGAAAAAAAAAAGTCAAACAAATAGAATTATAAATTAAATATTTTTTAAATGCCTTAAACAAGCTAAACAATTTTAATAATTGTATATGGAAAATATTTATTAGCTTGCAAGTGTGCAACACACTCTGGAGTGTTAATTCTGAGAAGGAGTTTTTTTTTCATTTTTATTTTTTTCTTTAACACATAAAAATATGTCCACAGTTTTTATAATGATTTCTTAATAATTGGCAATATGTGTATATTTCAGAAACTACATTGTAAGATATGATGTGGATAATTTTATATTTATAATTCTATATAGCTTTTCCCGATGCGCTTCGCTACCCCATTTGATGCGTCAACTAATATTTACTTTATATGGGGCTACTACTCCGCTTGGACCTATCCGCCCTTTTCCAAAGTTAATATGAGAATTACTCCTACAACTTTTTAAGACTTTCACTGTAATACTTTAAATATAGGAAAATTAGTATATTTATTTACTTTGTATGGGGGCTACCTCTGAACCTATCCTTCTATTTTCATTTTATCAAAGTTCGCAAGAAGTTTATAGGGTCTTATGATAATATATATACCATAACCAGTATTTGTATGAGAGTACTATCCCCTGATCCAATAGAATAACAAAATAACATATTTGATTTTAGGTACGCACGGAATTGCTGTGAACATTTTAAGCAAATCGGTTTAGCAGTTTAAGAGATTTAAGAAAGTGGATGTAAAATGTAAGCACTATCTAGGTGTCAAATTTCATGTAAGTAGTTCTTGTGCAAAAATGAAAAAAATAAATTTTTTTGAAAGCAGGCGTAAAATGTGAGAGTGACATACGATCAAGATCCAACATAGCCTATAAAATTCTCCAGTGCAAACACTATCTGTGTGTCAAATTTTATGTAAATAGCTTTATTGATAACATGCAAAATTGGAGAAGTAATTTTTTAAAGTAAGGGTAAAATGTGGGCGTGACATGCAATACAACTGTGTGTCAAATTTCATGAAAATCGGTTTAACCGTTTAGACGTAATTGATGCACAAAGAAAAAAAAATACATTTCATTTTTATAAGGATTAAATATGGATATTACATAATAAATATAAAATATATAAAACTTGTTAAAAAATCATTAAAATATTCATCTATGTCTACTCAACGTTATGTTATGTATGTATAATGTCTCGTTTCGTTTAAGAAGTATAACATCACTTCCATATATGATGACGTATTATAATATCGCTAGAATATACTCCAAGAAAGTGTCTATGCTAAGCGAATTTTTAGGGCCAAAGTTTGCATTTTATGGTAAATATATTCATCATCTATTGCATCCATATCAACCAACATGAAATAGACAGAAAAGAAAAATTAAACCTTAAATTCCGTTACATACAGGTACTTGTATTGGTACCATTTACATAAAAAGACATTAAAGCGGTAAGTTTGTAACAGAAGCAAACCTTTGTACACTTTTATTGCACTATGGCTAGAAATTATAAAAAAAAAAAAAAAATAATTTTTGAAAGATATGTATATATGTATATGTTTGTATATGTATGTTCTCCTGCGAAAAGTCAGCAAGGAGTATTTATTAATGCACTAGAAACTGAGATGATATTTCATCTTTTTATAAATATATTTTGTAAATTGTTTAAAGTTTACTAATAAATCTTTGTTCAAGCATTAAAAAGAAACCACTTAAAAAAATAAATGTGGTGATATTCGACCATCTTTAATGTTTTTAAAATATTTAAAATTATTATCAAAATTTTATTTATTAAAAGATTTGCAAATTTTCTACAAAATCGTAATTCTAAAACATGCACATTTCGAGTCTTGCATACGAGTTTTTTATATTTCACGCAGAATCGCGATGAAATCATTTGTCCAAATTTCATAACCTATAGTGTATTCTTAGCAACAACGTATTATTTTATTTGTGCATCGGCTATTGTGGAGTCAAGATTGTAAAGTTTCATCGAAAAATTAAAATTTTTTAAAAAAATAATGGGTGATTCAAGTAGAGATACTGTTTTCAATAGCCTTTGTTTTTGACAGATCACGTGTGAGTCGTGTCATGCTGTCATGTTATTTTTGTTTAATATTGTTTGGCATTTCATAATGGAAAGACTTACGCCTGAACAACGTTTACAAATCGTTCAACTGTATTACGAAAATTCACGTTCTGTGAGGAATGTGTTTCGTGCACTTCGCTCAACTTATGGTCAACATAATCGGCCTACTGAGCGTACTATTCGTAACACCATCACCCATTTTGAGACCCAGCATTCACTATTAGATAATATTCGACCGAATAGACCACGTCCAGTACGCTGTGAAGAATATATAGCGGCCGTAGCTAAAAGTGTACACGAAGACCGTGGAGAGTCGATTCGGCGCCGTTCGCAGCAACAGGACTGACGTATGGAACGACTTGGCGCATTTTACGCCGAGATCTTAAATTGAAAGCGTACAAAATACAGCTTGTGCAACAACTGAAGCCGCTCGACCTTCCCAAGCGAATCCCTTCGCTCTATGGGCTCCCAAAAAGTTCCAAGAAGATCCAACGTTTTCGAGGCAAACTTTGTTCAGCGATGAGGCCCATTTCTGTCTCAATGGCTATGTAAAAAAACAAAATTGCTGCATTTGCGACGAAGAACAACCTGAAGAGATTCAATAATTGTCACTTCATCCAGAAAAAGCAACGGTTTGGTGTAGTTTATAGGCCGGTGGAATCATTGGTCCATATTTCTTTAAAAAAGATGAACGTAACCGTCAATGGCGACCGTTATCGTGCCATGATAACCGATTATTTGAAGCTCGTGATCTCGGTGACATTTGGTTTCAGCAAGAGGACGCCACTTCCCACACATCGCATCAATCAATGTATTTATTGAGAGAACACTTCGGTGTGCACATAATTTCACCTTTTGGGCTGGTCGATTGGCCACCAAGGTCGTGTGATATCACACCGTTACACCGTTTTCCTGTGGGGTCTAAAGTTTATACGGACAAACCTGCTTCGATTCAGGCCTTGGAGGAAAACATCACGCGTGTCATTCGCCAGTTACCAGTCGAAATGCTCGAACGAGTCATCGAAAATTTGACTCAACGGATGCAGCATCTGCGACGTAGCAACGGCGAACATTTGATAGACATAATCTTCAAGAAACAAATGCCAAAGAATGTTCTTTCAAGTGATAATAAACATTCCCCATTAAATTTGAATTTTCTGTGTTTTTTTTCTTTAAAAAAGTAGGGAACCCCGAAATTGATCACGCTTTAGATATCAACTTAAAAACTAAAAATGCGTTTCCTGAAAAAATAGATATCTTTAGTTAAGATGTTGTTATTGCAGCAAATGAGCGATGTGTAACAAATTTCAATTTCCTATTTGTATTTTCAATAATAATAATAATAATAATAATAATAATAATAATAATAATAATAATAACAATGATAATAATAACAATAATAATAATAATAATAATAATAATAATAATAATAATAATAATAATGAATTGTTTTCCAGATGAAGAAAATTATATTTAAAACGGTTTAGGCATCAATTCTAAGCTGCCCAAGTCAAACATTTTCTGAAATTGTTGCCTCTCATCAAGAATCTTAATTCAGGATTTTTTTCATAATTACTATACTGCTGCTAGGCATTTAGGGGCCTACATTTTTGAATCATACATACACCTTTACACCAGTTTATTTTGAATGATTTTAAGATTTGTTTTAACAACCTTGTCAAAATTTGGTACATACTACTGTATTAGCACAACCACGAAATCTATTAGAGTTGTTATGACCGGTACATTATTTCACCCAGCCCCTTTTAAAAATTTCTTGTCATAAAAGGGTATTAATTAATAATAAGTTGACCACAAATACCAAAAGATACCAAAAGACACACTTCAAAAATCACTTAGACATAAATAAGTTTTATATAAGCAGAAGTCACAATATCTGTTTTTGTGATACCGGTCCACAATTTATCAAAGCTTCTCTATAAGCATCACCGGCAAAAATCTTTGTAAATTACATAAATCCCATATTATGTTAGTTTAAATATAATATTTTGCGTTAAAATTTTGCAAGAATCGGAACAGAATTAGCACAAAGACCCTCTCGCAAAATATTTAATATATCATAATTTCTTCAGAATTCATAATTCTGATTGTAAGCATATTTCTTCCAAAAATAATAATACATTAACTAAATAAAATCGTTGGTGTAAGAAACACTACATTTATCTATTCGGTAAATTGTACGTACGAGTTGAAATTACCAAATTTGATTTACATCATAGATATCGAAAAACTAACAGATATCTACTTGTTGAAATTGCTTACATAAAATTGACTCATATTTTATTAAAATATGCGCAAATGTTAATTCACAAATTCAAAATGAAATTCATTAATCAAAAACGATTTTCCTAACTCTTATTCAAATGTTTTTGCAGATTATGTTAAAAATGGTATTGTTTTTTATAATTTTTAAACATATCTTTACTTAATTGTTAATGAAGTCGCTATTAATGCACCGATTTTAATAAAATATGGCTCGTTGTAATTGTCACATATACGTTCGCCGCATTTCAACACATTCTGTTCTCTGCACATGACCAAATTAGTAATGTTTTGACCAAAAGAATAATATGTCTCAATGACTTTTGTAGAGACTGTTCCAAACTGTTTCCAAAATAGTGTTTTTGTTAAACTTTTTTATTAGACATCGTTTAAAATCCCAAGCAGTGTTGCCAGCTTAGAATTTTTGAGGATAAATCTTTTTATTTTGCTTTTAGTCTCAAAATTTTATTTTGCTTTTAGTCTGAAAAAGGCTAAAATATTGGTATTTTAACAACGAAGAAAATAGTTTCTTATTTGCTATTCCTAACTTTATTTTTACAGAATTGTTAATTTAAGCATTTTTGTGTATTTATTTATATTTAAGAAAAATTTTGGCCTGTGATGATTCATTCTCCACATCAATAATAACTTAACTAATTTTATGGTCTTACTAAATCGATTATAATAATTTTTTAATATACTTCATTAACTACACAGAAAAAAGTTTATGCATAAATATAAAATTTTACTTTTGATTGATTTTAGTTAATAATATTTAATAATGTTGTAAATATTAATACTTGTTTTTACATTTTTTTTAAATAAATCAAAAGTCAAGAAGAATTAAACAAATTGTTTAAATTTTCCTTTATATTTTCAATTTGTAAAGCATTTTTTTATTAAAATGAAAAATGTGCTATAGAATGACAAAAATTTTATGAAAATTTCTAAATATTACTTTTAACAGTTTTTTTTTTTTATTGGAAAATTGCCATTTGAAGGGATTTATTGTTAATATTTTCATCCATACATACCTATTTTTCTTTTCAGCATTTGAATCAAATCTAATAAAACTAAAATAATATTTTAGGAACATTTTTGCAAAATTCATAAAATTTTCATTAAGTACAATTTAATAATATGTATGAACAAAATTTTATTTTTTATGAAAATGTTTGTTCGATTCATAGTATTTATGAAAAAAATTTTCAAATATATGATTATGAATATAATTGAAAAAAAGAAAGCTAATATAAGCGAAAATTGAACTAAAAATTTGGAAATGCTTAATCAAAAAGGAATTATAATTCTGAAATGACGACAAATCACTAGAGAAAATTGGTAATTTTTTATGTGAAATATAACCCAAATATGTATGTGAATTTTTTGAACGATTTTTATTTAGGCTATTTTTCTGGCGGTCGTTCTATGTTTAAATTTATTACAATATCTTAAAAAAATGTCAAAAATAGCGAGAACGTTAAAAAATAAGTTTCAAAACGAAGAAATCAATCTTTGCTTTTTTCTGGCTTTATTTTTTAATACATTTAGCCTTTTTGGCATTTTTTAAAGTTCAATTTAGCCTCTTCTTTATTCCTTAGGTTAGGTTCAGCTGTAGACAACAAAATGGCAGCTCATTTGGGTGCTAATTTGTGTCGCCCTAAGGAATCATGTGAAATTTTTGGAAATATCCAAAGTACCATAGAAAGGACATGTAAAGCATTGAAACATATGATATTATTTTTTCGTGATCGTGAAAAAAGTTCACGCACCAATCGCGCTAAAAACTTTTTATATTAAAAATTTTTTGGCATCAATAATTTTGTATTTTTACCCAGTCAATGGTTTTATCAATCTTCAAATCAATCTTGAGTGTTTTATATAACATATTTTTACAAAAACTGTTTGGGCAATTCTTGTGAAATCGCGATATAAATACAAGATTTATTAAAAGAAAAATTAATTAATCTTTATTTTAATAGTATTTTCATTGACTTATTTGATTTCTCGACATTTTATAAGAAACTTGAAATACAAAATCATGTCCTTCCAACTTCACACAAAATATATGCAAAAATCCGATAAATTAGTTTCTAGTCAGATTCTCCTACTTTATTCTGAAATTTTTTTTCCAAATGTTCGAGTGGATGAAGAATATAAAATAAAGTAATTCAAATTCATATTTTATATAAAAACTATACAAAGATAAGTATTAAAAAAACAACAAAAGCATTTTCGAAATCACGTTCTGTGCGTGAAGTTTTTTGTCAAAATCGACTTAGAAGTTCGGTTTTTATTATCAGGATAGTATTGTGCATAAGGTGGTAATATATCATTTTAAGACCCAAAAAAAGTTATCACCCTAATATCCATATCAAGGTTCGAATCGAACCTGCATGTATAAATATGTTGATCAGTCTGATGTCAATATTAGAAAGAACAGATAGTTCATGCACATGCGGACTGCCGAAGTTTGCATTCCTAATCTTCTTTTCCTCTCCCCCATTGCAAAAATTCCTACAACAGTCGTTAAAAGGGGAATCTCCTATCGTACGCACCAGCAACCTAGTGCCCAATAACCACGGCTACTAGAGTTCGTGCTCTAGTAGCCGTGATAAGTGCTACAGTATCATTGATCTGTATGAGGACAGCGGTACGCAAACCAGTTAGTTCATTTATCCATTTCGAATAAGGGAAAAAATTCTGGGCTTTTCATCAGCAAGGTTATTACCCGGAGTATTTGAATGACGCTTTACCAGCTCTAGGTTTGAATGTCTCGCTATCTCCTTGAGAGGTGCGCGGCACTAATGTACCATCTTGGATGTCGAAGAGAGAGGGAGCGGGAGAGCTTTAATATCCGTACAAATTTGAATGTCCTCTCCGAATATCCTGTTTAATGCCAGTTTACCGCTTCCTTTATTACCGAAGAACTCTGCAATGATCCGGAAATTTGAAGTAAATATTCTATCTACAAACGAAAATTTTAAAAATTAAAAAAAAATTTTGGACACTTCCTTTTCACCATTTTTTAAGAGCTTTTTGTAAATTTCTTATAACATCCCAGTAAAAATAAATAGAAGTAATTTTTAAGGAATTACTTTTTCATTACTTCCAAAGTTTAGGTAAATGTACGGTTTGTTGTGCTTAAGAAGTTATATAAACATTTTTCTGTTTTAAAACATTGAGAATTTTTTGAGAATTTTGTTATATAATAATAACTGTTTTAATCAAATCAAAACTATTGTTATGCATATTTGTTTGAGAAAAAATATTTGGTTTATATAAAAATTAATTTTCTTGAATTGATAAAAAAGTACATAAAAATCATAACATGACTACTACTCAGTGAATAAGTATCAAAAAAGAGAACATTTTCCAATGACAAGCATATGTTAAATTCATTGGAAATAATCCGAATTTGCACTACTTTTGAATCACAAATTCAGGATATTATTGACTTCTTTGGATGTTCTTTTTTATGCTAGGATATATCAAATATTTTAATTTTTCTTAAAGTTTACACGATTTTTGACGCTATGTCAAAAATAGATGCTAAATTTTTTAACTGGGTTCAATTCTTATTAATTTTGTATGACATATATATTCAGTGTGTTTTACAGTATTTATTCTCACTTTTCGTTGCCAAATTTAACCAGAATATCGATCTGTACATTGTTCAGTATTTTAATTGATATTCACTGAAATTTTCCTAAACTAACTTTTTTCAACTTTAAGTTAGTTCATGCAGAACAGTGGTGCCAGTTTTGCCTTTTAAGGTTAATTTTAGCGTTTTTATTATGCCTTTGGCCTCAAAAATCCGCTATAGCTTCTAGCTTTTTTCTATCATTTTTTGATTTTTAAAATTGCCTAAAAAGGCTGAAATGTTTGACATTACTAGCTTTATTTTTACAGAATAATCAATTATTATTTTTTTTTTTTGCATTTATTCGCACAAAAAAAATTTTCGCCTGCGGGGCTTTATTCTCCAAATCGAAAATAACTAATTTTGTGGTATTATTAAATCGATTATTATAATTACTTTTTAATATACTTCATTATGAAAATTATTAAAATAAAAAAGAAATCTTATGAAAGTGAAAATCACCAAAAATTTGCAAATGCCTAATCAAAAAGGAATTATAGCTAAAAATTAAAAGAAATTACTTCAAAGCATTAGTTTTCATATAAAATATAACCCAAATTTGTATGGGAACTTTTTGAATGATTTTTCATTGGGTCTTTTTGCTGAAAGCCGTTCTATGTTTAAATTATAAATTTATTAACGTATCCTTAGTAAAAAAAAAAATTCAAAAACTAGTGATAACAAGAAAAAACTTTTTAAATTAAAAAGGTAAATTTTTCTCTAGCTTTATTTGTTAGATCATTTAGGCTTTCTTTTTTTTTTGCATTTTTTTAAAGATCTCTCTTTATGTCCTGACAACACTGATGCAGGGTTCAAAAAAAAAAATCGTCCAAAATTGAATTTGCAGTAAATTATTAAGTTTATGAATTAATGCTTTGGATTTAATAAAATGAAATATAACATGTTTATAAACTTTGGACTTCACAGATTTAAAAAAGTGTTCAATCTGTATTAAATTGCTTACAGGAAGTGAAGTATTTACGTTTCAAAATGTAAAAAGTTGTTCATTTACACATTAAAAAAAAAAAAAAAAATTTGCTCAAAATTTTTTTCTGACGTTTTACAATTTTTAAGATATTTCTCTCCAAACTAAAAATATAAATGGACATAAATTCAAAAGACTTTACAGAATCAGAAACTTTTTAACTTTTCTCCGTATTATATACACTGGTTTTAATCTTTCTAATTGAAAATGTAAACAATTTTTCATTTACATACTTTACTATTATATAAAGCAACAAAAAAGTTAACATTTTAATTCCAAAATTATAGACATACTCAAAAAAATAATTATTTAATTTTCAACAGTTTGCTTCAACATATTAAACTACTTTAAGCCATAGTGCAACAATTGCATATTTGTTCACAATCAAAACTGAAAAAATTTCTGTAAGTATCTTCTTTGTATATCAGCCAATCTAGTAGTTGGCCACTTTACATATCAATGGATTTTCTTCTTTTTTTCTCATTTTAGCAAAAACCTTAATACATCATCTAAAGTGCATGATGATGGATTGTGCATTAATGACCTAAAGGTTTTCATTAATGCTACCACCCTTCATCTGCATAGTACATGTAACATGTTCGTAAGCTATTACAAACATGTAATACGAGTACAAACCAATATGAATTCTTCATAAGTATAAATAGTAACTACAAATATAATATGAATACAAATACGTATTATAGTAGTACTTGGTACATGCTTTCATACATTGATCGATTCATTATTGTCTTCTATAAGGTAAAGCTAAATTTTTTTTGTAAGTACCCACACTTCTCTAGGGCAAACGTGCTGTATTATGTTATGGCAAAGAAAAAAAAAAAAAAAAAGAAAAACATTTAAAACAAAAAAAGGTTACATTACTAACCTTAATTAAGTATTCTTTAACGCCTTAATGTATTGTAATAAAAATTTATGAGTTAATTTTCAGTATGTATACAGTGAGGATTAAAAGTCACTTGTACATGGCAAGATTAATGGAAAGGAAATGCGAATCAAAAAGTTATATTGATAAAGATATTTTTAAATTTATGAAACTTTCTGATAAATGTAAGTTATAAGTGAAAACTCAATAAATTTCACTGTTTTAAGGTAATAAACAAAATCAATATGTTAATTCAATTTGACAGCCCATTTTAAAAAGTCCTTAACGTGGAGATAATTTGTTTTTATTTTCATTACAGATACTGTATGTATGTATTTATAAATAAGTTTTAAATTAAGATTTCAGACTATTTTTTACTTCCACTGTCGCTATAAGCAACATAAACTAAAATCATTTAAATATTGCTAACTTTGCTGCCTTATTTTTTTTTTTTTTTCTCAAGTTTGGCCCTGTAACGAATACTAATGAAAATTGTTGATTTCAGGCTAATTTATCATTATGTATTGATCTTTTAAGATAAAACTTAATAACCATTGAAAAAAGCAGATGTTTAAGCTATAAATTTTATACATTCATATGATATACGTTGTTGTCTTTTATATATTTACATAACCAGAATTAAAATCGATTATCTTATGAGCAAGCATTATTGTTACTTATTAAGATTGTAATATTAGCCATGTGCGATTACTAGTCAGATTTCGAGATTTTTTTACATTTTTTGAATTTTTCTGTCTAAAAACTGTAAAAATTTAACTTGTACTGGAACAAAGCAATTATATGGTAATAAGTTCAAATAACTTTTAAATATTTTATTTTTTGATTACTTTTATGAAGCTAACACAGAAAAATTAAAAATGGATTTCAATTACGATATTTAATTTCTTAATGTAAGAAAATTTTTATTAGATTTTGCTTCAATTAACAAAGTGTTAATATTAATTAAGTGAAAATAATAAATTTTTGGTTTAAATTTCAATTATTAACTATGATTAATATATATATATATATATATATATATATATATATATATATATATATATTATTTATTGATCCAATCCTAAAACGTATACTGGTACATATTCCTATAAACGCATTTAAAGTAAGACTAAGTAAAAAATTTAACAATTTCAATAGGCATTGTACTTATACAAAAATAATCAAATGCGAAAAATTTCATTAAATTCGAAAGTGACCCTCCTTTACTCAATTACAAGCAGTCATTCAAAATCTTAAAGGTAGCCTTTTGTGCGTCAGCATAAAATTTGCAATATCCTCTACCAGTAAAAGTCTTATAAAGTTACAGATATCCAACGCCATATTCATTTTTTATTTAAAAAATTTATATAATTTGTATTTTTTATTTTACTTGCCAAATGAAAAAATTAATTTCAAATAGAATTTCAAATTACGTTCACAAATTAAAACAAAATATTTAAATCAAATAATTTTTTAATAAAATTTAAATTGAAAACCAATAATAGATTTGTTTATGTTCTTTTAATTTTTTAATTTTTTCAATTTTTCACATTTGATTATTTTTTACTTAGTCTACATACAAACTATGCTCCGGAGTATAGCAATAACGCTAACACAAATCTATCCATAACTTTATATAGCATCTTTATAAAGTATAAATCTCATATACTCCGAGCATAAATCACACATATTCAGAAAAGATTAAACACTTATAACTACTTTATAAGTATGAATCATACTGTTAAGAAATTGTACCTGAATTCAAATATAACGGTTTTAATGGCTGATTTAGGAATTATTAGGTATGTAAAACCAGAATCCGTAAATTTTCGCATGGATTTTCCGTTGCTACATATAATCGTAATAATCTAGCGGCCTTGGTGAGCCAGGTATGGAACGACATGTTCAATTGCTAGCTAGCGTTTCCAAACAAGTTATGCCAGAAAATGTAGACGCTGTTATGGCGACGGCATCAGAGAACCATGCCCAGAAAAGATTTCATACAATAATTTTTTTTAGTTTCTTTTCTATTATTAAGTTGTATTAAAAAAAAAAATAATATATATATATAAAATTTATTAAATCAATCAGTAGATAATTGAATGAATTACAAATTTAAATGAGAAAAAATGTTACTTGAATTTTATTTTTACTATTTCTTTTATTTTATTTTTGCTGGAATATATTAAATAAATTAAATTAATTAAATTAAATGAAATAACTGTATTAATTGAAATATAAAAGGTAATAATTATTTCTGTGTAGGAAAATTAAAACTTTTTCTCCACAAAGATAAGAATATAAAATGCGTTGTCAAGATATGTTCAAAAGTGTTGCCAATTTAACCATTTTCAATCTGTTTAGCCATTGAAAAAATTATTTAACTATTAGCCATTTTAATTTGTTATACTAATATATAAATCTTAAAAATCCTATTTAACTTTATTTCAAAACAAATATTTTTTTTTACTTATAACGTTTTTACAGTTAGGGCCTCAAACGACTAAAGACCTCGTAGCTACTAATTTCAAATTGATTTAGAAAGCAGAAGAATATAGGTTTTTAACTGCTTATATAAGAATATTTTATATATGTATACTCCAATTAGATAACGATTTATTCAACAATTTTAAATTTATTTCCCTTTTCTCTTTAAAAATAAATTTTTCTGGACTTTTTTCTCTAAGACCAAACATTAGTGTCAAGTCGGAAAAAGTTATAGAAAAACCAGTCAGACGATGTGTACTGATGAGATGAATACAGGAAAAGTAATAATTAATTTAAAAAATTTTTCTTCAGTTCCCTACCAGCAATTGAAAATTTCGGGCCTAATAAATGTATGAGATCTATGATTTTTCAAACACTGGTAGGGATCTGGAGACCAATTTTATTTTTTTATATTTTTCACATATTCATCTAATTAGAAAGTATAAGAGAACTGCTCTCCGGGCATAGTGGAACAATAAAACATCATATGTTATCGCTATTCAGCAGGGTATTCAATCGATTAACGGTCATTCGGTTATCCGATTAATTTTGATCGATTAACTGTTCGAATAATTTAAAATTGTCTATTTTCGAATAACAAATAAACCGAATAATTTGCGTTGAATAATAGATCAACCAAAATTTAGTTTTTGGATTTAAAAATTTTAAAATTTTTTTATTTTTAAAATAAATTAATATCAGCCACGTCTTTTTTTGAAATGTTTGTTATATTCTAGTAAAAATAATTTTTAGATAAGTACTTTTTCATTACTTCCAAGGTATCTATAAGTGTACGTTTTCTTGTGCTTAAGATGTAACACAAAAAACATCAAAAGATATTAAAAAAAAAAAAAATCAAGTGAATTGCTCTGCTATAAAATATTGAGATTCGGTTGTTATTTTTTTTCAAAAACTTGTTACAAAAATTTTTAAACAAATGCAAAATAATTTTCTGTATATTTTTTTTTTTATTAAAAATATGTTGGTTTGTAACCCTAATAAACCCTTTGTTATCTACATTATGCCTCTAAATAACTATTTCAATATATTAAATACCATATTTACTGTTATTTATGTGATACTAATACTAGTCAGTTATTCGAATAATTTATCATTAATCGGTTATTAACCGATCAACTTTTAACCACAAAAACTTATTTGTCGAAATAACCGATTAATATGTAAACCCGAATACTTTGATATCCTACTATTTAGTCATAAATTATACGACGGGAAATTTAAAATCAAAATTTTAGCTTTTTTAAATGTTTTCTACTTTTTGGTCACTGTATGTGTGCCTCTTCATGAAGAGGCAATTTGATGCCCTTGTGACGTATTCCAATAAAAATTTATCTTTATTTAAGTGAAACATTAAAAAATGTATACGTTTGAAATCCATGATTCATCTACTTCCCAAAAAAGTTTAAAAAGAAACCAAACAAGTAAGAATGTTATATTTAGCTTAGGCGAAACCCTAATTTTAAATTTCATCTTATATGGGAAGTGGCCGGTAAAGTGAGCGGATCTTGCCTATTATTGGTTTCTAAGTTTACATGGTGCTTTTAATTGATTGCAGAAAATTTCGATGACGTGCATAATTTTTTATATAAAATCTAGTTGACTCAAGTCTAGTATTTGCCTCAGAAGGTTTCGGACAAATACTAGACATTTTCCCATTTTCAATAGCAAACAAACCTTATAAAGGGTGGTTAAATTGTAAGGGCCGATGTTGAATGTGAACCACACCTAAACGCCAAGCTTTTTTCCGAATTTTATTTGACATTTCTCTATTTCAGACTTACTCAATTTGAACCATGGAGAGATACACAATCCAACAACGTGTTAAAGTTATCCAGACTTATTATGAAAATGGGCGTTTAAATCAAAATGCATATCGTGCACTTCGTCATTTTTTTGGTCAATTTGATCGTCCAAATGTGCGTACAATCGCAAAAATCGTGGAAAAATTCGAGCAAACCGGGTCTGTAGAAGATGTGAGAACACCAGTGCATGCTCGTACAGCTCGTACTGCAGAAAATATTGCTGCTGTTCGCGATAGTGTGGCTGAAGAGCCGTCCACCTCAACTCGTCGTCGTGCCCAACAATTGCACCTCTCACGCTCGTCGTTGATGAACATTATACATAAAGACTTGCATTTACACGCTTACAAGGTGCAATTGGTTCAAGAACTAAAGCCTCTTGACCATTCCAAACGTCGTGAATGGGCAGAATGGTGGCAAGAAATGGCAACAGTGGATGATCAATTTTCGAAGAAAATCATCTTCAGTGATGAGGCACATTTTCACCTCAGTGGATTCGTCAATAAACAGAATTGCCGCATTTGGGCGAATGAGAATCCAAGAGTGATTGTCGAAAAACCAATGCACCCACAAAGAGTGACTGTTTGGTGCGGTTTATGGGCTGGCGGCATCATCGGGCCGTATTTTTTCCAAAATGAGGCCGGTCAGGCAGTTACTGTGAATGGTGTTCGCTATCGTGAGATGATAACGAACTTTTTATGGCCCGAATTGGAAGATATGGATGTGGACGATATGTGGTTTCAGCAGGACGGTGCCACTTGCCACACAGCTAACGAAACAATGGCTCTTTTGCGCAACAAATTCAATGGCCGTGTTATCTCACGTAATGGCGATGTCAATTGGCCGCCAAGATCATGTGATTTGACACCGTTGGACTTTTTTCTTTGGGGTTATTTGAAAGAAAAGGTGTACGTCGATAAGCCAGCAACAATTCAAGAGCTAAAGGATGAGATAATTCGGCACATTAACGGCATAGAACCTCCATTATGCCTCAGGGTCATCGAAAATTTGGACCATCGGATGGAGGTGTGACGCCGAGGTCGCGGCGCCCATTTGGCCGATATTTTGTTCCATACATAATTGAGTAATACCAATATATCATAATAAAATAAAATTACAATAATTTCCTAAATAGTTTGTGTTTTATTCAAAATCAACATCGGCCCTTGAAATTTAACCACCCTTTATAAGCCAAATATTTGAGCCAAATTTCGTCCCCTAGGTGGTCCGAGCCCTATTCTGCTTTCAAAATACAGACGGTTCAGATGATTATTTCGTCATGT
The DNA here is from genome assembly GCA_932274085.1 of Protocalliphora azurea. NCBI lineage: Eukaryota > Metazoa > Arthropoda > Insecta > Diptera > Calliphoridae > Protocalliphora > Protocalliphora azurea. Next base: position 118,632,723 of record OW026522.1, read on the forward strand.
TACACACGGAATAACAAACCCAATACACCCCCTATATTTTTTGATGGTGGGTATAAAAATCTAGAAAATAATAACAGAATTAGGAATATATTTATACAATAACCTACCAAAAATCAGTTTTAAAATTTGTTTTTGATGTTCTTAAGAGGGCCTATAAAGTACATTATATAAATTTTCGTGTGATTTTTCAATTAAAAAAAAGGAGTTGCAAATGCAATTATCTTTTTTATTGCTATACGTTAATGAAATGGTTTTTAAGTTGTTGAAAAATAATTTCAAGATTAATTTTAAATTACTTTCTGAGCCAGAAAATTCTTAGAAATCAGGTAGTGTGATCTGGTAATAATCTACACCATTTCTAAATTACCACATATGTATCTGAATAAAATTGAATATATTTAAGATCGCCAAAAATTATAAATTAATTATTTTTTCTGACTTTTATATCACTAAAAACATTCTATTAATTCATAAATCGATTTCGATTAGTTCTTGAAAATAAAAAATAAAATAGGGAAAGTTTTTTATAGATCAATGAAAGAATGAAAGCAGATTCATCTTCTTGTCCTATGGGAACTGATTTTCCGCAATATTGATGTATCACATATGTATGGCCCTAAGTTTCTCTGAATTTATTAATCTGCTGTGTTTACACGTACTGTCTAGAGAAAAATTTTACTTTAAAATTTAATGTTTAAAAAAATGCAACCTCAAGAAATAGCTTCCATTTAGTATGTAACGATATTAAAAATTATATATTTTATTATATTATATATAAAAAATAATATATTTAAAAATTTGTAAGAATAGATACATAAAATAATAACAATTACATACATATGTATGTATTTAGATGGTATCCAATTTCATCATCTATTCCTTGTAACTTTTAATTCGTACTCAATAAAACTTTCTAATAAAAAGTTGAATTTGTATATTTATTTTTAATTATTTACTAGCCAATAAAAAACAAAAACATTTAATTCCTAATCCTATGTTGGGGTGCACAGTGGGCAGAATCAAAAATTTTTGGAAATAAATTTGTAACTTCTAATCGGACAAGTTGATTTACATGAAATTTTACACCTAACATATCTCTCAGGAGCGGAGTTATGGCGGCTTAAAGAAGGATACCTCTCACTTAGAAAATCTTTAAACGTTTGCCAATTTTTGTGTTTTCTATTCGATTTCAAATACTTTTACATCTCCATAATAAGGCCTATAAAAAGTTTTCGAGTTATTTGAATATGAAGTTTTAATTACCAAAAATTTGCAAGATCTTGGTCCAGCTTTTTCCATATATATACCAGTATTGCCGACCGATTTTATCAGTTTTTTTCTAACTAATCAAATAATAAAATTATCTATTGAATAAAGGAAGTTTAAAGTCGATGTCTCAGCCTAGTTCAAAAATAAGCGATTTTGAAATTGAAAATTACGATTTTTTTTTTTTTTTTTTTGACGAAAAAGTTTTAAAGTAGCGTAATTTCGGTTCTTTGGTATGTCGCACAATTAAAAAAAAAAACGCCGAAAATCCTAAAAATGCGATTTCTCACTTTTTCACCCATAAAAATCACATTTTCCCGATGTTCCTCTTAAGAACACATTACAAATTTTGAAACTACATTCTGTTTGCAGATTCTTACTTTGAGATTTTATAACACACATATATATTAAAATCAGTACTTTCATATAAAATAGGTCAAATTTGGCTATTGTTTTCTATTTAAAATCATCTCTGTAAAGATACCTTTCAGAAAAGTATAAAATTATTATATGTTGTTAAGAAAATTATATTTTAGAGAAAAGAAAAAAGATGAACTTGGTTAAGATATCGAATCTTATCTTTATTCAATAGATAATTCTGTTCTTTAATTAGTTAGAGAAAAGCTAATAAAATCGATCGAAAACATATAAAAAAACTGGACCAAGAACTTTCAAAATTGAGACAGTTAAAACTTCAAATGCAAATAACTCGAATTAGAGTTAAATTGCACAAGTAAGTATGTTTTTTAATGGTCTTATAAAGGTCTTTTAGAAGGGCATTGAAATCGAATAAGAAACAAAAAAATTGGCAAACGTGTAAAAATTTTCTATGTCAGAGGTATTCTTCTTTGAGCCTCCATAGCTCATCTCCTTAGGATATGTGGGCTTTCCCTTGCAAACTTAAAATTGAACTCTCTTCTGCCACACCTAAGTGAAATTTTATATAATTCCATGGAGCCAATTATAAGTTACAGATTTATTTCCAAATAATAATTTTCGATTCTGCCCCACTGTGGTGTGTTGTATTTAAAGGCAACTTGTTTTAATTACTGATGCTAATTTTATGAACCATTAAAATAAAAAGAAACTCAACATAACTGCTAAAACAATTCAAATGACTGGCGTCAGTAAGAGTAATTATTGATTTTAAATTCAAATGCGTTACACAAAAAAGTATAAAAAAATAAAAAACAATTAAAATGCCGTTAATTTAAAATGGTATGTACAAATTTGAAATTAATGAAATAAATTCTCTAGCATTGGCATCATTTAAGTGATACAGCATTATCGTAGGAGAAAAATCTCAAGAAAAAACTATATTGTTTTACGCTTGGATTAAATTACATTTACTTACAAATGTAATGTAAAACTAAAATTGTTTTTCTTAATTTTAAAGCATTTGTGTTTCCAAATCAAATAAATTTTAATTACAACATTAATTAAGTTTGCGTTAAGTTAAATTTATTTAGTTAATTTTATATTAAAAACTAAAATATAAAAATTTATGTTGAATTTTGTATGTGAATTTAGCTTTATTTTCTAACAAATAAATTTTGTAATTTATAATCCGTTAAATTTTAAATTTAATTGAAGGTTCACTGACCTTTACATGTAATTTTTTTTTTACACAAAAAACTCACTCCGTCTTTTGTTTAATGTTTACAATTTTTTCCTGCGTTGCCTATAACACAGGCAACGGTAAACTTTTTATATTCTAAACCAGTATAGGTGGAAAGGGTATAATGCGTTTGTGCTGATGTTTGTAACATCCAGAAATATTGGTCCAAAATCACCCTTAAGTCACCCAATAAGCTTAGAATCACTAGCTGAGTAGGTTTAACTATGTACATTCGTATACCTTGTAATCAAACTGCAGGTCGTAAACTTTGGCTTACATAGCCCAGGGACGAACTCTATTAAAATTTTGCAATCGGTTCATTTTTTCTCCTAGTCCCCACCCAAATGTCCTCCCGGAATGAGGGTTTAATGATCATAAATTCCTTAAATGTTGCAATATTTCATTGAAATTTTTCACAAATAAGTACAAATCTTTATCCTAAATTTTATGAATATTGATCCACAATTGAGAATAGCTCCCATAAAAACATCTCTTCCGAAAATCACTTCAATGTGTATAAATCCCATACAAAAATTTTAATATCAAGTTACTATTTAACAAATATAAGTTTTATATAAGAAGATACTAGAGTGCCATATTTTATGATAATCCTTCCATAATTAACCGTAGCTCCCACATAAGGCCCACTTCCGGGAATCAGCCTAAAGTGCATAAATCCGATATAAATGTTAGTAGCAATATAATACAATATATGTGAATTATAATTAATTCAAGTATAATTGGGCGCAGGTCTAAAATAGGACCCCTCCCAGAATTTTCATACACATACAAAATGGTGTAGGGTATTATATGTTCGGGTTTGACCGACTACATCTTTATTGTTTTTTTTTTTTGAGTTACAAAAAAACAGAATGAACTTAGTTTGGCTTTAGTCGTCGAGTTGTAGTACAAAATTGAATTGAAACTAATATTTCATGCCTTTCATGAACACCAAAGAAAAAACGAGTAGAAAAAATAAACTTTAATAGCAAATGGCATAAAGCGCCAATAGATGGTGCAAGAGGGTAAAAATATTAAGTGCGTTATTTTAGCATATTTTTGTTGGTATAGTTGCGGTTTCATGTAAGTAAGTAGCTTGTATTTTTTTTTTTTTTTTTTTTTTTTCTTTTTAGTTGGTCAGCCTAGTAAGTTTTATATGAAGTTACTGAAATTTTTAACTTTCTACTTCTGTGACACCCAGCAACAAGCAATACTTTAAAAAAAAAAAAAAAAAAATAGAATTAATTTAATATTATGGCAATGGCCGACTATAAAAAGCTTTAATAAATTGTCAAAACAGCTTGTATTTACAATCACCAGTATCATTTTTTAATTTCTTAACCGAAATGAGTAAAAAGTTGGGATAATTTCCGAATAATTTTTGGTCTAATCGGAGCAATTTTTAAAGAAAAGCATAAATTAACTACCACCAGGGTTTAAATTTGCTACTGTAATAGTTTTCTATGAAAATATGCCAAGTCACTAATTTAGGCTTGTTATAAGTTCCTTATGACAAACTCATTGCTAAACATTCTACCTCAACATTTTTACGTAGCAACTTGCAACACTTACTACTAGAAAAAAATAAATAAACAAAAAACTATGAGGCTATATAAACTTGACTATGAATTTTTTGGCTTTTAAACATTTTTATTTATTTAATTTTTTACTATTTCTAGTAAAGTTCAGAGTAACATATAAAACGCACTGTTGTGGTTCCTTCGTTTTCATTTTTTTTCAATTTTGCAAATAAAATAAACATTAAACTACTTGCTACACTCCTAATCGTATGTATTGTAGAAATTTGTTGGTAGTTGCAGTTTTTATTTTCTTTATTGTTGGCTAATTCTGTAAAGTCACTATGATGTAGTAAATAATCGCACATATGTATGCACATTAGGATTGTCCCATTTGTTGGGAGAAAAATTAGGGCTTCGTTATTTTCAACTAAAATATAAGTACTAATTTCACTAAACCAAAATTTCTTAATACGTTCATCCTGGTGTTAGTGCGAGCTGACCCAATGATAAAATTATCATTTTTAAGTTATTTTGTTTTATTTTTTCATATTTCTTTCAAAGCAATAGTTTCTTTCTTCGGTTTGGATGGGCAGTCTGTAGACCAGTTGATAGTGAGTTAGTATATTGGTCGTGGGATCAATTCCCACCAGAAACTTTATTATATTTCACTACAACGGGTCTTTGTTGCTCTGCTCTGTTAAAATTAGGTTAGAATATAGTTTGTAATTGCCATTGCAATATAATTAAATATAAAATAATAAATAAATAAGTAAAATATAATATAATAAAAAAGCAAAAATAAAATATTTCCAATTGAAATGTAGGTTGGTTTCATGATACAACTAAACCAAGTAGAATTATGAGGGAGAGTTGTCATTTTCAAGCTTCTTAAAGTAAAATAATTGAAATATTGAAAAGAGAAAACAAAAAAAAAAAAAAAAAAAAATACAAATAGAAAAATATAAAAATATTTAGTTTACATTTGAAATATGGAATAAATATTTTTTGAAAGCTGAAATTATTGTTTTCGATACTGATAATCTCTTTTTTTAAGTTTATTTTAATTTTTTCATAATTTTTTTAATGTCTTTTTAATGTATCATGGGTTCGCTTAATTTTAAAAAACCTTTTTTATTTTATTTATTTTTAACATTTTTTTTCTAACATTTCCAAAGAACTAGTATGTAATTTTGGTATCGCATGAAAAGCCTTGAGAGACAAATTTAATGGCAGAACGGAAATATCTAAGCAGAACTTAGAAAACCTGAAATTATAATCAGTAAAAAATATAAAAAAAAAATCAAAAAAGGCGAAAATAGTACAGGAAAACAATTTCCGAGAATGGTATCTCATGATAAATCAAGCTTTTATTTAAACCAGGAACATCGAAAAATTTGTTTATATTTTGTGACCCTCCCTAATGTAAATATTTACAGCGAATACAAAATTATGGCTAAATTTTTATATGAATGGAAATGTGTGTATAAAAATTACAATTCACCATATAACCAAACAATTCTTTATTACTAGGGGCCAACTAACTAACGAACAAACTAAGAAAAAAATTGGAAAAAACTAACCCATGTCTAATTCCGAATGTCAAATGTCAAAATATATGGTGAAAATGTGTCAACTTTCTTATCTGATTTAGTCACGCTGCTACTTTATTTGAAAGAAATACACATGTACATAATATTCTCTCTCTCTCGCCGTTATACGAAAACCAATATTATAACTGTATTGGTCATGGGTAGTAGCGCTATAATAGAGTTCGTGTTAAATTCGTAACATCGTGCTAATAAAGAGGCCAACAGAGTGTGACTGAAAATTAAATAAATCGTATTCGTACATATGAATATTATTATTAATATTTTTTTTTTCATAGGTTAAGTAAAAAAGTTATCTTATTTTGTTAGCAGTTACTAAATTAAGGGTTTTTCAAGATTTTTGCATTAACCTTAAGGACTTAAAGACGAATATCATAAATTTTTATACATTAAAGTGCATTGATTTGTATGGAAACAAAAGATGTTGCAAATATACCCATTTAAAATTAAAGATTGATATGTTTTAAACTAATCCCCAAAATATTTCGGTTTAATTATTTCCTTCATGTGAGCTGAACCATTTTTAAATAATATAATATAGCAAAAATGTATAACTATAATATAGTTTTCGATCAACAATGTACATAATTTTTATTTTTTGTCAAAAAAATTACAACATATGTTAGAAAAATGGCGTTTAATACATAATAAGTAAAAAAATTTTTTAAATTAATTTTAATTCTCGCGAAATTACATCTTCCAACGTAATTTATATTTTAAGACAACATTGGAAAGTTCTCATTCAATACTATAGATAAATGTATTCATCTATCCCTTGAGTTGCACAAGTAATATTTTGGGATTTCCGGCCCATAATAGGTTAAGTAAATTTTCATGTCAAATAATTGGTTAGTTAAGAAAATAAATGCAACCAAAAACATACATTAATCATAAATCTCTTTAATTATATTCCCAGTAGAAAATTTCTTTAAGACATTCTAAAGTAGTCATTTATGACTTGTCAGCATCGCTGCTGACTAGGTCCTTGTTTCCATATAAAAAACATATTGACTTCTTAATGCACTTAAGTATATTTTGCCAAAATTCTTTGAGACAAATGCAACAGGTTGTCAATGGTGACTTTATAATTTATACTATAATTTGAAGTTAATTTTTTTTTAACGAAACTTTTGATAAAGTTAAAGAAATACATATTTTTAGAGGTGTTTTGAAAATGTTTCAGCTCACGTAAACTTAAACATTCACATGTAATATTTTGGGAACAAAACAATCTTCACTTCTAGAGGCTCTTTATTATACATACTCTTTTTAATTATAAAATATTCCTCTAAATATCTAGATTTTTTTTTTTTAAATCAAGAAAGATTTTGTTGTGAGTACAATTTAATTTATAACGAAATTGTTTGTTTACTAACCTAATAGTTTTACCAACTATATTGTCAATATGTTTTAAGCTACAAAAATTAATGCATAAATATTATTCTTTAAATAGATATGTATATACTAAATCCTAAACTAATATCCGAAACCTAAAATTCTAGGGAATGTAAAAATTAAAATATATTTTAATTCCTAGAAATATTTTTTTTTTCATCTAAATTTATTTATTAAATCTTCACCAAACAATAAGTATTTAAATCTTAACTCTAAATCTTAAATTATATTAAGACCAATCATTATCGGACGAAAAACTATATGTAATCAAAAAATATAGGCGGAGGTCTGTTGTGTTCCTTCATCTCAAACGGTTGTAGCCATCGCTTCTCATTATGTTTCGAGCAAGTGGGTTAGGGTGTACTTCAAGCTTCCTCAAATACGATTTTCTTATTTTATCTTTGACAAGAGGAACATTAAGGTCCTTGTGAATGTTTTCTTTTTTCACATACCAGGTAGCTGCAGTTATCATTCGCAGTATTTTATTTTGGAGTCTTTGAATTTTTTCAACATTTGAAGCTGAGGCCGTGCCCCATAGTTGGATACCATAGCATCATATTGGCTATAGATCAACAGTTTGCAGTCTAGACTTAATTTTGAAGTTCTAAAAATAAGCCAGTTAATTTGAAGTTATTTTAAGTTCATTTGGGTTAATTTTATATCCATATGTGATTTCTACGTAAGCCTAGATGCATACCAAGATATTTTACTTCCATTTTTTGGGGTATAATCTGATTTTTTATTAGGATTGGGGGGGGGGGGGCACGAATTTCTCCGCAACGTGAAGGTAATATGTACACATTTCTGTTTATTCACTTTTATTCTCCATTGTTTCAACCATTTTTCTAGATAGAGTATATGATCTTGCAAGAGTTTAGATGCTTCTTGGGGGTTTTCATGAACGCCTAGAATAGCTGAGTCATCTGCAAATGTTGATATATGGGTTCGACTATTAGTTGGCATATCAGAAGTACATATTAAATATAAAAAGGGACCTAGTATACTGCTTTGGGGTATACCAGCTTCAATGGACTGTGGCACCAGCTTCAAATGACTGTGAGCTTATAAATTCTCCCTCTTGAAGAACAAAACTTTCGATGAGTTAAATAGCTTTCTAGCAGCTTATGTGTATTTATGGGTAAATATTGTTTAATTTTAAATAATAATTCTTCGTGCCATACTTTACCGAATGCTTGAGAAACGTCAATGAACAGAGCATAACAATATTTCTTTTCTTCAAACGTCTTAGATATAACATTTATAAGCCTGTGAGTTTGTTCTATGGTGCTATATTTTTCTCTAAAACCAAATTGATGTGTTGGAATACAATCGAAATAATTCACTATTGGTTTCAACATTTTCATTAATAGCTTCTCAAACAGCTTTGATATATTAGACAACAGGCTAATAGGCCTATACGATTCGACTTTAGTGTGATCTTTTCCGGGCTTAGATATCATTGTAACCAATGAGACCATCCACTCTGGTGGATAATATTCAAGGCATAATATAGCATTAAAAATAAAAAGTAGTATTCTTCAGAAGCATCTTGTTACTGATTTTGTCAATATCTCGAATCTCAAAACAAAGGGGTACAACTGTTCTAAAAAGGGGTACAACAGGTGGCAACTACATTATGTTATCAGATAAATTTGGGGAAAACACTTTCTTTAGATGACTAACAAACAGCATACATATTTTTTAATTATTTCAAACTCAGTTCGAGTCATTGCCGGATTTATATTTTTTCCAAAAATTGCTTAAAAATATATATATTTTTTTATTGTTTCACAATATTTAAGTCACACTATAATCTCGTGTTTATTTTCGCTTTTCATTGCACTATGTATACGTATTGATATTTGCATACATAAACATGAACTTAATTTTTAACTGACCATGTTTTGTTACACAATCAAAGGAAAACTACAATATTTCTAAGTAATTTACATAAAAACTCATAGAAATGCACGCGTTTATTCCCCGTAAACATTTTTTTGCATGTTAAGTCAGTCGGTCAGAAAATGGTACAGAAATTATATAAATGCTTGCATCAGAATGTCTTACGTAGTTCTGTACAAATTCTGAAAGAAATATAGAAAGAAATATATTCTGAAAGAAATATATTTCGACATATTCGATTAATGTCTGAAAATTGTCTAACAAAAAATCAGAACATTTAGAATTATGGATGAAAATCTGATAAAATAAAATGATTAGAATTTCTGACTATTTTGAGTAAAATGATTAGAATTTTTGACTATTTTCTTTTGCTTCAAACGAATTGTCGTATGAATGTTGAATATAAATCTGTGTATAAATCAACAATTTATTCGAATTTGCTACCTTTATCCAGGAATTGTTGCTGGGTTCATATTTAAATTTTACATAAAATGATAAATTTATTACTAATACAAATGTAATGTGTATAAGTGGAAAATTGTGGCATTAAAATAGGACATTCATTAAAGGGTTGGAGTTATTTTTTTAAGGTGATAAATTGTTAATAAACGTGCAAGGATTAAAGTAAAAGATTAGTATGAGAGTTTTAAAGGATTTAAATTTTAAACGAAATATAAAAATTCAAATAACTTATTGCTGAGCTTGATTCAAAAATAAAATTATTGGAAATATTTTGACTTCTATTGTGACTAACTAAAAGAAAAACTTTGGAAATCAAAAGACAAATTTAAATAATACAATTTGCAAAGTTTTAGCCAGTTAAGTCCTATGATATAATATCCTACACAAATGTGTACATATTAAAGTAATTTTAAGAAAAGTGTTTTAAATAGACACAATGTCACAAACAAGTTCACTGTGAATTTTAGACAGAGGATTTCCACCCGCAAAACTAAGTAGAGCTTAATTGTGTCAGATTTGATCACATCACTATTTATTAGGCGATTTAATTATGATTTTTGAGATGATTTATCTACTACTAACTTAATTATTACAGGATCATAAATTTAGGCAGTTTTGTGTATTTAGTCACAAAGAAATCTATTTTGTTTTTTATACTTAAAAAAAATTTTCGCCTGAGGCGCACAATGGCTCAAGATCGTTTTTCATCTTTCAAAGCTGTGTAACTTTTGAATCGATAGAGATATTTTATATTTTTTGTTTGTTGGAGAGATATTTTCTTGAATTTTTTTTTCCAGTTTTTCATTAAAATCGGTTCAGCAGTTGTTGAGAAATTTGAGGCTAGAATTGAACCCTTAATTTTTTTATAGCATTTAGTATGGTTTTTTGTTCTTCGAATTAGCTTTACTTATAAAAGAGTTATAAGCAAATAAAAAAAGACATTTTAATAAAACCCAGGATAATTTTTTAAACAAGTTGCAAGAATTTTGTTAAATCTTTGATTTAATTTTATGAAATTTGGTAGCAAATGGTAACTGAAAATAGTTATGCATGAAAATAATAAACTTAAATACCTTAAAATGGAAAAATTTCAAGAAAAATCTGTAAAAGGATAAAGTTTAGAAATATACATAATTTCGCTCGCATTCTGCAGCATATCATTTTGATAAAAAGCTCTTCTGTTCTGTTCCCAAAATGCAGCTAAAAATCATTGAAAACTTAAAATTTTCCGAATAAAACTTCGAACATATATTACAAATTGAAAATACAAATGGAAATTTAAACAATTTTTTCAGTCTTCCTCACTTTTGATTAATTTTAAAAAATAAAAAAAAAATTTAATGCCTAAGAAATTATGCTTAAATATTATGAAATATTTTTATATTTATGTACAAACTTTTTTCTGTGTGTGTTATAACTAAAAGTTTTTTAATATTTATTTTATTTTTTACTTAAATAACAATAAAAGGGAATTATAATTATTATTCATTCGGTTGGAAAATAGTCTGCAAATATTCCATATTTAGTTCTATATTATTTTCGTCCTGTAGCAGCCCTTTTGCTTCTTCATCTAAGTCCCGATATTCTATTTTCCATTGACTTCGAATGCTAGAGATGAGCGTATCTGACGTTGCAATAATATATTAAATAGATCTTCATTTGTAGAATTTCCTGATACGAGTATTTTTCTGTTATTGTGCTCTCTATAAAATCTGTAATCTTTATTCCTTTTTTCCTGGGCTTCGTTTGATAGATGTCCAAATAGTACTCAATTATGCTTAATGACATCTTCTCCATGATAAAGGATTTTGTGAACTGTTGCAGACATATTTCTCCTTGGATATTTAGTTGCAGTTTCCTTCGTATAGTTATCAATTTTTCCAGCATTAATTTGCTTATTGCTCCCAAGTGTTCCCATTATTCGTATTGCCTGATCCTTGTTTTGGTTTATCTGTAATTAATACATATTTGAGAAATTCGTCCTGAACATGTTTGTTTTTTTAACTTCTTAATTCCTTATTGGAGTCGTCGTTTCTTATTGACCCTGTTAGTTTAAAATCCAACTGATAACTGATTTTAATATGCATTCCGTGAAAAAATTTTGGGAGTAATTTCATTCAAATGGAAAAAAGTGTTCTACAGACGTGTCCAGACAGGTATTCAATTATATATGGTATTAAAGAAGACACCTTAGTATTTCTTCTGGTAGTAAAATTTGTTTAACCCCTTTTAGCCCTCAAAAGTTCTATTCCATTAAAGTTCAAATTTGACTAAAATATAGTACCTAAGAAAAAATTTAATAACACAGCAGGTACTGATGGTACAGTGACACATCATACCATTTCTTAAAGATCATTATCCTACCAACATAACAAAAAAAATGCAGCCAATTATCAATAATAATTTGCGAGTAATGATAATTTACTTCTGATCAAATTTACAAAAATCACCAATATTTTTCTTTACCTAGCATGCCACGCCCACAATCACCAATATTTTGATCTATTTTTTGGCCACCTTAATTTCAATATATTTACTATTGAACGGCATAAAAATTTTGGTAATCGGTGTTAATAAAAAATTGGACTCTTGGCCAATGAAATTAATTTCTGAGCCAACGTACTAATGTACTGAAATTATATAGAATTACTAAATCGATTATTATAATTATTTTTTTATTTATTTCATTAACCATAGAAACTATTTATAAACATAATTTTAGCAAAATCTTATAAAAGCGAAAAAGTACCCAAAAAATTATAAATGCTTAACCAAAAAGGAATTATGGTTAAAACATTTCGAAAAATCACTTCGAAACATTAGTTCATTTTTTATATGAAATGTAATCCAAATTTTTATGGAAATTTTGGAGCGATTTTTCAATTGGATCATTTTACTGAGAGCTGTTTTATGTTTTTTTTTTTTTTGTAAATTTGTTACAATATCCTTAAAAAATATTAAAAGCTAATGAGAACAAACAAAATAAGTTTGTATATTTTTTCTGGCATTATTTTTAAGAGAAATTTAGCCTTTTTTTACCTTTTTAAAGTTAATTTTAGCCTCTTTTTTCTCGGCTGCTGGCAACACTGCATGTAGGTGATATAATACCCATTTCAATAAATTTTGAAAGTAAATAAATTTTATTTATCTGACAAAATATATTTTGCTAACAATAGTAATAAGAGAATTTATGTTAATGTAATTTTTGGAAAAGGATATTTCATAGGATCAAAGGACATTATTAATAAATTTTATTTTTATTCTAACTTTGAAATTTTACATTTTTTAATTTAAATTCAGCCAGACTCGAGCTCATTTTTATTAATGTAATAATTAAATTAAGAGATATAAGTGAAAAAAATATTCAGATAGTAGCACTTCTGGCCCACTACGAACAGCCTTCAGCATTTTTCATGTATTTTAAAATCAATTGTAAATATCATCCTTTAACTTATTAGTTTTAAAAATTAGAATACGTTACTTTAATTTTATTGTAATCACAATATTCTTAATTCTTAACTTATTAAGTAGAACAAAATTTAAAATTAGGATTGTTCTCTCTATTGTAAAAATATAGTGTGCAAACTATTAGAGTGATCGGATGTCGCTAAAACGTGCCGCATCGACTCTGAAGTCTATAGTTTTTTTTTTTTTTTTTTTTTGTTATTATTAACTTTTTTGCATTTAAATTAAAGGAACTGCACTCTAGACATAACTATCTATCAAACAGGATAAAACCGGTTGGATAATATTAAAGTTATTAGAAATCACCCAGACTATTAATATATTTTTGAACACTTGTGTATGCAACGTACAAACAAATTCTTATTTTTTTTTTTTAGAAATGTTGAAATAAAATACTATTTTAAGTCAAATTTGAACTACAATTACTGAAAAATATGATTTGAATCCTGCAGGATAATATAATAATATATCTCATGCTTTATTCAAAAACTTTTATTTTTTATGAGTGTAGACAACACCATAGAAAGTAACAAGAAAGATATAGATATAGTCGGTCAAGACCGAGTATATGATGTGCTCGTACCACAACAATTCGGGAAGGGAAATTATATTACATCTGTGGCCAATTTTACTAAATATAAAATAAAATATACAAAAAACAATTATGTTTTTACTAATTTGAATTTTTTCCCCAAGTAGCTGAAATGTTTTTTTACTGGGAAGATGCCTATAAAAGGTATACATTTGCAAATAAGAGGGATTTGGATTAGGTGTTTTATAATGAATGAAAATTTAGGCATATTTTAAGCCTTCAAAGTCAATGTTTCTGGAAAAAATCCCTTGTTTAAAAGTTAAGTATTAAAATTTTTATAGACTTTTATGTTTATTTTTTTGCAAATCCTGATTTTTATACCCTACATATATATATTATGCACTTTAGGGCGATTCCTGGGAGTGGGTTTATATGGGAGCTGGGAGCTGTAGTAAATTATGGACCGATTATCATGAAATTCAGCGGTGTTGTTTCTACTTACATAAAGCTTATTTGTGTCAAATATTAACTTGATACTAATATTCGTATGGGATTTATACACGTTAATGTGATTTTCGGAATAGGGGTTTATATGGAAGCTATTGTCAATTGTGGACCGATCTTAATAAAAATCATAAAATTTGGTACAAAGATTAATACTTGTACAGAACTTTTTCTCACCAAATTTCATTAAAATATTCTCATTTTTAAGGTATTTTCGAGTGTTTAAACTTTATTTGGTGGAAATATTTGTATGGGGGATAGGTGAAATTACGGACCGATCACATACAATTTCAATAGGCTTCGTTCTTGTATCATAGAAGTCCCACGTGCCAAACTTCATTGAATTATCTTTAAAATTGCTAGCAGTAGGTAATAGACAGTCAGACGTCTTGCCAGATGGACGGACATCGTTAGATCGATTTAAAAAGTCGATCTAACGATGTCTGTCTGAATCGATTGGTATACTTTAGGGGATAATTGATAACGTTTGCTATGCGTTACAAATATCAGTACAAACGCTTAATACCCCAACCACCTATGGTGCTGTAGGGTATAAAAATTAAAAAAGGATTAGGTAAATACCTCTTATAAATTCGTTGTATCTTACATTTTAATTTTTCAGATTTTGGGAAAGGACATTTTTTGTAACTTTTGTGTTATAAAGTCAATTTTTTTTTATTAATATACAAATTATTGAAAACAATAACATAATAATGTAAAATAGATTTTAGAAAATATATATATTATAAAAGCGTATACGCTTTCATAAATATTTAAAACTAAATAATTATTTTAATTCATTAAAACTGCTCTTTCGTCATTAAGATTTTAAATAAATCAAAAAAAGGCCCCTATGCATACATTGTAGTAACTCATTGACTATCATTGCCACAAGATTTAAAGTGTGTTATGCCAATTAAAAAGATAAGAATTTAACCAACTATGCCTGTTGAGAATAATCTAAAACCTAGAAATTTACAATAAATTGTATAACTAATATATGGAATTTTTTTAATTACCGCAATGTGCAACAAAATTGATTCACATAAAGTGCCATACTTTTCATCTAGCTAATTAAATATTCTTCACAAATTACAATAAGAAAAAAAAAATTCCCCTACTATTTTGTTTCTATACATAAATTAACAGTCATAAAAAGAACGTGATGTTTGCTAACTATACATACTCACATATATAAACGTATAAGTTAATGTACTAGATTATTGTTTAATTAACTATGTATTTCTTTATTTCAACTACAGAACTATAAATATTAATAAACACTTGTGAAAATTTATATGGCATTGCAACGGAAACGCATTTTATTTATCCAGTTATATATAGAAACCTTGTGATGATCCCCCTTTCTATTACATACTCAAATGTTATTGTTTAGAAATTAACTGTCGACTTTCAGAGGAAATCTAACAAAATTCTTCCCATTTTTTTAGACCATCCATCAATCTTAAACTAACAAAAAAAAAAAAAGCTACAAATATTTAATTAAGTCTACTAAAAGAACAACATACAACAAAATGCTAAGTCTTTGTTCTCTGTTCCCCGCAAATTATAAACTGGTACAAAATCTTAATGGGAGAAGCAGAGTTAATACCATTCTAGAGGCAGCCAGCCAGTCAGCTAAGCCAGTCCAAATACAAACTGAACTGAAGTAAACGAAACCGAATTGAAAAGAATTGAACTACACAAAGTAACGCGTGTACTGAAATGGAACAAATGAACGCAAATACTAAATTAAGGTGCGTATGAATTTCTAATGAGACAATACGCACTTCCGGTGGTTGTGCCGTGTGTTTTAGACTTTACAAACTATGTCATTATAAGAAACGATTATTCGTTTTTTTCTTGTTCAATTATTTTTTTCAAGTTGTATACTACCATGCGAATGCAAAATATTATACAATGTTGTTGGTTGATGTTGCTGTTATTATATTTTTGGTGTTTTATGTATGAGTAAGAGCAATAATGCTATAACTACTAAGGGGTTTGATCAATTCTGAAAATAAAATAAATAAAAATAAAGAATACTGAATATATAGCTAAAGATTAACACATCTAAAGAAACAGACATAAATGTTATATCTTAATAAATCATTACAATTAGAATTTTAAATATCAAAATATTTTAGAAGTACAGTTGCAATTTCTAACAAGGTTTTAAACCGATACCGTTACACAGATAAAACAGATTCGTTGTGGCAACTGAATTTTTTGCCAATAAAATTTAGTCTGTTCTGGCTACTACCTATACAATTCAGTTATAGTCACTCTAAAATTTCGTTTGAAGCAAATGATTTGAATTAAATAGTATTAGATTTAAATTTAATAGTAAAACAGGCTGATTTTAGTTACAAGTAATTTTTATACCCTACACCCCCATAGGTGTTTGGGGTATTATGCGTTTATGCTGATGTTTGTAACGCATAGAAAAAGTTATCCAACGCCCACCTTAAAGTACACCAATCGACTCAGAATCGATCTAACGATGTCCGACCGTCTGGCTAACTGTCAATGTAAACTTATGCACAAAGAACGGGTCGCAATTTTAAAGATAATTCAATGAAATGTGGCACGTAGGAATTTTATGATACAGGGGCCAATCCTATTGAAATTGGTTGTGATTTGTCCATTATTTCACCTAGCCCCCATACAAATTTCACCCGGAGTAGTGTTTAAACACACAAAAATACATTAAAAATAAGAATATTTTAATGAGATTCCGTGCAAAGAAGTTCTGTACAAGTATCAATATTTGCACCAAATTTTATGAAGATCGGTCCAAAATTGACCATAGCTCGCATATAAACCCCTCTTCCGAAAATCAATGCATTATTCTGTATTTCTATATTTTATTTTACATTTAGTAAAATTGGTCACAGATGTAATATAAGTGAACTTCCCGAATTCTTATGATCTTATGCACAATGGTGTAGGGTATCATATAGTATCTTGACCGACTATATCTTTCTTTCTCTTTATTATGCTTCTTTTTTTTGAGTTCCCTTTATTTTACCTAATTTTGCAGACATATTAAATAAATTTTAAACATATCTGCATACTTTACGTATAATAACGACCCTAGGATGACCATTAAAAAACAGATCCTAAAATAAATTTTCATGATACCAACATCACAATCTTCAAAAAGTTTTAAGTAAGATATAATATTGTAACAACGGACACCTATTTATTCAAAAAAAAAAAAAAAAAACCTTTCTCGATAAATGATTATTTGCGTGCGGAAAAAAACAGATCACTCACTGAGCAAAATATTTTTACTAAAAAAAAAACATGGTTTTGTTGTGCAATCGAGACAAGTTTTGTGAAAAAGCGCAAAAAAGGGCTAAAATTAAAATTTCTTTGAAAAGCAAAAATAAACTTTTCGGCACTCATAGCAAAGTGTTTAAATTAGAAATATAGCCTATATTCTATTCTATTATTATGAACCTCGATTCCAATTTGTCCACTTCATTGAATACTTTTCCACTGAAACAATTTTATTCGTTGAGGACAGTTTTTTCAATAAAGTTTCTTTACGAATTGTTAACAGTGTTGCCAGGAGATGTAAAAATAAGAAGCTATATTGAACTTTAAAAAGGCAAAAAAAGGCAAAATTCCCCAAAAATAAGGCCAGAAAAAGTTAAGTTTTTTTAATTTAAAAACTTATTTTTTTATCGTTCCCATTCTTTTTTTTTTGGTCTTTTGTAAGGATTTTTTAAATTATATTTATAATTACTTTCTATGGTTAATGAAGTATAACTATTAAAAAATAGTTATAACAAACAATTTAGCAAATCCATAAAATTAGTAAAGTTATTTTATATTTGCGTAATAAAGCACCGCAGGCGAAAATTTTTATTAAGTATAAATAATCTCGATTTTTTTCTGTGCATAAATACACTACAAATTTATGATGAAAAAATAAAATTTGTAGTAAAAAATAAGTAGTTATATTCTTCGTTATTGAAATACTAATGTTTAAGCCTTTTTAAGGCAATTTTAAAAATGAAAAACGACTAGCAAAAATCAGGAAGCTAAAACTAGGGCTAGATTTAGTTTTAAAAAGGCTAAACTGACAACACTGGTTGTTAAGATCTTTTGAAAAATTGGAAACAGACGTTTCACATAGTTCGAAAAAGTGTTTTGAGACCTTATTACTAAAATTAATAATGTTACATCTCTCAGTTGTCAACAATAAAAAGTAAAAACTTAGCAAAATTAAAATAATTTGCCACTTTTGAAAAAAGTAAAAAAGCGCTAAAAGAGCTCAAATAAAATTTAAAAAAGTGTTTTTTAGTTTCGGGCTAAAAAATATTTTTCGAGTTTTGGACTGCAAAAAGTAAAAATCTAGCCCGAAAAGTAGTTATATTTGTCTGCATATTCCTCGGTTTATTCTTTGTTCTAATAAAAAAAAACAAAAAAAAAAATACAATAAAGAGATATTAGCAATGCAAAATTTGCATTTTAGACTGAAAAGAGCATGCTAAATCTGACCCAAAAAGGGCTAAGTAGTTATATGTGTCTGCATATTCCTTGGTTTATTCTTTGTTCTAATAAAAAAAAAACAAAAGAATACAATAAAGAAATATTAGCAGTGCAAAATTTGCAAAAAATATATACTCATTAATATATTAATCTTAACTTCTAAATTTCAATTCAGTTTCTTCTTTTAAATTTGTTTTATTTTTAATTTTTTCAATTAATTATTTTATTTCATTTTGAATGTCAAATAATTAAAAAAAAAACTTTTTTAAAATTCACAATTAATTTACTAGTTGAGAGTACCGAATATTATTTGTTTATTGTTTGTTTATGCAGTAATCGAATTTACTATATTTTCATTATCAATAATCGGCTAATGTAATTAAAACACATATTAATATAAACAATTTATTAATTGCAAAGGCAATGTAACAGTACTAACAAATATTACCGACATAGCAAATATAGTTACAGGAATGACTTAAATTTATTAATAGGATTATTTTAGAATTGTAGATACCTACATTCCTCTATAGTTATAAAATTTGGAAGTGTTGGAAAAGAAAACTCAATACTTCCAATAAATAATAGCAATAAGCATTCGATACATCTTTAGTAATTTTGATAGACACAAATGCTGATACCATTTAAATAAGGCTTGAAATTGTCTACCGTAACCAATAACGTACCGAAATTATTGTTTTTCAAAAAAACAGGTATTAAAATACAGTTTCCCTTTGTACCGATATATACCGGTATTTTAGTTTCGGTATTTAAAAAAAAAAACTATTTTCTACACAGAGGAAACACTTTCATTGTGGCAACCGAATTCACAATTCGATTGAAACAACCGAATTTATATGGTGGCCCTAAATATTTTTTTATAGGGCTATTGTAAATTAATTTCAAAATAACAGATATTTCCTTATCACAATTATCAAGGCCAGAACGTTCATGTAAATGCATGTTTTTTGCCTTTATTTCTAAAAAAGTGAAAAGTAAATATCTTTCCCAATAAGAGAATTTGCTTTAAAATGGCATCGATTTGTTAGTGCATATTTCTGCATATTTTATTGAAAATGCATATTTTTGCATATCTTGCCATGAAAGCATATTTTTGTGTAATATTTCGTGAAAAATTGCAATTCAAAATAATTTTTTGTGTAAAAAAAAAAATTATTATTCTGTGAACTTTTGATAAAACTACTTAAATTTATTTTTCAAAATTTTAAAATATGGAAAAAAACTATAGAAGAACTAATTTTTGGTAAGCTATATATCGAAAACTAACAATCACAGAAGGACGTTGATTATTGTAGGCGATGCGCCATCAAAGTTATCGAATTAATTTATCAAAATTGCACAAAATATATAATAACGTTTTCTCTTATTAAAACTTTTGCTACAAATTTATTGCAATCTTAACATTGAAGGTGATATACATATAATTGTCAATTAAAAAATTTTTAATGAAAAATAAATATGTAAAATAAAATAATATTATTCTTGAAAAATCAATCTATCATGGAGACAGCAGTCTTCGAAACAAGTTTGTTGCTAATAAAGTTGTTGCAATTTTATATTCAAATGAAAATCAAATAAACGCTTTCCACAATCAAATCAAAATCAATTAAAAATGCACTCATCACATCTGTTAATGTCAAACTCTCTCTATCTATCTCTGTGAATAAAAATATCTCTTAATACTCAGCAAAAAAATAACTTAAAAAGAGTTGAAAAAGTCATGATTTTAATATTGTGTTGTCATTGGAAGAAAGTATTTAGTGCTGAAAAAAGCTGCAGAAGTTCTTTTTTCAACACATGGTTGTCATTGGAAAGATGTTATTCTTTTATGCTTTTTGTTTATTGACGTACTTTTCTTAAAACTACGTTTATAAAATTTTTTAATAAAAATTCTGTTTTAACCTTATTTAAAGATATTAGAAATACTTTTGAATTTGTGAAATTTTAATTTTCTTAGAGATTATGAACCTTTTCTTGACTATTGTTTTTTCACTACTTTGGAAGTAATAATTAATAACTTCCAAGAAAGCACAAATTATGCGCTTAGTCCTACTTTTAAAGTGATGAAAATATCCTTTTTTGCTGGGTATATATATGTATATATATATATATATATATATGTCACTGAATTAAAATTTTTTTGTTTTTTACTAAATAAGAGGTAAAAAAACAAGTGCATATTTTTTATGTTATTTTTGCGCATATTTTAACATTTTTAGTGCATGTTTTAAGCGCCTAAACACACTTTTTAAGTGGATGAACTTCCTGCCCCTGATAATTATATTTATTTATATTCTATTTATAAATGAAAGAACAAATTTACAAATTAAAACATATAAACAAAAGTTTTTTAAGTATTAATATGAAATTTTATATTAATGATAAGTTAAAGTCTGCTTCGCGCATTCAAGGTATTTTCTGTGAAATATTCATGATATGAAGACGTAGAAAATTTAATAGCTTTCGACAAAATAAGGGGTTTTATAAGAAATAATACTTTCATTTAATGTCATCACAGTAATAGACATTCAAATCAGTCGCGATTATCTGCAGAGACATTAGTCATTGCAGTTTCCACTAAAAGAAAAAAAAAAAAGAAAACGTTAACGTACGAATTTCAAAAACGAAAATAATGTAATAACACATACATTATATATATATATATATATATATATATAAATAATATATCTACATAATGTATACCCATGTTAACACTGAATATTCCAAGCCAAGAAAAACACTTTGTTCTCAAGGAAATTCTGTGCCTTATATGAACTGTGTAAATAAAGCAGATACTCCTGCCAAATTCAAGGCTTTCCAAGTCTGCATGTTAAAAAATATATATTTACGTACATAAGTACATACATATGTATTATTTCAAACAAATATAAGTTTACCAAGATTCTGTTTATCCGTTTTGGTTACCATTTCTTAAGACTTTCTTTTGGAAGAATTTTAACTTACTTTTTATTTCTATTGCAAGGGAATTTTTATTTAAATTTTTTTTGCATTTTATTTTTCCAAAATGTCAAAGAATTAAAAATTCTTTCATTATCCTTATATTTAATCGATTTTGTATATCAAATTGCATTTTTAATATTATATTATAGTTTAAAACCATATTTTTTATTACCACAACCAATGATTAACTCTAAAATGAGAAATTAACTGGGTTGTATTTGCCGAATTTGTTGAATTAATTTTACGAATTCATAAATTGATTAAATGGACTGACACAACAACTGTGGGTGCCATAATTTCACTATAGTTACGATGTTATGGTTCTAAATAAAGAAACTCTGTTAAATGTATAAATTATTAACAACTATTATTGAATATTAAGGGTCCTCATGAAAATGCGCAAAACCCTCGCAAACGGTGCAATGTGTGCAGTTTTGCACACTCGCAAATGAGCTATCAAAAATTATATGGGAAATCATTTGCAGAACAATTATAATTTTGCGAGACTAAATAGTGCGCTGTTTAATTGTGTATTTTACTAACAAATGTGATGTAAACAATTATAGTTACGTTAACTATAATAAAATCATTACATGTATTTTTGATTTTAACAAAATTTTTCAATTTGAATTTTTGACTTTTCGAGATTATTCAATTTTTAAATAATCAATTTTTTGAGCTTTTATATTCTTAATAGTATAAATGGAATAGTCGGCTTTTGAAATATATTTTCTACTTTTTCCGTATATTTCCGACTTTTAAACTTTTTTGAATTTTTAACTATTTTTGACTTTTTCAGACTTTTCGACTTTTTCCAACTGTTCGGCTATTTTCGCTCTTTTTTCGATTGTATACGATATTTTGGAGATTTTTTCCTCCTCCTTTGACTATTTTTTATTATTTATCTTAAAAAAAAAACTTAAAATAATAATAAAATATATACAACACAATCAAATATATTGATTAATTAACAGGCAATCTATGCAAAGGAAGTGCTGGTTATATACAAAAATATGTTTTTGCCCTACTATTTCCAACCGTTTGATGATGTAGTTTAAATAAAAACTGCTAAAAAATTAATCAGTTTTAAATAAAATACCAATTTTTTACTATTTTCGATTTTTTACGTCTTTTCGAGTATTTTCGACTTTTTCGAACAATTTTCGATTTTTTCCAACTATTTTCGACTTTTTCCGACTTTATTCCATTTCATACAATATTTTTTGTTATTTGCCTAAACTTTAAAAGAATATGTAGTATATACAACGCAATCAAATGTATTGATTAATTAACAGACAATCTATGCAATGAAAGTTCTGGTTACACACAAAAATATGTTTTTGCGATACTATTTCCATCAATTAGATGATGTAGTGCAAATAAAAACTGCAAAGTAACTGTTTTAAATAAAATAAATTGTTTCTACTTATTTCGACTATTGTCGACTTTTCGACCATTTCCAACTATTTTCGACCATCTGTAAAGTCAATTTCTCAACAACTTTCAAACCAAGAAGTCAATTTCGACTTTTCGACTTTTTTCAACATTTTTTCGATTATTTGAAAGTCGATTTGATGAACCCTAATATTTATTTGAGAAAATAAGAAAGATGAAATTATTTTTAATAATAAGAGTTAAAGCGGATTTTATTGTTTGTTTCTTTGTTTTATCGTTTGCAATAAATACGAAATACTATAAGTAAGCACTACTAAAAAGTTTTTAGGCCACAAATTTGGTTCTTTGAGTTACCGACTTTACGGGCTTTTGAGTCTCATTTGTCCGAAATTAGCCAAACGATAATCGGGTACAGATAGTGTATAGAATTAATATTAATATTGTTTAATTTTATTTATTATATCTGTTGGAAATAGTCAGCCAACTTAGCCGAGTTTAATTTGGGGTGATATTGCCTCTCAGAAACAGTGATATATTGAAGGAATCGCACTCTATCATAACCGATCATTAGTGCCTTTTTTTTAGGTTTCAACGAAACCAAAATGGATAAGACACCACAAATGCAGATGAAGTGTGTAGCGGCGCAGAAAATACGTAATCCATTCTTCTGGTGTCTAATTATAGTCCACAAACTCTGCTTTGGTAGTGCCAAACAGATACAAGAAGGCAAATTGCAAACTTGTTTACTTAAGATGTGCTTTCAAAAATTTATCATATTGTGGAGATTTATGACTTCCTTTATTGGCTGCGATGAATGTTGTCCAGTAGAGCTCTAACTTTTTTACATTTTCTTCAAAAATATCCAAATGGCCCTAGCATAGTCGAATAGGCCATTGAAAATTATTTTAAAAAATAGTATTACCTTTTCGCGGTTGTCAAAAAAGTTCACCCACAAAATGCGGTAAAGTTTGGAAATCATTTAAAAAAAAGTGATGTTATGTCATTGTTTTTAATATTCAAAGAATATTATTAATTTAAATTTTTATATCTTTGTTTTAAATATTCTGAATAAATAATAATAAATAAATAATAAATAAATAATAATAAATAATGGGGTTTAAAAGAAGTTGTTTAAAGATAGAGCAACAATGTGGAGAAACATTCCAAAAATGCCAACCCAAAAAATTAAATATTGAAGATTTCATATTTTAGCTGCTTCAGGATAATCCAAAAAAGAGAGGTATAAAGCTATCTCAAATTAACTTTGCTATTTGTGGAGTAAGATGAAGGTACCAACAGCGAAGCAACATATGCGCAGAACGTTTATCCATTATGCAAAATAACGTGCATATTAAATTTGAAGCTTATGTCTTTTAATAAATGAACAACATTCTTCACTTTACTATTTTGTTTTATTAATAAAATATTTAAGAATTTTTATTTAACGTGAAGGTACTTTTTTGGTAGATTAAAAAAAAATTGTTTTTGTGGTTGAGGTTTTTCTTATTTTATTTTTTTTTTTCTTCGTAAACAACACAACATTCTCATGGTGTTAGGGCCAAAATTATGTTATAGCCCCATTGTCTAGGCTTCTATTTCTACATCAATTAATGTTGAAATGTTTCTTTATAACTATTTGATATTTTCTTCTACGAATATTCTCTCCTTAATTTTGATTTCTCTGAGAGAACGAAAAAGTTCCTTCTGAAAAATACAGCTTGGGCCATCTTTGATTAAAGATTTAACCATGAATTTGACGATTATAAATTTTTCGCCTGACTGATTTCATAATTTAAATTACACTTTGAAATTTTTGGCTTTCATTTTGCCATGATTTTGACGCGGCGTTTTAATCCTTTTTAACTTTAGGAACTTCTAATGGGTAAATGGAGTAGTATGGAGTTAGGGAGTTAATTCCCTAATAATTAGTACTTTCTTTATGGAGAACTATTTTTTCTCTACAAAATTTTCCTAACAATTCAGTGCATATTTTAGAGAAAAATTATAAAAATAGAAGAAATACTTCACAATTATTGATATCTTTTCTTTTCATTTTAAAAATTTATTGAAAAAATAATTCCAACCTGGATTTATTAATCGTCGAGTTTATTTGGGGCGAATTTAGGTCCAATGATATATGGTTTTGAATTTCATATATTGAAAAAAAGGAAAAAAGTGAACTTTGAACTACGATAAAAATTGAACTAAAACAAAATTTTAAGTGACATAAAAATTATTAAATAAAACATACAAATAAATGATTTAATATATTTTGTTGCGAAATTTAATTATAATTAATAAAAAATTTAACTATTTTAAGATTTTTGACATATTTTTAATAGTAACGGTAAAATTTAAAATACCGTTACCGAAATAAAAATAAATTGAATATCGATAACGGAGGAATATTAAACATTAAGTTTGGTCCTCTCAGGAGATGGCAAATGTAGGATACCTCTGACACGCAAATTTTGTATTATCTTAAAGCTCTCATTAATTTCTTCCAAATAGTATCTTATTCGTAGAAAACAATTTAAACACATAATAAGTACTTTTCCTCTATTTTAACAAACACCCAGAATGGCCTATCCCCTTAAATACCTCTACATATTACTGTTAATATTCATTTATATGCCTATGGAGGAGAGTTAATATTATACCCTCTTATATATGTAAGTATATCGTCTGTATGTATTTAAATATTTATTTGTATACTTATATATACAGTCGAACATGGTTATAACGCCTGAAGGGACCGATAAATTTAGTTCGTCATAAACGTAATTCGTTATATCTAGAGATATGAGTTCCCCTAAATTTTCAATCCCATAATCCCGGAAAATCACGCGAGAATTCTCTAGATTTCTTTTGTATACAAAATGTTTATATTTTCTAACTAATATATGGTTATTTTAGTAAAATATAATTCGTTTTTAATTTGTTTTTATTTATTTTATTTGATTTTGTTACGAATTTAAATATCTTTAAGGAAATATGTAAATATATTAGATACACTGCCTGCCACTTAAATAAGAAATCACATTTTTTTAACTTTAATTAAGTATATCTCCTAAACTAAAATTCAGAACAAAATAATTTTTTGCACAATCAAATTTCAAAATGTTGGCTTTAGTTTGCTGAAGAAGTAAAAAATATACATATTTTGTTATACTAAAATTATGCATTTATTTAAAGACATGTATTTCTATGGTACTTTTTCGTGTGTCACTTGAATAAGGAATATTTTAAAACTAAGCAAACTGAAATTTTATTTTTAAATTTTAGGTTATAAAAATGAAAGTTATTATCTTCTAGTATTTAATTAGTAATGAGTACTGCCACCATTTTTAGAAATAACCTCAATAATACGATTTGGCATCGACTTGTATAATGGCTAAGTAATTTAGCGAAATTGAACTCCAGGCTTCCGTTATTGCATCTTTTAAGAATTCTATCGTCTCAAATTGTTTTCCTCCTTCATAAACTTTTCTTGCAAGCCAACCCCAGACATTTTCCATTAGATTCAGGTCTGGTGAATATGGGGGCCAATCCAAAAGTTGAACACTTTGTTGATTAATGTATTGTTTTACCGCTCTGGTGGTATGAATCGGAGCGTTGTCGTGTTGGTACGTCCAAAGTATGGGTCCAAAGAAATCATTAAATTTTGGAAATGCTTCCTCCAGAATGTTTTTGTAAGTCGTTGCAGTCATTTTGTTGGATACAAAAACCAATTCTATGGTACCATAATACGAAATGGCACCCCATACCATTATTGCACCCTCTCGGCTGTGTCTGCGGCTCAAAAATAATTCCTCCTTATTTAGGTCATAGAAGTAATAGTTATACCCGTCGGGACCATCAATATTAAACTTTTTTTCATCGGAAAATACAATTTTAAACCATTTGTCGGACCATGTCATTGTATTTTTGGTAAAGTGTAGACGTTGTGATTTGTGTTTTTCATTAATTGGTTGCTTTTTGCAGTTTTCATCGGACCATGTACGGACACGACTTTAAAAGACTGTTACTGACTCCACTTTTTTCACGTATTTTTGATACCGATATGGCAAAATTTGATGCAATTCTAAGAATTTTTCGTCTTTATTTTGGAGTTGTTGCCATTTTCTTCCGCACTTTCATGATTTTTCCATATCTTTCCACGTTATTTTAATAATTGTAAACAACTGTCTTTCCTCTATTAATGTTTTTGGCTATTTGGACCGGATTCTGAACCTGGTATTTCAAAAGCAGATTTTTTTCTTTTTCAGAGTTATTAAGAGTTGGTAAGGCTCCCATTTTGAATAAAAACTATCAAATTGAAAATTCTCTAGCCGTTTATATTGATAGAAATTCAAATCATAGCCTTCCTGATTAATATTAAAAGAATTCCTTATTCAAGTGTCACACGAAATAGTACCGCAGAAGTACATGTCTTTAAATAAATGCATAATTTTAGTATAACAAAATATGCATATCTTTTATTTCTTCAGGAAACTAAAGCCAACACTTTGAAATTTGGTTGCGAAAAAAATTATTTTTTTCTGATATACTTAATTAAAGTTAAAAGTGTATCATAAAAACAAAAGGAACTTAATTTTATTATTATATAAGAAAAACCATTATTCATAAAAATGGGTTATAAACCTGGAAAGAATAGAGCTTCAGAAATCTGTAAAATTCTTTGGGCTTTCTCAGCAATAAACTTACTTCCGTAAAAATCAAGGGAAGTTTTACCCACAAGACAATATGAAAACCAAAGTAATGAAACGACTTCCTGATGAGTTGTTACATATATAATAAAAAACTTTTATTTCATTTTCAAACTGCCAATATTTAAAAATTAACTGAATTATTTTATCGGTTTATTATTAATTAGTTTATTTTAACTTTTTTTTTATTCCTCATATAACTGAATTATCTTATAAATATTAAAAAATTTTAATTATTTATTTTTGGCGGGAATTCCCGGGACTCCGGAATATTTGAAAATCAGTCCGGATTTCCCAGAAGTGCAAAAGATCGGAAAAAGGAAAACTTCAGTTATATCCGTAAAATTCAAAAAAAATATTTGTTAACGAAATAAACGTATTTCATTCCCAAACGAAAATTTGGAATTAAAGCGTATTCCTTTTCTTTAAAAATGGGCTTATGTGTTGAAATTGGCGTGATTTGAGATATTTACTCTTTGCGAAACAGAAGTTTTTTAATATTTACAAAGAAAAAAATAAATTTAATTTTCTATTATTAAATTTATAAAATCAATTATATTTTTTTTAAAAAATCAGACCTATCACAAAATTAGTAAAATCAAATACTCACATTCGTATATATTTTATTGAAATTGAAAAGTGTTTTTCTTTATTAAAATATTATGCTATTTATAAAATATAATATTTAAAAATTCTCAAAAACTTCAATAATTATTTTTTTTTTAAGAGAAATTTAAGCAAAATTTATTATAAAATCAATTAAAATATAAATGAATATTAGTAATAATTAGTAATAATAAATTAAAATAAATATAAATAAAATATATTTTTTATCGTAAATTTAATGCTTGATACATAATAAATGAGAAATATAATTCAGATGTTCTGTTAGATAATATTAGTGTAAATTGAAACTGAAAAACAAAAACAATACATCAGTTTATTTCTTCACGCTGGGTCCATTCATCTTATTTAAAACACCGATTCAACCTATAAAAAGAAAGTGTATTATTTCGCTTCGGAAAAAAGTGATACCAGAGAGAGAGGGAGAGAGATAGACTTACATGAGAAGTTAAGTCAATGGCCGGTCAGTCTAAAAATCCACCATTAGTCCGAACTGTTATTGCAAAATCTTGTTTTTAATCTTCTTATTATTTCAGCTTTATTTTTAGCTATTTTCAACTATAAATATAAAATTCTTCTTTTATTTGTCCGATAATTTAAATTAAATTAATGCAAATTATTTCTATTTGTCCAGTAATTTAAATGGAAATAAATAAAAATTATTTCTGTTAATTTTGCAATTTTATTTATCTAAAACTAGTATCTGTGAAAGTTCGTTATAAACGTGGTTTTTTGTGTAAAATATTCTTCTTGTGATCATAAAAATGTGTTCGTTATAAAAAAGTTCATTACAACCGTGTTCGTTATAAACTTATTTATTTTTATGGAAAATGTAGTTAAAATCAAATAATAAATTAAAATCGCTATAGCCATAGTTCGTTATAACTGTTGTACGTTTTAATCATGTTCTACTGTATATTGTAATAACTAAATAAATCCATTTATGTTTCTAACTCTTGTTCTTGTTGCCATTTTCGCATGAAACATTTTATTATTAACTTTTAACAGCTACAAACACATAATAACACATAGAAGACTTTTCATGATTAGAAAGAAAAAGGTAACATATATTTTCTAAAGCTGACATTTTAGCTGTTATGGGATGGGTGTACCAGCAGTACTCATATACATTGTATGACTTTCAAAAAATAACTACATGTTGAAAATGAACGTTTCTACAAAATACTAATTTGCAACAAAGAAATAAATAAGCAACCCAATTAGGTGAATTTTTAAAGATTAATTTAAAGTTTAAAATCTATACGATAATAGTACATAGAAAAATATTTTAGATTATTGGATTGGCATACAAAACAAAATTAATTGAAAGGAATATTTTATGTATATGTTTTCTTTATAGATTTTTTTGTGCGAATTAATAGACAAAAATGTGAATTAATACAAATAAAATAGTAAAAGCAAATAAGAAATTATTTTCTTCCTTGTTGAAATAACAAAAGTTTAGCATTTTAGGAACCAAAAAAGGCTAAAAAAATTAGAAGCCAAAACGAGAATTTTGAGGCTAAAAGCAAAATAAAAAAGCTAGATTTAGCATTAAAAAGGCTAAACTGGTAACACTGGTTACCAGTATCTACTGCTCAGGTGCCTAATTTACATTACAATTTCCTTTAGAAGAATTCAAAATTTTGATCATCATGTTCATCAAGCTTATATCAATTTTTGTTTTCAATAAAGAAATTATACCTACTCAGTACTTACTAGGGTGATCAATTATTCGACTTTTTGCAGAATCCGCTTTTCGAATAATTCGAATAGTTGGTATTTTGAAAAAACCGATTGCTCTTTTTGAAATGCAAAAACAACTATTATACGTATTTTACTTTTTTTAAACCAACAATTTATTCAACTTTCTTCTCAAGAATTACAATAAAATAATATTGTATAGGTACATAAAATTAATTTCTTAAATTAAAAATTCATTTAAATAAAAAATAAATAAATAAAAAAATATATAAATATCATTAAAATAGGATAATAACCTATATTGTTTATTGGATGTATTAAATATAGTTGTTTAGGTATTTTGTTTAAAATTATCTCTTAAAAATAAAATACAATTTAAATTCTTTGGAGAGTATCTCTTCTTTTCTTTAGTTTTTATAAAACTACACATAGAAAACGATTTTTCACTTAACGTGTTAGTTGGACATATAGTAATTAAAACATTATATAATTTATGCTGTCTTTCAGACCTTTTTATTGCATTTGTCCAAATATATAAAATCAGTTAAAGTACTTCCTTGGCTTGTTTTATTGCTTTTAGGATTCTGTATATTTTTAATGGTATTATATCTTCCAAATTTTCGGAATCATTTATTGTTTTATCGTCTTCTTCATTGGAATAACAATCCTCCTCTTCGTCGAATAAGCGACCATATAATTTACAAGCAAATTCCTTGGTTTCGGTCGCTGAAGAGTATTTGAGAAAATGTTCGCTTTTGGGTAACTTTCCTGTATTTAAATATAGCAATAATGTATTTAAAACTTTTATGCGACATTTGTTAATCCGCTTTTTTAAACATTTAGTAAATCTAGCCAGGAAAAATCGGTTTTAAAACCGGTTGAAAAACCGCATCGAACACCCTAGTACTTACATATAACATGCCTTGAACAAATCAAATATAATGTACCTTCTTAAGGTCATAATAACGCATTTGCAGTCACATACTTAACCACGTCTCCTGATTAGACCTGCATGTTCGTTAGTCATTAGCATGTATGCAAAAGAAAAATTCATACATGAAGTAAATGAATGACATACAACATCATTTGAATTGTAATAATACCCACCACCGCCACCAGCAGTGCTCATCTTAAGCGAACTGGTATTTTGATGGACATTTCATGAGTCTTACGCAGAATTAGACTTTAAAATCGCGTGATATTTACAAAAGATGTTGCTTGGTGCCTACAGAAAGTCAATACTTGTGTGGGGTGTAGTGACTTTAGCGAAAACACCTTAAGTGGAATCAAAAGTACATTACATATAAATTTATGATAGTTAAAAAAATACCACCAATATGATATCTACTTATAAAGCACGTAACTTAGATATTTATATTTTTACCAAGCGTTATTGTTGTTTCTGGAATATATATTTAGAAGGTATAAAAGATATTATTTTTTATTCAAATAAAACTAGATATCAAGTTGCTAATTGTTAGCGATAACAATGATAATAATAAGAAAAAAGTGTAATGATATTAAGTGATCAAATTTAAGTATAATTACACATTTCTCTTTGTAATTTTTTATTTTTAATTAAAGCAAACTTATTTAAAAATTTACATGCAGACTTATATACATACATACTTACGCATTTCCAACAGGTGTAATATATAATTACAATATTACTCTATTCACATCAAAATTCATATATTATACTTAACACAACCATATTATTTGTTTAGTTGTTAGAAAGTTTTTTTTTATATTTTTTTTCCTTCAAAAGGATATACACTTAATGTGTGTAATATTAATTATACTCACAAGTACTTGTTACATATTGCTGGTTGATTGTCGGAAAAAAGGACGTGAAATTATATAACAAACATTGAATTTCTTTAAATTAAAAGTAAAAAAGTTAAATAAAAAAGTTAAGAGGAAATTACCGCTTTGACAAACACATAATTAAATGTAAAATAATATATAACTTATTTTAAAAATTATATACATACGCATAGTGGCGTATGATGTAGTGAAGAAAAATTTACCTTTATCGTGTTTTTTTTTTTTTTTTTTTTTTGCAAAAAAGGTTACTGTTAAGTGTTTTTCGTTATTATACTTCGTTTCTAAATTATATTTCATCCGTCAAATCTCTAATTTTATTACTTTTCGAGCGCAAGCAAATAAAATATACTGAAAAAGTTTTTTAAATGCTGATGTTTCTGTGGAAGATATCCCAATCAAGAGCTTTTTCAAATCGGTGAATTCCAAATTAAATACTCTATTTCGTACTTAATCAAAGTGCAAAAAAATATTGTCCCAAAACCGTAATGCTTTCTCAGATCTCTACTTGACTCGAAAATTATGGCATTTTGTAATGAACACGCAGAGAAAAAACATGGTTACAGCATTATAACTACAACCATATTATGTTCTCATTATTAATTTTCTTGAATTTTAATAACCTTGTTTTCATGATAACAATGTTTTTGTTTAAATTTTATCATTTAATGTTTGCACTCAATAAAAAATTTAATATGGTTGACTGCAAAAGTTATATGTCTTTCAATATTTTTATCAGAAACAAAATTATTAATATACAAAATATCATTACTTCTACAGCCATTAAATACTTGAAGTTTTTTTTCCTTGTTCTTAAACCATATTCTGTTTTTAAACCATATTAGTATTATTATTTCCATGCAAATAAAATGTTTCAAATAATTATAATACTTATCCTTTTCACAAACTTAGTGCAAAAATGCAATACTTGTTTGTATTTAAAAACAAATAAAAAAATATTTTGTTTCTAATGTTTGTTTTCCAACTTCATTGTAATTCTCATTTAGTTTACATATGAATAAATATAAATAGACCGATGTGATTGAAGCAAGATATTGATTAACTACCATTAAAGGATTTAGTTAAAAATAACATATCTTACATTTGAACCACAAATGAATATAATTAATGAACAAATAATACGTAAATATTATTATTATTATTTTTTGCTATTATTTTCAATAAAAAATAATGAAAATAATTTTTTATTAACACATATTTTCATATATGATAAGATGGAATAATAATATGACAAACTATATGATAACATGGGATGATAATAAGATAAAATGGAATCATAATCTTATATAATGGCATAACTTTATAAGATTGTTTAATTATATGTAAATCTAAAATCATAATATGAAAAAACAAACCATAATATCAGACACAATATGACAAAATTGAAACTTAATAATTATTATCAAAGGAAGAAAATCTGGATTAAAAAGTAGCGAAAATAGTGGATGCTATAAAAACGATAAAACTCATGCAAATGGTCTGTTCACTTAAAATGTGCGAAAATTATATCAATTTGTTATAGCTATGAATTAAAATATTCCAAGTACGAAAAATAACTGCAAATTTTTACAAACTTTATTTTATTATCTTCTATTAGTTTTATCAGTTATTACCTATCTGTTTTATCATTCACTTAAATTTTGGAATACAAATTTAAAACATTTAAAAACATTTAGCAAACACTAAACATTTTTTAAATTGCTTTGATACTTTCCAAATTTTCCATTTCATCAAAAAATAGCTGATTTGTAAAAACGCCGAACAATACAATAAAAAAAAAATATGACTAGGATTTTTTAATTAATCACTTATTGGATTTAAATTCTTAACTAATAAAAAATAATTATTTTTATTATTTCGTTTTAATAATTGTAATATTTAAAAACAAAATAATTATATTTTTCTTTTTTTTCAATTGAAATTGTAAGACAACCACCATCGTCTTCTTTTTAAGTCTCACAGTAAAAACTTTTTGGTTCTCATTAATACTTTTTAAAATAGTTTCTTGGTAATGAGGCATCATTATTATTTGCCTACTCTTACTACATAAATAAGTATAATAGCACAGTAGTATTGTAATCGCGTGGATCAGTTGACTAGAGCGCTGGATTAACAACCAGAAGGTTGTTGGTTTAACCCCTTTCATATGCTGTTAGGTTTTTTCTAACAAAATTTCTAAAAAGATATTTTATACTAAAAAAGTTTTTGTCACTTAGAAAATGAAGTGCGAGATGGTGTACTGAATAAGACAATAGTCATTAAACATGAATGGTTAATTTGTGTCCAAGTTCAAATCTCACTAACGGCAAATTGTTTTTGTTTTTTCTTTTTTATTTTTATTTTCTTTAGATACATATTTTTTAGCACCCTTAGAGTCTAAAATTAACTACATGAATTTGTGGATAACTCGAACAAAAATAACTAGTTATTCGGGGGAAAAAAAAGTAGTTTAGTTTTGTTTTCAATTATATTACTATGTTGCAATTTTGTCATATTGAGATTTTGCTGGGCTGTTACAAAAAAAAAAAAAAAAAACATTACCAGAAGCGCGAGAGTTTATTGCTATAGTTTCTAGCAGAATTTAAAATGCCGACATAAACCTTTAAGATTACTTAATGAGCCAGAATCGCTTTAAGAGATGATTTAACAATGTCTGTTCATCTGCAAGAATGACAAGCTCCTGATGTGCTAATGTCAACCTGGAGGACAAAGCAAATGTAGAAATTTTGAAGAAAATTTTATGAATTTTGTCACTAAATATATTTAGAGCAAGGATGGAGCTTATTCATAATTTTATATAGTCCTAAGTGTTTTAAATATGTATTCTTTTTGTACAAAAATTAGTAAAAGTTTTACATAAGTTTCAATTCATAAAATTCATAAAAATTGACTACAGTCCATATATAACTTAATTGAAAAATGTTTATAACGTTTAGAAAATTATGTAATGTATTATATGGCTGGAATTTAGCGACTATAATGTTCGTAATTTATTCAAATTCCTATATTATTTTACCTCTTCTGGACAAGGATA
Source organism: Protocalliphora azurea (assembly GCA_932274085.1). NCBI lineage: Eukaryota > Metazoa > Arthropoda > Insecta > Diptera > Calliphoridae > Protocalliphora > Protocalliphora azurea. The sequence continues at coordinate 118,667,790 of OW026522.1, forward strand.
TAAATACCTAAAATGATATATTATTTATAATGGAAGTATATTTCCCAATGCTTAGCAGTATATTGGAGTAAGGTAAGCATCAGTTTCTGGTATAAATATATATTTATGAATACTTATATTTTAAAGGTATGTTATAATCAACTTGAAGTTTTCTTATAATTTAAATAACGGAGTTTCCTTCTTTTAGGTCAATTATTCAATTTCATTTCATGAAAGAGGTGAGCGTGAAGAAACCAAGCTTTTAGAATAATATTATGTAATATATACTTAATTGCAAAAAACAAAACAGATTTTTTTTTCTTTTTTTGGGATTTTGAAAATTGTTTTCTATTAATAATTTTTTAAACTGATTTTATAATAAATATTGTTTGAACTCTTATTCAAAACCAAAAATAATTTTATTTCTTTTATTAGACAAAATTATTGATTATTTAGAATTTTTTGATATTTAGTTTAATAAGTAGTATAATTATTTTAATTAAAAAGAAAAGATTTTTTATTAAATATTTACGAACTGAAATATTAGAATTTACAAATTTTGTAATAGGTCCGATTTCATTTAAAAAATTATTGAATTCAAGAATTTAATAATAGAATATAAAATTTAATTTTCTCTGTGTATTACCAAAAGATAAACAATTCTTATTATTTTTATGCAAAATATTAGACAATAACCCATTATATATAACAGTTCCATTAGTGGGCACAAAAGATTATTTATTTATTATTTTACTCCAGTATGTAGGGGATATATGTAGGGGATATATGTACATCAAAGTGCATTGATTCATATGGAGATAAAATATTAAAAATTGATATGTTTTAAACTAATCCCCAAAATATTTATGCTTAATTATTTCGTTCACGTGAGCTAGACCATTTTTAAAATACCTCCAAAAATATAGTTTTTGATCAACAGTGTGCATAATTTTTAAATTTTATTCAAAAAAATTACAACATAAGATAGACAAATGTCGTTTAATACGTAATGAGTAAAAAATTTTTTAAAATTTTAGTAAAATTTTCTATGTTTTTTTTAAATACTAGTTTATTTTAGTTTGAATATTTTGGACATTTTCCATCGTAATTTATATTTATGGAAAGGTCTCATTCAATACTATCGATATGTGTTCATTTAACCCATTAGTTGATTTTGAATATGAGAATAATAATATGAGAAGATGAAATAGTATGATAAAATAGAATCATAATACGACAAGATGGTATAACAATATGATAGGAAGGAATAGTAAAAATAGTAATATAATAAAATAAAATGATAGATTGGGATAATTATGTGGTAAGATAATAAGAAAACTTGAACGGCAATATGAAAAAACGAACCATAAAATCGGACACAATATGATAAAATGGAATAATAACAATTATTATTTCTAATCATATCTCTTCTTAGCAGTGACCATACGCTCCAATCATATTATGTCTAAACATAATGGTGACTACAATTATATTTTTTCACGGCATGTAATTTTTGATCTCATTCAATCTTTTATTTACTAATTGGATTAATTGTGGATAAATTCTACACATTCTTTGCTATTGTGCAAACTTTCAACAGTTAAATACATGATAGTCGAATTTTGATGACAAAATTTTTTAATTTTTTAAAATTTTTTGCTTTGTAGACTGGCTCTGTTCGCTCCTCAACAGAATACAAATTTTGAAACGGGAATTATTTCTTGTTGTAACTACACGTATTCTGCGCTATGACCCGTTGATGTGCCTCAAATAGTCAACGCAGTAGAAAGTCTCAAAATTTGAAAAAGTTTCGAAAATTAAAAAAAAATCTGCTTTTCTCGAGGCAAATTAAGAGTTACTAAAGGAATAGCATGGATTACTGAGTGAACTTAGTTTTTTGTTGTTTTACGAAACAACAAGCATTAAAAATAAATTTAAAAAAATGTTATGGACTTTTTAAAATTACATAAAAATTATACTTTTTTTGTGTATTTTTTGTATAGCAAATTGCAGTTGGTAATTTTTTATATAAGGTTATACAGATATAATAACGGTGATAAATATAAATGTAAGTCAAATATCGTTGGTAGTTAAAGACGGGACACTATTGTCAAGACAGATTTTGCTAAGGCACATCGCATGGACAGAACAAAATTTAACATAATTTGAATAGTAGTTTTTAATTTGGGATCCCGGAAATCCCTAGTAGTCTTCAAATTTTTCCGGCTTTAAAAATGTCGTTAGTATTTTTCATACAAAAAAATAAGAGTATTATATGCATATGTTGAATATATTTAACAAAACATGCATTTAAAATTTTTCGCCATTATTATTTTAAAATGTCAATTTACAATGAATTCTTAAGAAAATTATGAAGGCAAATACTTTTGGTATTGAAAAAAAGTAAACAAATAATAAATATCTAATAAAAAACATTTGAAAATAACTAAAGTATTCAAAGTGTATATCATATTAAAACATATCAGTACAATATGTAACATCGCAGTACAATATGTAACTTTGCTTTGAATTGGCTTAATACATATAAGATAAATCTGACTTAAAAAATATTGCAGAAAATATTAATATTAAAAGCATTGCAATTTTCACTCAGTTACAGATAATACACAAATATTATATATACATACGAGTATATCACATTTAATATATATTTTTAAAATATTAAAAATTTTCGAACAAAATATTCCTAATAGGTTTTAGGAAATTGCATTCGGTGTGGAAGGTTTTTGTCCCAAAACGACGAAAAACAAATTATTTATGATATCACTACACTTCTGTCTATATTGTGGTATCTAAAAATATTGTTCAACAAGACAGGTCAGAGCTGAACAATTTTACTATATTTTGACTCCTTGGAATAATGGCTATAAACTGCATGACAATTTATGTTCGTACGACAAGAACAGAAATTATTCGATTATTCGAGGAACAATTTTTTTATTATTTTCGAACGAACATAAGAATAGGAAATTGTTCGATAAATTTTTAACGATTAATCGAATAATTTTTCAAAACGAGCTTTTATTAAATTATTAATGCCTTTTTGAAATTATAAGTGTAAAAAGTTTTGTTTAGTTGGAAAACCCTTTGAAAGTTATTGAAAATTTCGTTAGGATATATAAATGCGTAAACCACACAGTGTTGTCATATTAAGGGATTTTTCCAAATTGGGAACAAATCAAACAAACAGGTCCGAAGATATATGGGTTTAGATTTTATGTATTTAAAAAAAATTCTGAAAAAGTGAAATTTAAATCGTGATAAAAAATAAACTATAACGAATTTGAAAATTTTGGAGAACTTCATATTTTGCAATGACGTAATGTATGTGTATACCCAATTTTATCAAAATCCATAGGGTTTCGACGCAAATAATTTTTTTTTTAAATATTACATACATGTAAAAGTACATGTAAAAGTTTTATATGTGCTAAAATAATTTTTATTAACATAAAAAACACAATATACAATTTTTACGATGTTCGGTCATCAAAAGTCCAAACTCCCACATAAGGCCCACTTCCGATGTGCATAAATTAATATTGCTGAACACTATATTTTTTATACACGTAAGATTCTAAAAAGTATAAATTATAATTTTAAACTTGATCCACAATAAAGCGTATTGTGAGTTTCATATAAGAAATTCTCTAAAAATTGGTCAAGCCCGACTATAACGTTCTTACAATTCAAAAAAATATTGTCAGTGATGCCGCTGACTTGATCCACAATTGAGCATAGGTATTTATATGAGATTCTTTCTAAAAATAGTTTAGGCCCGACTTTCTTACAATCCTGAATAATGTTGTCAATAATGCACAGCGTCTTGTCAAGTTCGGAGCTAGAATGTTGAAAGTTTCCGTGACCTAGCACGAATAACGGAAACAATATCAACAGCTTTAGCCTCTGCATGACATACAAAAAACTAAAAGGAATTTATAAAACCATAGCCAATATTTAAGGATGGCTAAAATGTGTGATACATTTTATATACTGTATCTTATTCCTCTCTCTGGAGCTCCTAAAGAGCCCAGAAAGTTCAAAATTAGCTTATTTATTTATCTAGTTTTCCTTCAAATCCTAATGAAGGCAAATTTTGTATAATGAAACTTTTGCCTGATATGGACAAGCTTAATTAAATAAATAAATTTTAAATAAATCAAAAGGCAATAATAATAATAATAATAATAATAATTATAATAATAATAATAATAATAATAATAATAATAAAAATAATAATAATGATAAATACTCCAAAGAAAAGTTAGTTGTAGTGCAAAACGTATAAGAATAATGTGGGGCTATCGGGTACCCTGGGTTTTGATTACTGTAGATGTCAACTTTTAAGCCATTTTATATATAGATCAAGTTAACAAAATTGGGGTTTCTTTAGTTTCTAAGCTTTAGAAGGACATTAATCGCGACCATCTGAAGTTTTGTGATTATATCTTCATTCTTAAAGAAATAAAAGCATTTTAAATTCAAAAAAGTACCGTAGGGTTAAAAAAGAAAAACTTTTTGGAACAAGAACTTTTCGTTTTTTTTTTTTTTTTTTTTTTTTGGATGCCAGAGCTTTCGAAAATATAATTTTCTACAAAAGGTGTGCATGGAATTTTATTGAAATTAATCAGAGATTTTGCATTACCACATATTTTTAGAGTATATACATATAATAAAAATATTTAATTAAATAACAAAAAAAAAAAAAACAAAAAGGGTTAATCAAATTTTATCTTAAATAAACATCCGAAATGTTAATGCAGTAAAATAATAAAACTTTTTTCTAATTAAAGATAATCTTCTACTCAAAGCAAGGAGTTAATAATGCAGATATTTTAAAGGTTTTAATGAAACCCCTTTACCAAAAAGGATTAAATTCTTATTAACGCCCTTAAATTTTTAACCAAAAAGGTGTATCTTTTAAATTCGTTTTAATTAACAATTTACAAAGTAATATAAATAAAATATTAAATTATAAAACTTTGAAAATTTATTTAAAACGTTTTAACCAAAACCGAATTAAATAAATGCTAAACTGAATATTAGTGTGCATGTAAACTGGCATTTGCGATTAGCGTGTTAAAAATATATTAATGTTATTTATTTGTCTACACTTGACTACTTCTAACCACCACTACTATTGGCCAAGCCAAGAAAACCAAATCGAAACTCTAACAACTGAATAATGGAAAACAAAAGAAAACTCTTATCGGTTTGTTATTGTTTTCATTCGTAATACACTCCCCTCCTTGTAAGACTATATTTTGGCTAACAAGACAAGTTAAACTTTATAACCATTTCACATAAGTTTTGACTGCAAACGGATTAATCAGATTAATACCGAAAATAGCAAACACAATAATAGCAACAAATGTTCATGTTAGGTTAGGGATTAGCATGCTAACATAACAAATAAACTAAAGTTGAAAAGAATGAAATCCAAAATATGTTTCTTTTTGTACTTTTTTTTTGCCTTTAACATTTGTTTTGGTTTATTTTTAGGACTTTCAAATGATTTCCTGTGTCTATAAAAACAATCAAAAACAAAATGTTTCTTGGCCTTTAGACGGCATTTTACATTTTTGCCACAAATAATAACAAATCCGAAGAAGAAATCTTGATGAAACGGCAATGAAACAGACGGACGTTATAGTCTATTATAATTAGTTATATATATGAGAGTGAGAAAGAGATAAATACAGTAAAGTATGATTAAACTTTGAAAATATATATTTATTAAAATAATAAAATATGAAAACCAAGAAAAAATTCTGACTATCAAATTTCATGTACTAAAGAAATAATGTTGAAAAGAACAGGTATGGTGACCAGACTTAAAGATTCTTAAGAATTTTCGAAGTTGCTGTCATCAAAATACTCGATTACAAAATCTATTAAATTTAGAATTTTATATTTATTTTAAAGCAAGGTACCTTGTAAATTCGGAATAATGTCTGGAGATCATTCGAGCACTTTGGATTTTATATTTTAGATTATTATTATTAAAAAAAACTTCTTTATACCAGTTTATTTGTCATTTATTATGTGCCTGGTCACCCTATATTACCTAAAACATTTTACAAGCCTTTATAGAGGCAATTAATAACAAATACATCGACGAACACTGAGGACATTTCAATGACAAGCGATAATTTTGGCGCCGATTCTAAAAAAAATTTTAAGTTTTATATTACAAAAATTTGAGTATTTCTTAAAAAGTCCACCAAGGTAGTTAGTAAATGATCGTATGCTTGATTGAACCACCAAATTAATTTTTTCTTTTATACCTATATTTCCTCTTATACTTTGTAGTCAGATCCTTACAAACATATTGCATTGTCTGATGTTTTTTTTTATTAATAAACTTTGCTATTGTAATTTAATATTTTATTATATTCCTAATAAAAAAAACGTTGTGAGGGTTTTATATTATTTTCATTAACGAGACGTTCGACTAAGTTTTAGAATATTTAAATTTATTTTGTATAGATCTATGTGTTATTATTTATTATGAAAAATATATTGTTTAACAAATGTTCATTTTTTGTGTTCGTAAATTCCCATAAGTATATCGGCAAAAACACAAAAATTTTAAAATCAATAAAACCGTGTTAATGTTACAATTAGTGTTACCAAGAGCGTCGCACAAAAAAAATGCTAATAGAGCCTCAAAAAAGTAAAAAAAACTAAATACCTTAAAAAATAAATCCAGAAAATAGGTATTATTTTTAGTATGAAATTTTATTTTTTACCGTTCCCATTAAATGTTGATATCTTTTAAATATATTGTAATAAATTTAAAATCAAACATTAGAAAATCGTTCAAAAAATATCCATATAATTTGGGTCATATTTCATACTAAAAACAAGTAAGGCAGATATAGTCGGTCAAACCCAACCATATGATACCACCACACCACTGTGTATGTGCATTAAAATTCGTGAAGGGGTCTTATATTAGTCATGTGGATAATTGTAGACCGATACTTTTATTAAGTGTAAAATAAAATATACGAATACAGAATATTACGTTAACACCAATATTTATATGAATTTATGCACTTTAGGATGTCTCCCGAAAGTGGGCTATATGGGAGCTATGGTAAATTATGGAGCGATCCTCATAAAATTTGTCTCTCAGGTTTCTACTTATATAAAACTTATTTGTGTTGAATATAAACGTGATACTAACACGTGTATGTGATTTATGCACGTTAAAGTGATTTTCGGAAGAGGGTTTTATATGGGAGCTATGGTCAATTATGGACTGATCTTCATGAAATTTGACACAAAGATTGATACTTATACGAGACCTCCTTTCAAATTTCATTAAAATATTGCAATATTTAAGAAATTTATAATCGTAAAACCCCTATTCCGGGAGGACATTTGTATGAGGGCTAGGTGAAATAATGTACTGATCATAACCAATTTTTATGTGGCATGAAAGTCCTACGTGCCAAATTTCATTGAATTAATGAATGAATGTAATTTGTGCACAAGGTTTATGCATGGGATGATTTGGATGAATTTTTCTGTGCGTTACAAATATCAGCTCATATACATAATACCCAAACCATTTTTAGGTTGTAATTCGTTTTTGATTAGGCAATTCCAAGTTTTTTGGTGATTTTTCGGTTTAATAGTTCTTAATTTTTACAAGCGTAAAAAAATTTTTTTAAATAATATTTATAAATATTTTTTATGGTTAGTGACTTAAATTAAAAAATAATTATAATTAATTTAGTAAGTCCATAAAAATAGTTTAGTCATGTTATATTTAGAAAATGAAGCGCCGCAGGCTAAAATTTGCATTAAATTAAAAAATCATGCAAATAAATACATAAAACTGCTTAAACCGATGATTCAGTAAAAATAAAATTAGTATTAGCAAAAAATTAATTTTTCTTTGTTAAAATAAAATTCTAGCCTATTTAAGGCAATTTTTAAAACCCAAAAAGGCTGAAAAAAAGCTAAAAGCTAAAACGAAAATTTCGAAGTTAAAAGCAAAATAGAAAGGCTACATTTAGCCTTAAAAAGGCTAAACTCGCAAGACTGGTGAGAATAATTTCGACAAAGGTATTGTTTTTGGCAAAATGAATAACAACATTTTAGTCCAAACTTAGTCAAAGCTGCGTAGAGCCGACCTACCATTCCGAAAATCAGAGGCCTACTTTAACACTTTAGCTATCCGTAGAGAGTAAAAGCTTTAACTTTAGCTTTTAAGACTTAAATACTTGCTGGGAAGCCTACTAAAGGCAGATTCAGTAAACAAATGGAAAGTAAATAAAAAAGAAACATTGTATTAGTAACGATGTAAGCAAACAAATTACAAAGTTTTGTGGTCCAGTTCTTCGAAGTTGAAAAAATAGAAAAATGTGATTGAAACGAACAAGGCATGAGGGTTTAAAGTGAGAAAAATGGCGATTAATTAAAAATTAATATTTTGAAAAAATATTTGATTCTAGGTTAAAATAAATAAATAAATTATCTGTTAAAATATTTCCATAATGTTTTCAAAATCTGTGTAGTTCTCTGCCAAAGTTAAATATTTTTTTTTTTTTTTAAATCACACTTGTATAAACTTTTAACTTCTTTTTTAAATTTATATTTTTACATATTATTTCAAAAAAGTGCTTTTTTCGGGGACAATTGTGGAGCGATCTTCATAAAATTTGATATAAAGGTTGATACTTCTTTGCACAGAATATCATTAAAATATTCTTATTTTTAAGGCAATTTTGAATGTTCAAACTTAATTCCGGGGGAACATTTGTATGGGAGCTAGGTGAAATAATGGGCTGATCACAACCAATTTCAACAGGCATCGTCCTTGTATAATAAAAGTACCACGTGCTAAATTTCATTGAATTATCTTTAAAATTGCAAACCGTACTTTGTGCACGAAGTTTACATGATCAGCCATCCGTCCATCTAGCCAGACGGACGGACATTGTTAGGGTCGATTGGTATACTTTAAGGTGGGTACTGGATAACTTTTTCTATTTGTTACGAACATCAGCACAAACGCATAATACCCCAACTACCTATGTTGGTGTAGGGTTTGTGATGTACTCCACTGATGTGTTGTAGTGAATAACAGAGTTCAGGCTCTCCAAATCTCAAAAAAATTAGCACTAATTCTGAAAAAAGTACAGTTTTTCACCAAGCACACTATCAGAACTACTTTCCAAGGTTAGCTACCGTTACCACTTTATATTTCATTGTTATGAACTGATTACTTCGTAATTTCCGAAACTACCGTTACCGTAAAAATATTATTAACAAAAGAACTCGAAATACCGATAGCGATGAAAAACCGTTATTGAAATAGCTCATAATACCGATAACTCTAAAATACCGCCACCGAAATAAATGAAAATACCGTTACCGGTAATATACCCTTACCGAAATAATCCAAAATAGCACTACCGCTACTTTTTTACCTTTCTGAATCGATTGCCAAAGTTGACATTTTCAGAAAATATTTCTGAAAATATCAATAGAGGGGCCCATTAAAATATTTAATTGCAATAATTTAAAAGACTTTTCAGATTTTACTGCATTATTTTTTTATATGAAACACATTGGGAGACATATCATAAATAGTTTGTAGATAATTTTATAAATCAGTTTTTATATAATTTTATTTAACCGCATTTTGCTTCTGGAACACATTCAAGGCCCAGCATAAAAACTATCAAAATAGGAAAGTTTTGTTAAGATTTCTCCTAAAAATTTACCCTAAAAAATTACGAAGTTTGTAGAATTTATGAAAAAAATTTTCTTAATTTCAATAATGATGACGTTATAAAATCTTTTTTAAAACAGCTTATGGAGTGACCTAAAAAGGGTCTGGTTATTTTTCTATAGTTTAATCCGAAAATACTTTTAAAAATAAAAAATCCACATATATGGTGCAGAACTAAAAAAGGTTGCTGAACGTTCATTAAATAACATTAAAAATATCATAGGGTAAAAATTTTAACAGGAAGTTCTTGATTGGCACTTTATTTCCATAAATCAAATTTAGGATATCAAATAAAATACGACCAAATGCCAGAAGACATAAGAAACCTGTCGTAATCAAGTAAAAAAGAAAATAATAATAAAATAATCGTATTTAAGGCCCGGTATTATATTGCTCACTTAGTGGCAAAATCTTACTTAAGTTTTTAAAATTTTTTTATGTTTGAAAACTTAAGTATTCTTATTCCATTCCTTAAGTTTTCCCCTAAAAACTTAAAATATATTTATTGAAAATAACACAAAATCTAATAAAATTATTTTAAATTTCAAAAAGATTTCAAAATACGCTCTAAATATATATTTTCTTTATGGTTATATAATTTGCATCTACACCTTTTTAATTTTACAGCCCATAAACTTAAGATTTCTTTACATTTTTAAAGTTATTTCAAATTTTTTAAAATTGTTCGTTTTTCATTTATTTTTTGTATCATATAGGGTGACATAAAAAATGTTTTGCCTCAAAAAAGAAGTTTGATATTTATAATGATTTTTGGCATTACCATAAGCAAATTGTAATCTAAATTAAAGGATATTCAATAACAAAAATTAACATAACTAATATAAAACTTTTAAGTGTAAATAAAATATATCTATGGGAAGTTGGGACCACTATAATGTAAATACATAAAAGCTTAAAGATCTCTGCTTATTTTCAACTTAAACGAAACATTACTTAAGTGTGAGCTTTAACTTAAATTTTTCTTAGTTTTAATTACACAGGGTATGACCGCCTTAAAATGACACTTTGTATGCGACAAAGTATGTATATTCTACTTCTTTTATAAAATACTTGTTTATCATCTATTTATACTTTCTTAACAAAATACATCAATTATATTTTTTTTACACTAACATGTAAGTTATAATAGAAATTTAAAAAATTTTAAAATTGTTGTAAATTCTATTCAATATTTTCCTATACAAGTAAACTAATTCGTAAACAACACAAAGTAAAAAAACTAGTGTATTCAAAAACCGAAACCGGAAACTGGTTTTTGGTTTTTAGAAAACCTACCGGTTTCGAATAATTCTTATTTTCGAACTAATCGAGAGGCCGGTTCTTTTTTGCTGCTAACCGTCTTTTTTTTAATTTTCTTTTACTTTTTTACTAAAACAACAAATATTTACCACTTTTTATATTTCCTCAAGGATCCTATTCAATATAAAAAATTATAAAAATCAATTGTTTGAAAATAAATTTGTATGAAAATTATAGGTTTCGTCAAGAGAAATACATTCAGATAATTTGGGCCTACATTATAGGTTAACATAGACATAAAACTAAAAAAGAACTCAATTGAAAAAAAAAAAACATTACTAAAAAAGCACTTGTACTGGGACCAGGGAAACCACAAATGTGCTCTAAAAAAGCAGTTTTATGTGCATTAAATATGCAGTAAAAGATAAAAGGAAAATATGCTATTAAGAAAGAAGGAAAATATGCTATTAAGAATAAACAATCTGTCATTTTCAAATAAAAATTAATTTTTTCATTATATACTTTTATATTATAAAATAATGAAAAAACTAAATTCTATCTGTTAACTGTGTCGAAAATCGGATATTTAATTTTAATTTTTTTATTATATAAAATAAAAATTTTATTACTCTTCCATTTGCTTACCTATTTAGTTCTAAACATTGACAAATTTTTAGACTTATGACTCCAAAAATAACGATATCTAAGGTATTACGTTGTTTTGCAATTTTGGTGACGATATATAACTTTCGCTAAAAAAAAAAAAAAATTATTTTTACAACATTAATTGACGCTATTCAGGCAAGTTTAAAAGCTAATACCTTAAAAATAGCTTTAGAAAATTAATCTTTTTCTAAATCTTCATGATTTGTTGCTACATTTCAAGCTCTTCAGTGATTTTTAACGAACTTAGGAGGCATCCATTAAAATGAAAGTAAATTTTTTTGGATTCTTTTATACATCACAAATCGAGTTTAAAAATATCCCATAATGTGTACAAAAATTATCTTTGTAATGTCAAAATATGCTCTAAAAGTGTTATATATACCCTAAAAAATAACAGAATATGCAATAAATGTTATCCAAAAATTACTGTATGCAAAAATATGCCATTTAAAATATGCAAAAATATGCATTTTAAAATAGACGTCAAAATGCTTTATTTGTTCTAAAATGGATAAATATTTTAATAATGACTTAATTCAAGGTACAGGAAAAAGCATGCAATTGTATATTTGGGGTTTCCCTGTCTATTACTAATAAATAAAACTTCTAAATAGGAAGTTAAACAGAAAATTCTTCTTATATTATTTATAAATTTATTATAATATATTTAAAATATGTAAATAACTATGAAAACGAGGATAAAAGGCATTTAACCTTTTTTAAGATTAAATTTGCTCTTTTTTTTATGACGCTCCTGGCAACACTTCGTCCATCGTTATATGAGAACAAAGCACTTTACTTGTAAGTGAAATGAATTTTGTTAAAATGTAGGACCAGGTCCCGCCCCAAAACTAATGTTGACAGATTTTTCTCCAATGCAGTCAACATCCCTACTCTTGTAGCTTGTATTCTGTTATGTTTGGTATACCCTTAGTTTTAATAAAATTAAAAAAAAAAGAATTTTTGCACACCATTACTAAGTACTTAGTTTTCTAGTGTTTCATTTTTTTTTTTTTTTTTGTACTTTAGTAAGAGAATTAACTACAAAGGTGATAAATCGATTGATTTTCAAAGCTTTTCATATAATAAATCCAATTCCAATTATTTGAAAAGTTTTTTTTTTACATAATCTTTTGATAGTTTCAAGTAGCAACAATATTTTCATTTTGTAATAGATATTCCTTTTCTCTTTGCAATAAAAATAATATGATTTGTTAAATGAGCACTCTTTAAGTATATATGTATACATGATTCTTGTCCTAAAAAAACAAAATCCAACCAATTATGATTTAAACAAAAACTACATGGTCAGATTTGAGTAAAAAGGCTGCCGATACACAAATTACATTTACTTTACTTCTATGATCATATTTCAAATGAAACGCTTTTACAAGTAGTGAAAAAGAACACTTTATTCTAAATAAAAAATAAAATAAAATAAAATAAAATAAAATAAAATAAAAACATAAACTAAAAGTAAAAAGTATTTATTTTCGCAAAATTCTCTTGTATTTTTTTGTAATAAGTGTAGTACAAGATTTGTTATGTTGTTATTGTCATGTTTGTCGGCAAGAAAAATGCTTTTAGGCCAGTTTCGATTTCAAAGTAAAATATTTGTATGTATATGTATGTATGTACAACAACTGAAAGAAATACGAAATATAAAACAGAACACAAGTATAGCAAGTTTTGCAATTATCTACTCGTACAAGGAAGCCAAAGTAAATCAAAAATACGACAACATTTTACAGATATAAATACACACATACACATATTGTATTTTATATACTTTTTAACTCAAAGGGAAGATGATAATTAAAAATATAAAATATATAAAAAATATCCATTGTATTTTAACATTTTCTTTTGAAATTCAAACATTCAGCGTACATTAAGCGTTAAGACTTGCACTTAAGCAGACCTCTTTTTCTTATTGTTCTTTAATGCAGATATATACAACAACAATAACAATAGCCTAAAAAAATAAAGGGTGACACCTTGAAAAAAAGTGTCTTTTGATGTCCAACAAAATGGAGAGCTTCAAATTAAAAAAAAGAACAAATTACAAATATCGTCATTACCAATACTGGCAAATATTTAAAGAGAAATATTAGGGTATGAAATCTCACTTATCCATACTCACTCAAAATCACACTCTCATATCCATAGATTTACAAAAAAAAAAAAAAAAAAAAATAAAATAAAAAAAACACAGATACTTTCACTTTCTTGGCCAAAAGCAAGAAATTGTATTTTTTTTTCACCGCACATGTGTAGATTTCAATCATAATATTATGGGAGGGGTTTTATTTTTGATGGCAACATTAAAGGATCATGTGTGTAAGTGAATTTTTTTACTTTTTCTTCAAATCCATATGAGGGTGGTTTTACCAATATAGCCATATATGTACGAGATGTTGCTGTGTTTAAATCCACTTAAACAGATGTTTGTGTAGCACAAAAATACTTACTTGTTTTTATATTTTGGCGAATGGTTACGGATATTCTTTGCAGTATGTAAGATTTTCGAAGTTTTTTAAAATAAAACATTTTATGAAAACATAATAATTTCCGTTTACACTCCCAGAAAAAATAAATAGAAGTAATTTTTAAAGAATTACTTTTTCATTACTTCCAAAGTTTCATATAAACATCATAAACAAGATGATATTAAAAAGCGAGAATTTACAAATACTTGTTACTTAATAATAACTGTTTCAGTTAAATGAAAAATGTTGTTATGCATATACATTTTTTCTTTTTTTTATCAAAAATATTTTGTTTATATAAAATTTAAAAATAATATTACATCAATTTTACATGACATCGTGAACCTGACTTCCTACTCAGTGAATAGTTATCAAAAGAGAGAACATCTTCCAATGACAAGTCTATGTTAAATGCGTTGGAAATGATCCGTATTTGCACTACTTCTGGATCAAAAGTTCAGGATCTTATGGACTTCTTTGGATATTTTTTTTTTGCAGGGATTTGTTGTGAATTATTTTAACTCTATAAAAATTAGTGGTATGTCTGAGTTAGTGTATTTGGAACATAAATCGTTGATATTTTGCCGCTATGCGAAACATTATAACTCTATTCTACCTAACCAAATATATCTTGTTTAATATATTCAATGGTCAAATTCTATCTCTCTCTTTAAAATATTACGTGTTGACCAATAAGAAATCTATTGCGCAATCTATTTCGCAATAAAAGTTTAAACACAAAGCTGAGGAATAATGTTTAACATAAGCTGTCAAATTTATAGTTCTGTTTTAAAATTATGCCCTTTTTAACAAAAATAACACTGCAAAATAATTAATTATATTTTGAAAAGACAAATAAAAAATAAAATGCGATATAAATTAAAATTTTCGATAAAGAAGATAATTTAACATATAAATTTCCAATGTATGTCTTCTCCACCCCTTAACACAAAGTTGGAAATAAAATTGTTTTTCCGTTATTCTGCCGACGGTATTTCTAATGTTAAGCAATAAAAATCTCTTCGTGTAGATATAGAGTTATAGGAAAAAATCTAGTTTTCAATACAATTTATAAACACAATTTCAAAAAATTTGCAAATAAGAGTCCAAATAAAATAAAAATAAAATATACGGGAAAATATTGTAAAATATAATTTTTTAATACTTAATATATTTGAGATTTTATTTCCCATTTAATTGTGGTTAGTGGCCATATTACCCTTTAATTGTAGTCTTCACTTCGTAAAGATTATCGATTATGACGCCGAAAATCAATTTCAAAACTTAGGAGCTTCCATCTAGAAACCTCATATTCAAGATCAAACATATTTAGAAGATTGTTATTTTGGATAAATATGAGTGTAAATGATATTATAAGTTTACCTACTGTTACAATTTACCTAGACGTATTGTCTTAAAGTAGTAAAATATCTTAAAGAAAACCTAACACAGTGAAAACTCCCATAGCCGGACAGCGATCTAACGGGAGATGTGCTTCTATGGGATATAGCATATAATATTTTTTTACTAAGGTGGAATTCATTACTATGTCTTTTTATTTCAAAATTTAAGATTGTTTACTAATAAATTAAATTATATTTATTATTTTATATACATTAGGGTGATCGATTATTCGTCTTCTCGAAACAACCGGTTAAACGGATTTTTACATAAGTAAAGTTTACCAATCAAAAGACTATCAGGTATGTGGTGGAAATCTACCGTTTTCAAATCAAACGAATTGAAGAGTTGCAATAACTTTCGATTGATTTTAGGAATAATTTTTGGAACAATGCTTTATTTATTTTTCCTTTACAGGGAACACCACTATTGAAACCCAAAAAATATTGCAAGAATGTTGCGAGGTGTTGCAAGAAAAAAAAAACTAATTCCATTGATATTCGTATTTCATTCAAGATAGTTATTACTTTAATATTTGTTTAAACTTAACAAGAAATTAAATTTATGAATATTAATAAGTTAAAGAATTTTTCCCAAATTTCCGTTTAAATATTATATATGTACATATGTTAAAAAAAAAAAAAAATATATTTTTGAAATCGGTTTTTTGTGTATAAAAAAACTGGCTTATTCGTCATTCGAAAAGTGAAAATTTTGAAAAAACCGACAGTACTTAAATTGAAAAAACCATTGGAAAACCGAGTCGATCACTCTAATATACATACATATATTTTTTAATTTATTTGGATATTAGTTATAATAAATTATAATTTTATGATTTTTTTATGGAATTTATGTCACCTTTGTTGGCATGTTATTCCATTTATTAACGACAAAATTAAGCAAATGTCCCGAATTCAGCATTATTGAGGACATCGTGAATGAAAATCACATGCAATTGTCATGTGTTTGGAACATTCAGGACATGCTTCAGGACAAATGACTACTTTAAAACATAATTTATGACCAGATGGTCAAAAACATAATTTAAGAATTGCTGTTGATGAAGTGGTTAGCGGGTTTGACTTTTCAAATTGGGAAAATGAAGTGAAGAAGTAAGTGTTCTGGTATTGATTCTTAGCAGCACGTCAAAAGTTATTTTTTAATATAGCTGTCGACAATATGAACGACAATGTCGCCTAGGTTGTTGTACAGAATTTTAATGGCCTTTGCTCAAAAGAGTCTTCAATATATGTTTTAATCTGTCGTCAATATGCCGTACGACAAATTATGCACCCATCATCGAGGACTTTGTTAACAACGGTAGATATCTGTTTTTAGAGATTAACTTTTTAATTTTCTCTTTTTCGTTTTCCCTTTGTTTTTTAATATGAAAATCATTTAATCAACAATAACACTCGAAGTTAAATTAAAAACTTGATTTTTCCTAAAATCAGCAAAAAGTGAATTGAAGCAAATGGTTTTAATTATATCTTTTTCTGTTCTATGTAAATAACACTATTCGACAAATTAAGGATCATCGCATAGGGGTGGAATCATTCTATCTGCAATTTATAGCATTTGATGAGTGTAATAAAATCTCTAAAGGATTTTTCGGTATTAGACAAAATTTTTGATAGAAGCATTAAACTGATGTGAAATCGTGCTTAAGTTTTTAAAATTGTTTTATGATTGAAAACTTAAGTATTCTTATTCCATCCTTTAAATTTTTCTTAAGTATGAAAATTGTTTGACGTATTAAAAAATTTTTATTGAAAATAAACAAAAATAAATAAAAATACAAAATTTAATAAAATTATTTAAAATTTTAAAAATTTTTATTTTCTTTGTGGTTATATATTTTGTACCAACACCTTTTCAATTTTACAGCCCATAAGCTTAACATTTTACTTTACATCTTTAAAATTATTTAAAATTTTTTTTAAATTGTTGATCTTTATTTATTTTTTTTGCCACATTAGGGTTGCATCAAAAAATATTTTTTTTCTTCGCCAAAAATTATTTTTGGCATTATCATAAGCAAATAGTAATCTAAATTAAAGGATATTCAATAAAAAATTAAAATAACTAGTATAAAACATTTTAGTATAAATACATATATATATATATATATATATATATATGTAAAATGAAACAATACTTAAATGTGAACTTTAACTTAAATATTTCTTAACTTAGTTTGCACTTAAGAGAACAGTATAAAACTGGGCCTTAAAATTTCGCAAAGATTTTTATGTAATTTTTAAATGAGATATCTTCACTAATATCTAAATAATATCAAAAAGTATGCATTGATTTGAATATATCTTATTTAATTTGCAATAAATTTACCTTTATGATCAAAAAATAAAAATTTATATTTTTGAATTTTATGACAAAAAAAAAAAAAAAATGGAAATTTTATACGAAATTTATTTAATTTTTTTTTTTAATAGACTTAATATCTCCATTATTGTTGAGTGTATTAAAAAATAATGTGGGAGTAATTTGAAGGAAATTTCAATTCGATTTTTTTTTTCTTGATATTTTATTTAACCAAATCAGACAAGTCGTCTTCGGGATATGCTTTAATATATGATGCAACGTCGTTAATTTTACAAATAGCGTATACGTGAAAGTTGTATTCTATTTTCGGTGGAACATGAATGCTGAAAGTAATAAAATGATGAGATGGAGATCAGATTAATACCAATCATGATTCGCCGCGTATTTGTAAAATCTAGCCAATTCGCACGACCCCATGAATTGTAACAAAGTCTTGAATAAATTTTGCCTTATGATCACAGTTTTCAATAATAGAAGCAATATGAATCGCAAGTGCTGCTCTTATATGCAAACTTCTTGATATTTTAAAAAATTTAAAACTGGATTTTTTTTTTAATAATAAACGTAATTAGTGATGGGCATTTCATAATTTAATCTTGAATTTTGTCACACGTCTTGGACATATTATAAAGAATTTAATGTCTTTCGGACATAATTGTTAGGAAATTAATATTAGCCTTTCATAGTACCAATTATATTGTTAAAATTATTATAATATATGGTGTTAGATTGTGAATAGTTAGCGTTATGAAACTGGTATAAGAACGTTTCGACATCGTTAAAGATTAATTCGAACGGCCAGATGCTTTTACATCCTATAAATTACTAACACATTTAGTATGAAGGGGTTTCTCTTGCATAGGGAAATACGATTAGCATTAAAAAATACAATAAGGAAAAAGAATGTATTGATTCGAATTAGCAAAAGGTGCACACAAATTTCAGATTCACAACAATCATTTATCACAAAGCAAATGGAGAAATCAGCTAATAAAGTCGTCGGCAACAACAATTTTAATATATGGATAACTCTCAAGAATCTTGAAAAGCAATCGAATGCAGATATAGCAATAAACCCTAAGTAAAAATAGCATTTATGTTTAAAGTTTAAAAACTTTTAGAAAACATCTGTAACACTATCTAATTTTTTATTTTAGCACCTATAATTCTAGTTCTGTAATATGATGAAACCTTTTTCATTACTGATATTATAGTAGTTAAATACGTACTTGCTGCTACTTTTTCCCATGCAACAAAGGCTTCATTCAAGGGTTAAATTGAAACATTTGTGCAACAGCTTGTTAAATTTGTTATTGCAACGTAATAATAAAAGAAATACGATTTAATAATAGTTGAATATTGCAGACACGTCCAGCGGAAACGTTTCGTCAAATCTATTACACACTCATTTACAAGTAGACATGACTATCGGCATTCAATATACAACACTGGTGCATATTACTATAAACGAATTTAAAATTTTTGTTTTTCTTTGACATATTTTCGTTTCTCTTAACCAAAAGCAATGTTATTTTATTACAATAACTCGCGATATAACGGTACCTTTTTATGTAGCTGTCAGAACATATTGGTGATCATTTCAGTGGAATATTCCTGTAAAAATGTTTCTAAAAAGTCATTGCAAAAAAAAAAAAAAAAATGTTAAACAATTTTAATGGTTTTAGTTGTTTGTTTCACTTAGGGTAAGTTTCTAATGACAACATCTCTGTTTGATTTAGAAATTTCATCAGCTTAAAGGAAGTTTTCTTACAGACCAGGAAAAAATTCAGATTAAATTTTTTCGTAATCAAGGCTGTTCTAACAGAGAAATTGGATGAAAATCAAAAAGTTTACAAAAAGGCAAATTAATAAAATAAAAGAAAAAGCTACCCGCAATAAATTAAATGCTACATAAATAAAAAATAAATTTGATCTTTCTTCACTTCCAAACATGTTGCACACATTTTGCGAACAGATGGTAACATAAAATGGAAGAAACTAAAATGTAAGTCAATGTGAAAATAGCATCATAAGGAAAATCGTTTAAAATTTGCGCGCAAATACATGAAATGAATAGATAAGTGAAAAAAAGTAATATTTTCTGATGAAAAGAAATTCAATTTGGACGGTCCCGATTTATATTCTTGCTATTAACATGATTTGAGGTTTGGGCAGCCTTTTCTGCTGCAGGAAAATCAATAGTATGTTTTGTTCCAACTAAGTGAACAGTGCAATTTATAAAGACCTATTGAAAGATGTTCTTCTTATGGATGAAAAAATGGACGAAGATTGCACATTCCAACAGGATAACACTGCAATTCATGTCTCGAACCGATCTAAATCGTGGTTTAATAAACTTAGTAGTCCATTATTTTACTAGTCGGCTTGCTGTCCGGATTTAAATTCGGAATCTGTATGGGTAAATGACAAGAAATGCAAAGAAAAAACCCATATTGATAATTGCGAGGTTAAAACTAAAAATTAAGTATGCCTGGGAAGAAACTGACAGTGATTTTCTTCAAAAATTAATCAAATCAATGACGGATCGAATTTTTGAAGTTATCCAAAACAAAGGTTCAATAACATATTATTAAAAATACTAAATTGGTTCATTAGTTTAATGTACATTTTAAATTTTTGTTATTAATTTTTTAAATGAAATCAATGAATAATCAAAAACATTAATTTGTAGCACCTTAATTATTTTTAGCCCCATTTTTGGTAAGTTGATTAAAAAAAATTGATGTGCGTTTATAGGAATATTCACCAGTGTATAAATACGTACATACATAGTTTCTTTTTGAAAAGAAACAGGTGATGAGATCTAAAAATCAACCATATTGATAAAAAAAATAATTTTTTTTTATATATTTAAGATTTATTTTTATTTACTCGTATATAATTTAATATTTAACACATGTTCGCTAAGGAAACTAGAAGTTAAATATGTGCAACTAAATAAAATTTGCAGGCACAAATAGATAAAATTGAAAGTAACTGCGGAAAAAACGTTATTATAAATTTGAATGGTAATTTATAAAATATCTAATCAAAATCATATGTGATTCTACTTAAAGAAAACGTGCATTTAGTTGGATTATGCTACAAAAATTATTCATAAAAAAAAATTTAAAAATAAACCGAAACAAAAAATTATTTATTTTAGGGATTTGTTGACAACGTGTTCCAACATAAGCATTTATTCCTTTTGTTTTTTTCTGTTCTTTACTGAAGCCCTATTAAGGCAAAAGTTTAGTTCATGTGTCGATTTCTTAATTTTTATTGGTTAATATTGTAGTCAAGAAGACATTTTTAATTTTTAGGAAATGCCGGATGTATGTAAAATATTTACATTCATATAAACTTGTATATAAAATTGCAATATCGTTCTTACATCGAGTCTATACAAGAGAAATTTTTATCAAGGCAAACGTAAAATTTTTGTCAGAATTGCAGATAACTTTTTATGTCTATCAATGGCATCTTTTATTATGCGACGTCAAGACAAAGTTGTCAGAGCTTGAGCGCTGACAATTTTGTTTTAATACTGCAATATTACTGATAAATTCGGTCTATATAAAACAAATTTTTATTCTGATAAAAATTTGATGTTTGCCTTGGTAATAATTTGTCTAGTATGAACATGACGTTAAGAAATGGCAGAGCTAATTTAAATATAGAACAACAAAGGTGGAGCTTCTTTAAAAAATGTAATTAATATATCTGCGTATGCACTTGAGTGGTCATTGCATTATTCTAAAGGTTGTTTTTTTTTTTAGCTAATTGGATTTACAGTGTACAATTCTTTATATGATTTGTGCAATGATTTAAAATCAAACATTCTAAGTAAATATTTATTGATATTTCATTACGTTCAGAGGATGATTTCTGAAAAGTACATTCGAAAAGTCACAATAAGAACATATTATATTGACCGATAATAAATATTATGTTGTATGGTATTATATCACCCAAAATGGTTCAAACTTTCATCTATATATTAATCAAAGCGGGAAGCTAAAGGGGTATAAAAATGTGTATTCTATTACAAACTAATTTTTTATTCAAAATATGTACGAATATTAATACCACGGTTGTGTTATTTTTAATGCTTTTGGCAGAAAACAAAATCCATATAAAATTGTTTATCTAAAATAATATAATTATTTTTCGAGAAAAGCTAAAGATGTGTAAATAACTCTTTTGACTAATTTTGTAGTTTTTTATGTTAAAAGTAATACTACACAGCGGGGCGGAATCGAACGTTTTTAGAAATAAATCTGTAACTTGAAATCGGCTTGCTTGTTTTACATAAATAATTTTTGGCTCGGAAGGGGGCCTCAGATAGCCTTCAGGAGCAGAGCTATTGGGGCTCAAATCTGGGTACCTCTGATATAAAAAAAATTTTCACCGCTTGCCAAAATTTTCTGTTTCTTATCCGATTTGAAATGATTTTACATTTTCTTAAAGCTCTCAATAAGACCTATGAAATTTATTTTTTATTTATTAATTATGGTGGTTCTAGTTATCTGCATTTGAAATTTAAACTACTTTAATTTTGCAAAACCTTGGACCAGTTTTTTCAATATAATCGCAGTATTTTTGTTAGATTCTGTAAAACATTTCCCTAGTTATTTAAAAAATAAAACAATTATATAACAATTTTCTTTCATATTAAGATTTTGAAACTGAAAATTTAAAAAAAATATGATTTTTGTGTTTTTTTTTTTTCTCTAAAATAAGATTTTCTTTAAGAATGTATAGTGCAAGCTTTGCATTCGCAAGTACCCATTATCGCAACGGCCCGGTTGTCGTGACGGTTAAATTTTCGAAATTGCAGGTTCTATAATAGCTACAGTTTACGAAAAACGGGTTCTATTTTCGCAACTTTTATCTGTTTTTTTTTTTTAATTTGATTACAATGTTTGATCTTCAATTTTGTCAGTTTATTCGAGTCATTTGTTATGTAAATACATTTCTTAATATGGGAAAAGCTCAACATATTTTAAAGCCAACGATTTCTCAAAAATTGAAGATTTTAAACAAATTTAAAAATGGAGATTACATAAATTCAATTTGCTTCAATTACAAGTTACATAAGTTTTCGGTTTACAACATTATAAACAGAAAGTGGTACGGAACATCTTTTCACGAATGCTGACATAAGCAACTGGAATCAAGAAGAATTTCATATGAAAAGTAATGAGAAGCAAATGTAATTATCAGATACGGAATCGGAGGATTTATACGATAGTGGTCATGAAGGAAACAAAATTATATAACATCGATAAACATATGCATACAATGGGATTTAGAAAATGATAAGCCGACAACAGTATTACATTAACTATGTGATTCAGCTGTTATTAAAATAAATGATTTTCCAAAAAAGCAACTCAAAATCTGCAATTTCTTCAAAAATATTTAAAATGTAAATATATCTATAGAAGCAATTCTAATTTTAAAAATTACATAAAATGTTTCAATAAAATTTTGGGTTCCGTTATCGCGAAAATGCAGTTTTCGTGACAGGTTTGGTTTTTAATTAGTCGCGAAAATCGAGCTTGCACTGTATAATAATTTTACACTTTTCTGAAAGATTCTAGAATTAAAAGAAACCCCAAACGCTCAATATAACAGACCCTCCCGAGTTTGACCTATTTTATATCAGCATTTTTAATTTAACATATATGTTCTAAAATCTCAAGGGCTAGTTTTGCAAATCGAATGCAGTTTCAAAAACTCTCATTAATGTGTTCCAAAGAGTTTGCCAATGGCATGAATGGGATAAATTCAAAAAATATCATTTTTGGGATTTTCGTCGGTTTCTTGGGAATTTAAAAATTTTTTTTTTCATAAATTTAAAATTTTTCAACAACAGTCGTCGAAAATTTCGTTACGATATCTTAACAAACTAGGATTTTATTAGAAATCAAATATTTATGGTTTCTCCAAAAACCAAATTTTTTCAAAAAATTTACTTTCACGAAAAATTGCCCTTTTTGTATATTTTAGTTATGGCTTTTGAACATCCACAATAGAACGTTTTTGAAATTATTTACGACATATTACACTTTAAGGTAGCATAGTTTTGGCCCAATAAAAGATATTGACTTCAGTTTTTTTGTATACAATTAAGAATTATATCAGCTAGACAGGATAGTAGGATAAGGATAAGTAAAGATACTTTTCAGAAAAGTGTAAAATTATTTAATGTTGTTATAAAAAATTTTATATTAGAAAAAAAAAAGAGTGTAAACACATTTTCGACCAAAAAAAAAAAAATCATAATTTTTGCAATTATTGATTTTAAAATCGGTTATTTTTGGACTCAAAAGTGATAAAAGTATTTGAAATTGGATAAGAAACAAAAATTTGGCAAGCGATGAAAAATTTTCTATCTCAGCGGTACCCTAATTTGAGGCCCAATAACTTTAAGAACATTTTTTTAGGTGAAGTTACAGATTTATTTCCAAAAAAAAAAAAAAAAAAAAAAATGGTTCTGTCTCACTATGCACTGGTTTTTTTCAGTTTTTTTTTTCTACCACGTATTGATTTTTTTATATGTGCTTAAGTAATAAGACCCACTTATTTTCCGCACTTCTTTAAAGAAGCAGACTTAGCTGAAACGTGTTGTGCAGCTAGTATGATCTCTCTGTAAAATCGTGTATTACATATAAATAAAAGTCAACCAGGAATGACTTCCCTAATTATGCTATCACTTTCAAAGAATGAATTGAGTTGGAAGTTCGACATAGACAGTTATTATGGAAATTATGAAACTGTATATGAAAAACACAAAAAATTCGAATATTCCTGAATCCATGTTGAACTCGTTCGGTGAAATCTAATATATTACAAATCGCATCGGCCGAAACTCTTTAACTTTTGAATCGATAGATATTTTAGATTTTTTTTTTTGATGTAGAGATATTTTTTTGAATTTCTCTCCAGTTTTAATTTCAATAAAATCGCTTCAGCACTTCCTGAGAAATTTAAGGTTAAAGTTGAACTTTTAATTTCTTATAGCATTTAAATGAAAATGCGGATTTTTTGTTTTTTGAAGTAGCTTTACTTATAAAAAATTTATAGGCAAATAAAAAAAAAATAATAATACTCAGGATAATTTTGCGAATAAGTTCCCATTTTATCAAGTCTAGAAAAGGTTCCACTTGAATCGGTTCTTTTTGAGCAAAAAATTACTATTTTTTAATGTTTATTTTTTTTATTTAAATAACATTAAGGACAAAAAAATTTATTAATGTTTATTTTACTTTTTCTTAAATAACAACAACGAAAAATATATAATTATTATTCGTTTGGTTGGAAAATAGCCTGCAAGTATTCCATATATAGTTCTACTCGTATATTATTTCTATCCTCTAGCAGCCCCTTTTCCTTCTTCATCTAAGTCACGATGTTCCACTTTCTTTTGACTTTGAATGCTAGAGATGAGCGCATCTGACGTTGCCAGTAATATAATAAATAGATCTTCATTTTTAGAATTTCGTGATTTGATGGTATTGAGCTCTCTATAAAACCTGTAATCCTTAATCCTTTTTTCCTGGATTTCCTCTGATAGATCTTCAAGTGGTACTAAATGATGCTTGATGACATCTTCTCCATGATAAAGGCTTTCGTGAACTATTGCATACATATTTCTCCACGGATATTTGCTTGAATATATTCATGCAGTTTTCTTTGCGTAATCATCAAATTTTTTAGCATCAATTTGTTCATTGCACACAAGTACATCGATAATTGTTTTAAATTTTGATATAAGATTTATTTCAACACCTGTTATTTTAGATGCTCTTTCGTGATCTGAAAAGAAACTTCTTGCTATGTTCCCATCATTCGTGTTGCCTGATCCTTGTTTTGCTTGATCTATAATCAACCCATATTTGAGAAATTAGTCCTGAACATATTTCTTTCTTAAACTTCTTAACTCCTTATTGGTGTCGTTGTTTCCCATTGATCCTGTAGGTTTAAAATCTAAATCATAACTGATTTTTCGTATGCTTTACATGAAAAAATTTTGGTAGTAATTTCATTCAAATGGAAAAAGTGTTCTACAGAATGGTCTAGACAGGTACAAAAGTATATATGGGATTAAAGAGGACATTTTCGCCTTTCTTCTGGTAATAAAATTTGTTTAACCCCGTTTGACCATTAAAAATTCTATTCCACTAAAATCTAAATTTGCCTAAAATATAGTACTTGAGTAAATATCTACTAACACAGCAGGTATAAATGGTACAGTGACACATCATACCATTTCTTAAAGGCTCTTATCCTTCCAACATCAAAAAAAAATGCAATTATCGATAATAGTTTACGAGTAGTAATTTACTTCTGATCAAATTTTATAAAATAGCATAAAATATTTAGGTTTAAAAGCATGTCATGCCCACAAATACAAATATTTTGATCTAACTTTTTGGCCATCTTAGTTTCAATATATTTGCTATTGAATGGCATTAAAATTTTGGAAATTGGTGTTAACAAAATATGGGACTTATGGCCAATGAAATTAATTTCTGAGCCACCATGCGTCATATATTTACTTAATTTCTAAGGGCAAACTTGCAAGTTGAAAACCAGCAAGAAATATTTATGATATTTGTTCTTCCTTAATCCTCCTAATGATGTTAATAATATTAGAATACAGTCAAGAATTCCTTAAAACTTTAAATAATATTTAATATTAATCATACATGACTCAGTTTACTTTGTTTATTGTCTTTTCTTCCTTAAAACTCTTAGTATTTTGGTTTTAGTTTTTTTTTTTTTTTTTTGTATTCTTTTTTTGGTATAGTAGTCCAAGTGAAAGTTATTTTTCTCGCGTGTCCATTTGACATTTAACTGTGTTGACATATCTGACCAGCACTCATAAGTCTTCCTCTTCCTTTTCCAAATGCTACAAAGTTGGATTATTTTGTCATTAACATTTTTGTCGTTTATTTACGTTTTTTTTTTTCGTTTATTATATTTTTATTTTATTCTTTTTTGTTTTAGTTAGTATTTATTTCGTTAAACTTTTTTGAGAATTTTATTTTATATGCTTTATATATGGACCCTGATATCGTACACACTGTATTCATACTCTAACCTTTTATTTTCAGTTGAAATTTTACGTTGAATGAGTGGTTTTTCGTGTTATTGGTTTTTGTCGGTTATTTTTTATTTTATTTAGTTTTTTACTTTTTCTTTTTGCTATTAGATATTTGTAGATATAATACATATCACGTGACAAAATCGTATATATTCTTTTTTTTATTTGGTAAAACCTTTTATCAAATAATAGGTGATATTATGGGTTCATCATTATGTTGGTTATATAAAAGAATTATTAGTAAGATTTGCAGTCATATAAGACTCAGTTTATAAAATACCAAAGATATCTGTTTAAATAGTTTTCTATCAATTTAGTATAAGGCTTCTATTTCAAGGGTAAAATTATATTATTAATAATAAAACATCACCGATTTTAACATAGTTGTTGTTATTGGTCAGAAACTACCTAGTGCTGAAAAATAGTTGCGAAGTAGATATTTTTGAAGCCATAATTGTCGTTGAAAGAATTTTTCTTCTTTTATGATCTTTTTTCTTGTTTTAAAGAAATGGTTATATATATTGTTTTTTATAAAAGAACAATATTATTAAAAATACGTTTAAGTTAAGCTAGATTTA
Organism: Protocalliphora azurea; assembly: GCA_932274085.1. Taxonomy (NCBI): domain Eukaryota; kingdom Metazoa; phylum Arthropoda; class Insecta; order Diptera; family Calliphoridae; genus Protocalliphora; species Protocalliphora azurea. Next base: position 118,695,396 of record OW026522.1, read on the forward strand.
CACGATTGAAGGTATTTTGAAGCCTTATCAAAATTTTGAAAATTTATTTTGATGTTCTATTTACACGTTTCAAAAATTTTATCAAAATATTCTTTCAATATATTTCGAAATCTTTTGATAAAAATTTGATCAAAATTAGTTGAAGCTAATTTACACTATTGGTAAACTTTTTATATTGAAAATATTGACTTTGATGAGCTGTTTTGCTTCTTTTGTGAAATAATTTATTATTATAAAAAATAATTCGTTATTATAAAAAAAAAAAAAAACAATTAAAAAGTATGGACGACGACACAATCATCATAGCATCAACATTTTTAATAATGGAGGAAGAAGTAGCTGATAATAATGCAAAAAAAAAGAAGAAAACAAAAGGAACATTGGGTTCGACCTTTTCTTTTGGAAGGTAATGGTATGTATATCTCTTTTAGGGAGCAATTGAAAAGGAGTGCAACAACGTCATAAATAAAAAATCTATTATTTCAAGAGACGTATTTTTAGTTTTTGGGTTAACATATATTTTTAAAAAATGCTTAATGAATATAATAGTATGATGAAATTTAATAACTTTTCTAGGAAAATTTACGATGTTGACTACACAAGACCCGACGCACAAATAAAATAATACGTTATTGCAAGGAATACACAATACAATGAAATTTGGACAAAATTATTTTATCGCGATTATGCGTGAAATATAAAAGACTTTGTAAGTTAATAAAACACATTATTTACTATGCACTAGTGATGTTGACTTGAAATTTGCGTTGTTTGAGTTATGACGTTGTTGCAGCAAATAAGCGATATAAATTTTAAATATATAAGCTTTTATAAAACGTGAAATAGTTTTAGGATGTTTAGTGATTATATAGGGCATGCCTATATCCCCGCCGATAGAAAGAACGTTTCCTTCAAAATTGCTGTATTATTGCAGTGCTTTTCACTTTCAAACTGGCTGATGTACTATAGAGTATTCGAAGTGGATATCAAAATTTGTACCGACAATCAACGTGCAATTAAATCTCTCTCGGGTATATCCTCGAAACAAAAGCTTTTATATGAATGCAGGACAGATGACGATACCTTCAAACCTACAGTTGATCTGGGTAAGTGGTCATTCAAATATCACGGGCTAACTCGTTGCGAATTAACTAGCCAGAACTGGTTGGTGTAACGCTATTATATTGTAGATCTATGATACTGCAGTGCCTGTCGAGGATAGTTCAACAAAGATGGACAAATGAATCCACATGTTCTGCCTCGAGACAGATATGATCCCAGTATGATCAATCACGATCAAATTTTATCTTGAGAATGCCAAGACTTCGGCTACGAGTACTTGTAGCTAGTGTTACTGGACACTGGGTTGCTGGTATGCACATTAGAAGATTAGGACTCCCTTATAACGACTATTGTAGAAGTTGCTTTAATAAGGAAGAAGAGACAGTGGAACGTCTTCTATGTCACTGTCCTGTTCTTACAAAGACTAGGGCTACAAACTTTGGTAGTCCGTATGTGTATATACAATCGTCCATATCCAATCATTCGTACATGTGAAACAACTCCACATGATCCCTTAGGGTAACAGAACGGGACCAATAGGTCCCAAGTAAGCTGTGTTATATTTTCTATATCTGCAGCTACCCATTAAGCCTAACCTAGTGATTGTGTAAAATATTTTCAAAAACTAGTTGTTAAACAAAATCTTCAAAACAATATGTAAACCGAGATCTCAAGTTTAAGTGTGAAGTTGCTAAAAGGTATTTTTAATTCGTATATATCCAAAGCAGTTGAATATGTATATCATCGCATGCATCATTCTTACTTGCAATTCGTTTTTCTCTTTGTTAAGCTAAATAAATTCAAAGACAACGTAAACGTTTTTTTATTCTTTTATTTATTTTAAGAATGAGGACGATAATTAGTAATTTAATATAAATGCGGGATTATTGTAAAACTAAGGAATTTGTATTTGAACAATTTATGCTATTAAAATATATTTTATAAGTATTTAATTTAATGTATAGAAATTCTAAGAATACGAGCACATCAAACATTGTTTGGAATACATAAATATGTTAAATATTTGTGGTACATTTACGTTTAAAATTTTTTAAAAATTATTTTAATTTACTTCTGAAAAATGCAGCGATTCTGTGAAATCGTTAAATAAAAATGTGAAATGTGTATTAAAGTGGAAATTGTTTGATGGATAATGTAAACGTTATTTGTAGATAGATTGCTTTTAGATAAATAAACTAATATGAATGCTAAATTGTTTGTTATTTAAAAGAAAATATATGTGACAATTTTATTACCCTAAACTTAGAAAAGATTATCAAACAAAAATATTGAGAATCTTTGAGTTAAGTATTTCTTAAAGTATATAGACCATTATCAAAAATTGTTAACATGACTGAAACTGATTTTAATTCTCAATAATTTTTGTGTTAATACTGTTTTAAACTAACTGATTAGAGATCTGAAATCACAATACTTGAAACTAATAGAGTGCAAAATTTTAGCATCATAGGTTTCATTTTATAATCATGATTGTTGTTCAAAGTTCAAAAGCCTAGAAAAAGCACTTAAAATTACTTAACATTTTCCCATTCTTCTACACTTTTTGTTCTCGCCTTTATACTATTAGATCTCATTCGATCCCATAAACAACTAATTGGACTTTATGGATAAGTTCGATATCTTCTTTGTTATTGTGCGGACTTTCAACAATTATATACACGGTAGTCGAATTTTGAAGACAAATTTTTTTAATTTTTAAAATTATTTAGTTTTTTAGAATACAAATTTTAAAAAACAGATTGATACTTGTTATAATTGTACGTATTTTGCGCTATATCTCGTTGATATGCTCTAAATAGTCAACACAGTATATAGTCTCAAATTTAGAAAACAAGAGCGAAAATTGGAAAAATAAAATCAGTTTTTCGCGAGGTACATTCGCATTTTCTAATGGAGTAGCATGGATTACTATATGAATTTAGTTTTTTTTTTTTTTTTTTTTTTTTTTTTGTTACTTACTTTACACAATAAAATCGAAATAGCATTAAAAATAAATTTGACAGAAACATTTTATGAAATTTTTAAAAATGACACAAAAATTGCACTTTGTATTTTTATATACAAATAGCAATTTCAATATGTAGATATAAGATCAGCGATAAATATAATTTAAGTAATTTTTGTCAAAATTTTTGTTATAATGTTATAATTGTTATAATTAGTAAACGTTTATAATGCTTGACGAAAATGTAAAGGCGAATGAAAAAATTTCAAAAAATAAAAATTTTGTGGACCGAAAAACAAAGAAGAATTACTCGGTTTAAAAAATAATCACAATATTAAATATCATTTCTTTGTAGTAAACTTGAATAAAATATATTTTCATATAACATATGACGAAATAACTTAGATTCGAACCAAATTTTTCGCAAAATTTAAAAAAATCGCTATTTTTAGAATAAAGACAATTTTTAAAATATTGCTTAAAAACCCTAAAACATCTCAGCAAAAACTTTTCTTTCCTGGTAAGCTAGCAGATAGAATTAAAAACTTATTTTTTGACTGAATAACTAGTTATTTTTGTTCGAGTTGTCCACAAATTCATGTAGTTATTTTTAGACTCTACGAGTACTGAAAAATATGTACCTAAACGAGAATAAAAAAAATCTTGTCGTTAGTGAGATTTTGAACTTGAGCATATATTTTAATGAATAACGTTTTACTCAGTACACCATCACGCACTTAATTTTCCATGTGATAAAAACTTTTTATAGTATAACATATCTTTTTAAGCATTTAACATTTTGTTAAAAAAAAAAAAAAAACTAACAGCATTATATTGAGATTGAACCAACAACCTTCTGGTCGTGAATCCAGCGCTCTAGCCAATTGACCCACGTGATTGCAATATTACTGTGCTATTATATTAGTGTGTTATTATACTTATTTATGTAATATAGAGTAGGCAAGTAATAATGACGACTCATTTCTAAGAAACTACTTTAATAAGTAGTTGCCATTACCGAGAACTAAATGGTTTTAGCTGGGATGTTACTTTGAAAATATCATAAGTTTTTTTCATTAACTCAGTAGGTTTTTATATTGCGTATAATTTTTATATGTTCAACTTAAAACCGCTATAACTTTAGCGCCCCTAAATAAAATGATTAACGCAAACTGATTCTTTATGCATTTGAGTTATTCTAAGTTTATACAAATGCATTTTAATGTGCCATAAAATAAAAAAATCAAAATATTTTAATAATGGCACAAATATTTATCTGTAGCAAATCACAACTTTGTAAGCAGTCAAAAATGTTTGATTTAGGAAGTCTTTAAACTGCAATATTATGACAATATTCCACAACCGATAAATCATATAAAATCGATATAATACGAATTTAGTTTTTGATTTTCCTAATTATAAAGGGCGGAAGCAATATGACAGATTATTAGTAGCCATAGGGGCATATTTCACCCCATATTGTTTTCATATTTGAGAAGATATAAGCTATAAAGTTAAGATATTGAAAAAAGAAAACTAAGACTCTGATATTATAAAAATATTAAAATTCACATAAAATTAATAAAAATCATGTATATAAATATGTAGGTATATTTTAGTTTTATTATTACTTATGTACATTTTTTAGATAAGTGGATTACTTTCGTTTAATAGCTCTAATTTATATAATTCGGATATGTGTCATTTTATTTTTTAATTTTTTTATATTTTTGTGATCTAAAATCATCAAAAATGAAGATAACAATCCATTTTCGTATTTTCATAAGTTTTATAAAAAAAATTATTTGTTATAAATGAATGTGATTTGAAGGACCTATATCTTACGAGTTTTTGAAAGGTCGTAAATGGCTGCAACAACTTAAATAGAAAACTACTCAGAAATCCGCCAGTATTATTAGTATATAAATATCCTTTGGAACTGCTTGGATTTACAAAGAAAAAATATGACTAGAATTTTTTTAATAAATCATTCTTTGGCTTTAAATAAAATTTTATAAAAAAATTTGTTTGATTTTAATTTATTATTTTATTGGTTGTAAATCTATATATATAAAAGAAAGTGATGTTAGTTACTATTGTTATAACTCAAGAATGACTAGACCGATTTTGATGATTCTCACCAATTCGGACCGGTCACCGGCCAGAAAAGGATAATACGAAAAAAAATTCGCGAAAAATCCGCGATAAAAAAAAAACTCTTTTTTGTCATAATTTCTTTGCCTTAATAATCATTAAAAATATTTTTTTTAATACAAATTATAACAATTACTGTTTCTGTTTCTATCGAAACGCTTACTTTTTTGTGCAATTTGTTTTCTGGTGGTGGTGTAGAATTCTATTTCCAAACGGTAAGTTCCAAGTAAAGCTCATCATTTAGTGAGGTTGTGATATTTAAAACCATTTGTTGTATTTTTGGCATTCGTTATTAAGTGTTATTCACAATGCCGCGACCCCGGAGATCTAATATTTCGCGTCGAACACGTAATGCAAGTACTTATCGTAATATCGTCAATCAATTGAATATATATGAACGAGAAATCGCACGAGAACAACCCCGTATTACTTTGGCCCGACTTCGTACATCACAAACGCAGGAAGAAAGGCAGGCGAGAAATGAAACGGCTCGGTTAGCAATGAGAAATCGTCGAGCAAATGTAGCAATTCAACAACTTTAAAATTTTTAATCAACGCATAAGAAGAATTGCTTCAAGTTCTGATTTGAATCAAGCAGCGTTCCATTACAACTGCAATTTCGACTACTGCTCTCATCATTCCGTTCAAAAAAAAGACATTGTCTATCCGCTAACCTTAAGATGAAGTAATAAATAAATATAAATTCAAATTTGCCTTAAATACATGCGTATATTTTTTGATTGAGCCCACATCTACATCATATTTAAATTCTTCTGTAAAAAACACTTTATAATAGGTATTCCTTAGATTTTTATTTAAAGGTCGTAAATTTAAATCGTTCAGTAATACAACACTAATGTTTGCTTAGGGCCAGCAACGCGGCTCGGGTCAGCTAGTTATTTATAAACTAACACAGAAAACAAAAGCAAAAAAATTATTTCTAAAACAACACAAAAACAAAAAACAATTTTTTGTATTTTGACAACTAAAAAAAAGAATAAAGTAATATTATAAAAATGTTGATACAAAAAAAAAAAAAAAAAAAAAAAAAAAATAAAAACAATAAACAAAAAAAATAAAAAATCCAATATTTTAAGAAATCCATCATAATTTTTGTACAGAGTTGGAAATGTAATAATTAATTTTTTTGTGCATATCTTCACAGATATCTCAAAAGCATATGAAATATGTGCTTCATGCAATACATCGCATAAAAAGTGTGAAAGCTGTAGGGAAACTATTTAAAGGTATGCGTTTTAGTTCTAGGTAGTTTTGCGTCCATAAAAAAAAAAAAAATACATGTTTAATAAGTTTGCAGTCTTAAATTGCCTTTTTGAGCGGTACCAAGGCAGTGCCACCTTGCTTATATTCTACATTATTCGTTATGTATAACCTAAGGTTTCACTCAAACCTAAATGTTTAACTACGTTAAAAAATCTGTCTAAACTTTAATTGGTAAGTAGAGTTTATTTAGAAAATGTTTCTAATGATAACGATTTTCTTTTAGATCGATTTGGTTACTAATGGAATTTGGAAGTAGTATAAAAAAATTTTCATTTCTGAATAATAACACATTACACTTTATCTACATACTATACACTATGTAATGCCTTAGCACTACATTGCATCTCAAAAAGCCTACATTAATTAGTCAGTATTATGTTATATTTACATTTCGTTTTTCAACACCAAATTTTCATATATAATTTTCATTAAATCAAAAATAAAAATTGTTTGAAAATCTACTAAAAATTAAATATTATTTTAATTGCTTTTAACAAAGCATGTTTTTGAATTTCATAAGAATTCTCAAACACACAAAATTTATAAATAGTAAAAATATCTTAATGAGAAAAAAATTTTATTTTTTTTCAATAAAATATTTACGAATTTAAATATTTGATTTTACTAATTTATAGGTTCGATTTCAGTACAAACTGTAATTGATTTTACGAATTTAGTAAGGCAATACAAAATTTAATTTTTTTCTGTGTTGGCTTTAAAAATTCCTATTTTTGGAGAAAAATCATATTTTTGACAAACGCGATCACAATTTCGTATAAAATTACCTTAAAATTTTAAGATTTTTTATTTTATTTAAGTGCAAAACAAAAAAAAATATATATATATATTTATATATATTACCTAATTTTTTTCAATAAACGCTGTTATTTTGTCTTATATTAAAATTTAATTAAGTGGTTGACTGATTCATTAATTTTTTTAATTGGTTATGAAAAGCGAATAAACATTTTGATGTAAATTAAAACAAGTAAGAAAGATATAGTTGGTCAAGCCCGACCATATGATACCCCACACCGTTGTGTATGTCCAACAAAATTCGTGGGGGGATCTTATATTAGACAAGTGTAAAATAAAATATGCGAATACAGAATATTACATTAATACTAGTATTTATATGAATTTATGCACTTTAGGATGTCTCCCGAAAGTGGGCTTATATGAGAGCTATAGTAAATTATGGAGCGATCCTCATAAAATTTGTCACTGTGATTTCTACTTATATAAAACTTATTTGTGTCGAATATAAACTTGATACTAACATGTGTATATGATTAATGCACGTTAAAGTGATTTTCGGAAGAGGGTTTTATATGGGAGCTATGGTCAATGATGGATCGATAGTCATGAAATTTGGCAAAAAGATTGATACTTATACGAGACTTCTTTTCAAATTTCATTAAAATATTGCTATATTTAAAAAATTTATGATCGTTTAACCCCTCTTCTGATAGAACATTTGTACGAGGGCTAGGTGAAATAATAGACTGATCATAACCAATTTCAATGTGTCATGAAAGTCCTATGTGCCAAATTTCATTTAATTATCTTTAAAATTGCAACCTGTACTTTGTGCACAAGGTTTACATGAACAAGAAGCCAGCCTTCCAGCCAGACAGACGGACATCGTTAGATCGACACAAAAAGCGATTCTGTGTCAATTGGTATACTTTAAGGTGGTTGTTGGATGATTTTTTCTGTGCGTTACGAACATCAGCACAAACGCATAATATCCCAACAACCTATGGTAGTGTAGGTTATAATGAAATAAAAAAAGTATGAAAAAATATAGTTCTCTTCCTTGAAGAGAAGGGGACTGTCCAGACAAAGAAGTTTGTGTACGCACATACATATGTATGTAAAATTTTGTATAATATTTATTTTAAGTATTTTTATCATTTTATAGGTAAATGGAAAGTATAAGGAAAAATTCTAACGTCCATCAAATGCAGGAAACAAAGAAGAGAATTGTACAATAGAAACAACCTCGGAATAAAAGTAAGTATAAACTATTAAATAATGTTCAAACTTATATACATATATATTTATTGGATCCATGTAATTAGCTTAAATCCGTTTCACTTTTTCATTCAAGATTTGCTTTTCTCACATCCAGAATGCGCCAACAAGATGGCTTTTAGTGGCATTGGAATATTACAAAAAATTGCTGACATGCACGAATTTATCTATATGTAAGAAAATTTGTTTATAATTAAGTGACATTAAAAACTATAAAAAATAAAAGAAATGGTTAAAAATAAAATAAATACAATATATTCTTATTAAAAATTTGTTTCATTTAATCATCCATTTGATTGATACAATTAAAATATATATTCTTTTTTAATAAAGTTTTTTATTCATTCAATTAAAAATTAAGGTTTTAATTTTTTTTTTTTTTTTTTGAATTGCCTTCTTAATTAAAATCCTAAAATGATTTCGTTGTAAAAAAATTTACAGTTTTGGCTAATTGATATAATCATTTCGGTGAGAGGTACAAAATTAAACATTTTTTGATTGTACGAATTACTTTTAATTTTAATGGTAATTAAAATAATTTTTTACTTGTTTTCTATGTACTTATTTTAATCCCTTTGACCTGAGACCATTTCCGAACAACTTTTTGAATAATTATGAATTATAACACTATTTATAACAAATAAAAGAATTCAGCAAAAATATAATATTTTGACCTCTTACTTTTAAGAAACGGTAACCTACAATAACATAGAAATCTTTTGGGCATAAAAACCAAAGTCCCTAGATTACATATCTGCATTAATTTTTTCCCTCTACGTGAATTGGACTTTTTGTCAAAAAATCAAACTTGTGGCCCAGAGTTCAGAATATTTTTACTAATATCTCAAAAACCAATTGAATCATCTTCGACTAGTTACTTTAAATACATTTAACTAGTTATTTTAAATACTTTTAATAAATAAAATACTTTATTCTTCAAGTCAGGCCATAGATTAATAAGTAGATATTTATGTGAGAGGAAAAACCTCATTCAATCGTTAAAAACCTAATTCATGCACCAACAAAATACATGTAGTCACATATATTTTTATTTTGTGTATTGAAAAAAATTATTACATTTTATTTTTTTTGAAAATTTAGTTGGAATTGCCTCTGACATTAGCTTCTAGTTGTATTCTATGAGCCAGGCTTTATTTTAACATAAATTTCATACAGCTTTTAAATTTTATCTGTAGTAATATAAAAATCTACGAATGGATTTATTTCATATGAACAAAAATATTTTCGAAAATATTTTCCAGGTTGGTACAAAATTGTGTTCATTAAATGTTAAAAAAAATTATAGACCTTGATTAGAGAATGGCAAAAGTTTTCAAATGTATACTTTGTCGTCTATAATGCAATTAACTTAAGTATCTAAGAGAAATAAAATTTTTGTATAACTTTAAGATTCTGAAATCAACTAATTAAGATATGTCTACAAAATATATATCCCATACAGGAACTAATAAATTTTAAGTTACTTATTCAAGTGTTCTGTTTAACAACGAAAATATCCTTTAATTCAAGACAAACACTTAGCCACAATATAAATAAATAACTTTTTATTTAAATTCAAATAGCCTTCAGTAATTCATTGGAAATTTTTCTTTAAAAAAATCTTCCCCATACAAACTTGCATTTTCGGAGAAATATCTGATTTTACTTATTTAACAAAAAGTTACAAAAAAAACTTGCCAAGTTGTAAGTGCAAATCCTTCCCAAATCCACCACAATTTTTAATCTTGCTAAAAGTCTTTGAAAGTCTAACGAGGCATTTCTTTGCAGAAGAAAGTGCTTGATAATGATGTTGCATGAATTATAAATGGAAGGTATATATAATATATACATATATACGATATTTAATATATGTATGTAAAAATAAATGATGAGTGTATATGAATATTATATTTACATATGCATACACATGCTTTTTAGAGCTATTTTTTTATTTTATGAAAAACAATGTAATGAGCTGAAAACGAAAAAAGGAAGAGTTAAAAAATGTATAAGTGTTTCTTGAAAAAAAAGTCATTGCACTGAGAAAAACTTGCAATATCATTCATAGAAAACTATTGTACTAAAGCTTTCCAATGTATTTAGAATACAAAATAATCAATTCCTTAATTCCATAGCAAAAGTGGCTGGGAAAATTTAATCCCCTAAAAACGAAATATTATGGGCGAAACATCTGTCAGTCAATTCACGACCATTGTCCAAGGAAACGGACACTGATTATTACGAAGCCAAAGTCCAATTTTCAAGACATTCTCAAATAAATTTAATAACATTATTGCATTATCTGAAAATAATTATCTAGCCTAAAATCACACTCATTTTCTACATGTACTTCTTCTTTATCCACATTTAGGCCTTTCTTTGTTTATAGATGGGAATTGAAAAAAAAACAGTATAGAAAAAATATTTGTTAAAATTAAAAATGTACACGTCTACCACATCATTTTTTAACTAAAACAAAAGAATGTCTCAAGTGGAATATTCATATTGTACATTGTATTTAAAAATCACCAACACATACACAAATACATACACATACACAAATATCAACATGCATAAGTAATAAAACAATGCACATATACAAGAAATACAACAGCAACAATATTTAAACGAAAGTGAATGCACAGAAGTGAAAAAAATCAGCGAAAAACGGAAAAAAATACATAAAAAACGAAAGAAATATGCTGGTATAAAATCAGCAGGAATAAAAGGATAATGCATATACCCACATACACAGAACTAAACTCCGTGTGTAGTTTAAAACACCAGGAGTGAGTAATAACTACAAGCTTAGCAACAAAGCAACTGAATACAACATAATGCAAAAAGCACAAAATCCGATGGTGTACATTTTTTTTTAAATTTTTATCCACTCTGCTCTAAGCAAAAAAGGATTTTGTATTCTTTTTAGGTTTTCTTTTTTTAATAAAAGGAGCTCAAAAAAAAAAAACAATCACGAAGCATATTTAAAATATCATGAAAAATAAATGTTGTCAAAATAGCAAAAGACCAAAAAATATGAGTGCATGCAGAAGGATGAAGTGTAGAAGATACAAGTTATGGTCTTAAATTGAATTCAAAATGGTTGTACAGTATCGTATGTTATAAGAACCTTAACGTTAGAATTTGAAAAAGGGCATGCTTACGAATCATTTTAAATAAATTAAGAAAATCTGCACAACAATTGATTTTTTCTTTAGACGATTTCTGAACGGTTTAACTTTTGATATACAGTCTCAGGAGTTTATAATATTCCAACAGAAAACTAAATCGATTCGAAATATATTTTCTTATAGAATATTACATCAATTCAAACGCACTCGAAATAAATATTCCAATAGAGAACCAATAAGCATGTTTAAATTTTCATATAGAAAATTACATCGAATCGGCATGGAATATATCATCAAATAGAAATATACTTCAAATCGAGTTGAATTTTCCTACAGAAAATTACCTTGAATCGAAGAGAATTTTTCTATAGCAAAATTTCAACAATTCGAAGCGAATTTTCTTAGCGAAAAGTCATCAATTTGATCGGATAAATTACTTCCAATTGAAGTAAGTTTTCCTATAAAAGATTACTTTGAATCGAAATGAATTTTGTTATAGAAAATTACTTCGAACGAAGAGAATTTTCATACAGAAAATTACCTCAAATCGAAGTAAATTTTCCTATGGAAAATTGCCTCGAATCAAAGTTAATTTTCCTACAGAAAATTATTTCGGATCGAAGTGAATCTTCCAATGAAAAATTACTTCGAATTGAAGTGAATTCTCCTACAGAAAATTACGTCGAATCGAAGTGAATTTTCCTACAGAAAATTTCCTCTTATCGAAGTGGGTTTTCCTACAGAAAATCACTTCACATCGAAGTGAATTTTCCAATAAAAAATTACTTCGAATCGAAGTGAATTTTCATAGGGAAAATTTCCTAGACGCGAGATGAATTTTCTTATAGAAAATGTCTTCGATTCGAGTTGAATTTTTCTATAGAAAATAACTTCGAATCGGAGTGTATTTTCCTATAGAAAGTTGCATCGAATCGAACTGAAATCTTCTATAGAAAGTTGCTCCGAAGGAAGTTGATTTTCCTGTAGAAAATTGCCTCTTATCTAAGTGAATTTTTCTATAGAAAATTACCACCAATCAAAGTAAATTTTCCTAGAAAAATTACTTCGAACCGAAGTGAATTTTTTTATAGAAACTTACTTCAAATCGAAGTGAAATTTCCTATACAAAATTACTTCGAATCGAATTGAATTTTCCTATAGAAAATTATTTTGAATCGAAGTGAATTTTCTATAGAAAATTACTTCGAATCGAAGTGTATTTTCCTTTAGAAAGTTACTTCGAACCGAACTTAAATCTGCTACAGAAAATTACTTCGAATCAAAGAGGAGATTATCTCTTATCGAAGTGAATTTTCCTATAGAAAATTACTTCGAATCGAAGTGAATTTTCCTATGGAAAATTGCCCCTAAACGAATTGAATTTTCCTATAGAAAGTTGCTTCGGTTCGAAGTGAATTTTTGCTGTAGAAAATATACAAAAGTGTATTTTCCTATAGAAAATTACCACATAGCAAAACTAAGTTAAATATCTTATAGAAAATTTCATTGATCCGAAGTAAATTTTCTTAGAGAACAGAGAATTTTCTTAAAGAATTTTTTTTTCGATTCGAGTTGAATTTTCCTATAGAAACTTACTTCCGTTCGAAGTGAATATGCGTTTATGAATTTGCTTCTGTTATATTGTTTAGAATTTTAATATCTGTGGATAAGCCAGTTTTTTTTTTTAGTAAAAAATAAATAAATAGGTAATAAAAAAATAAAAGTTACCAACAACATTTATAATCAAATATACCCAGCAAAGTATATAGTTCCAAAGTGCAAAGAAAAAAACTGGATAAAAATATCATTTTATGCTTTTGCTTTTAAGTTTGGATTTGGTGTTTTATAGGATGATGTTTTTATCCTTACTCACGATTATTTTATTCCTCTCGCAACTAAATTACAAGAAATCCTTTCGTTTGCGTGAATGGTTCTAAGGATGTTTTCCGTATTTGTTGTTGACTGCATACAAGGCTTTGTTGGCAAAACAATGTAAGCGTGAGGCTGTTCAAGTTAACTATTTTTTTTCTTTTTGTGAATACGAAAACATCTAAAGGCAGGAAAAGGAAATAATTTGGCTATTTGCAGATAAATATCAAAATAGTAATAATAATAATAATAATAATAATAATTATAATAATAATAATAGTAACAACAATAATAATATTACAAACACCAAAGTATTATTTGAGTTTCTATTTAAGAATTGTGCTTGTAAAAATTCTGAAACATTATTAGGAGAAGTATAACCTTGTTGTTAAAGTAAAAATTAATTAAACTAAACTTAATCAAAAAAAATATATTTGACGTATTATACAAGCGGAAAAGTGAACATATTTAATATTATTGTTTTTTGCAACTCGTTAAAAATTTAAATGTTCATTTAGTGACCACAATCTAGACAATTATAATATTTCCAATTATGATTTATCACATAATATAGCTGCTAAGATCAAGAAAATATATTTTAGCAGTTAATTAATTGGTCAATTAAAAGTTGCATGATACAAACGAAAAAATTCCATTGAATCAACACCAAAAAACATAAACTTTCAAAAATACACGCAACATGTCAAAAGGTCTGCGCTCACATAACTTCACAAAAACAAAAATATACAAGAAAATCTACTCTCTAAACTGATTAACGAACATGAACATTCACATAATTTTGTTCACATATTCGTACGAGTATCTTTGGTATCATTAGGAAAAAAAATTCAAACAATATACTACCATAAAATTTGATTGGAAATTGTTGAAAAGTTAATAAAAGAAAAAAAAAATACCATTCATTCATTAATTGCTTAATTTATTTTATTTTTTCATGTTTAAAAATATCTTTTGTACATGATTTAAAAATTAGATAAAACTGCAGGAAAAAAATACTGATCTATGATTTAAAACCTGTACTTTCGAAAATTCTGCAAAAGAATTATTATGGAGCAATTGAAGGGGGAAAAAAGGTCAACCATTTACTTTAAATTTATAACTTATACTTGAGTTTGAGACAAATTTCCTAACAAGACACTTTATGATCTCAACGTTTGTTTCTGCTTCACTTTAATAACTTAAAGTTTTCAACACTCTTTTTGTATGTATGCTGGAAGTCAGTACATGAATTGTACTTTTGTAATATTGTCGCACAAGTACAAGTATATTGGAGACATTTAATCATTTTTCACTTCATCACGAGTCATAACAAATAACCTTTAAGCACGACAATGAAATTAATCAATAAAATTGTTGAATTTTAGTTAAAATAAATATTTATTATCTTTTTAACATACTAGGATCTGCACAAAAACCCTACATTAGGTTTACAAATTATGCCGTAAATAAAAGTGAATTTAAAATATTTGAAAATAAAATAACTCGTTATAAAATACATGGAGATTAACAAGAAAAAACTCAAAGTATTTTTTCCAAAGAAAATTGCTACGAATAGAAGAGAATATATCTATAGAAAATTACATTGAGTCGAAGTAAATTTTTCTATATAAAATTAGTTTGAATTCTGGTTTTTATAGAAAAATTCAAAATTCGTGCTAAATTTTCCTAAAGAAAATTATTTCGAATTAAAATGATTTTGTATAGGAAATTTACTTTGAAACGAAATGAATTTTTCTATAGAAAACTTCTTCGAAACGTAGTGAAATTTTCTATAGAAAATTTCTTCGAAACGAAGTGAACTTTTGTATAGAAAATTTCCTCGAAACGAAGTGAATGTTTATATAGAAAATTTCTTCGAAACGACCTGAATTTTTATATAGAAAATTTCTTCGAATCGAAGTGAATTTTTCTACAGAAACGAGGAAATTTTCTATAGAAAAATTCATTTCGATTCGAAGAAATTTTCTGTAGAAAAATTCACTTCGTTTCGAAGAAATTATCTATAGAAAAATTTTCTATAGACAAATTCACTTTGATGCGAGGAAATTTTCTATAGAAAAATTCATTTCGATTCGAAGAAATTTTCTGTAGAAAAATTCACTTCGCTTCGAAGAAATTTTCTATAGAAAAATTCACTTCGATTCGAAGAAATTTTCTATAGAAAAATTCACTTTATTTCGAAGAAATTTTCTATAGAAAAATTCACTTCGATTCGAAGAAATTTTCTATAGAAAAGTTCACTTTATTTCGAAGAAAATTTCTATAGAAAAGTTCACTTTATTTCGAAGAAATTTTCTGTAGAAAAATTCACTTCGTTTCGAAGAAATTTTCTATAGAAAAATTCACTTCGATTCGAAGAAATTTTCTATAGAAAAATTCACTTCGATTCGAAGAAATTTTCTATAGAAAAATTCACTTCGATTCGAAGAAATTTTCTATAGAAAAATTCACTTCGATTCGAAAAAATTTTCTATAGAAAAATTCACTTCGATTCGAAGAAATTTTCCATAGAAAAATTCACTTCGATTCGAAGAAATTTTCTATAGAAAAATTCACTTCGATTCGAAGAAATTTTCTATAGAAAAATTCACTTCGATTCAAACAAATTTTCTATAGAAAAATTCACATCGATTCAAACAAATTTTCTATAGAAAAATTCACATCGATTCGAAGAAATTTTCTATAGAAAAATTCACATCGATTCGAAGAAATTTTCTATAGAAAAATTCACTTCGATTCGAAGAAATTTTCTATAGAAAAATTCATTTCGATTCGAAGAAATTTTCTATAGAAAAATTCACTTCGATTCGAAGAAATTTTCTATAGAAAAATTCATTTCGATTCGAAGAAATTTTCTATAGAAAAATTCACTTCGATTCGAAGAAATTTTCTATAGAAAAATTCACTTCGATTCGAAGAAATTTTCTATAGAAAAATTCACTTCGATTCGAAGAAATTTTCTATAGAAAAATTCACTTCGATTCGAAGAAATTTTCTATAGAAAAATTCACTTCGATTCGAAGAAATTTTCTATAGAAAAATTCACTTCGATTCGAAGAAATTTTCTATAGAAAAATTCACTTCGATTCGAAGAAATTTTCTATAGAAAAATTCACTTCGATTCGAAGAAATTTTCTATAGAAAAATTCACTTCGATTCGAAGAAATTTTCTATAGAAAAATTCACTTCGATTCGAAGAAATTTTCTATAGAAAAATTCACTTCGATTCGAAGAAATTTTCTATAGAAAAATTCACTTCGATTCGAAGAAATTTTCTACAGAAAAATTTACTTCGATTCGAAGAAATTTTCTATAGAAAATTCACTTCGATTCGAAGAAATTTTCTATAGAAAAATTCACTTCGATTCGAAGAAATTTTCTATAGAAAAATTCACTTCGATTCGAAGAAATTTTCTATAGAAAAATTCACTTCGATTCGAAGAAATTTTCTATAGAAAAATTCACTTCGATTCGAAGAAATTTTCTATAGAAAAATTCACTTCGATTCGAAGAAATTTTCTATAGAAAAATTCACTTCGATTCGAAGAAATTTTCTATAGAAAAATTCACTTCGATTCGAAGAAATTTTCTATAGAAAAATTCACTTCGATTCGAAGAAATTTTCTATAGAAAAATTCACTTCGATTCGAAGAAATTTTCTATAGAAAAATTCACTTCGATTCGAAGAAATTTTCTATAGAAAAATTCACTTCGATTCGAAGAAATTTTCTATAGAAAAATTCACTTCGATTCGAAGAAATTTTCTATAGAAAAATTCACTTCGATTCGAAGAAATTTTCTATAGAAAAATTCACTTCGATTCGAAGAAATTTTCTATAGAAAAATTCACTTCGATTCGAAGAAATTTTCTATAGAAAAATTCACTTCGATTCGAAGAAATTTTCTATAGAAAAATTCACTTCGATGCGAAGAAATTTTCTATAGAAAAATTCACTTCGATTCGAAGAAATTTTCTATAGAAAAATTCATTTCGATTCGAAGAAATTTTCTATAGAAATATTCACTTCGATTCGAAGAAATTTTCAATAAAAAAATTCACTTCGATTCGAAGAAATTTTCTATAGAAAAATTCACTTCGATTCGTAGAAATTTTCTATATAAAAATTCATTTCGATTCGAAGAAATTTTCTATAGAAAAATTCACTTTGATTCGAAGAAATTTTCTATAGAAAAATTCACTTCGATTCGAAGAAATTTTCTATAGAAAAATTCACTTCGATTCGAAGAAATTTTCTATAGAAAAATTCACTTCGATTCGAAGAAATTTTCTATAGAAAAATTCACTTCGATTCGAAGAAATTTTCTATAGAAAAATTCACTTCGATTCGAAGAAATTTTCTATAGAAAAATTCACTTCGATTCGAAGAAATTTTCTATAGAAAAATTCACTTCGATTCGAAGAAATTTTCTATAGAAAAATTCACTTCGATTCGAAGAAATTTTCTATAGAAAAATTCACTTCGATTCGAAGAAATTTTCTATAGAAAAATTCACTTCGATTCGAAGAAATTTTCTATAGAAAAATTCACTTCGATTCGAAGAAATTTTCTATAGAAAAATTCACTTCGATTCGAAGAAATTTTCTATAGAAAATTCACTTCGATTCGAAGAAATTTTCTATAGAAAAATTCACTTCGATTCGAAGAAATTTTCTATAGAAAAATTCACTTCGAATCGAAGAAATTTTCTATAGAAAAATTCACTTCGATTCGAAGAAATTTTCTATAGAAAAATTCACTTCGATTCGAAGAAATTTTCAATAGAAAAATTCACTTCGATTCGAGGAAATTTTCAATAAAAAAATTCACTTCGATTCGAAGAAATTTTCTATAGAAAAATTCACTTCGATTCGAAGAAATTTTCTATAGAAAAATTCACTTCGATTCGAAGAAATTTTCTATAGAAAAATTCACTTCTTTGCGAAGAAATTTTCTATAGTAAAATTCACTTCGATTCGAAGAAATTTTCTATAGAAAAATTCATTTCGATTCGAAGAAATTTTCTATAGAAATATTCACTTCGATTCGTAGAAATTTTCTATAGAAAAATTCACTTCGATTCGAAGAAATTTTCTATAGAAAAATTCACTTCGATTCGAAGAAATTTTCTATAGAAAAATTCACTTCGATTCGAAGAAATTTTCTATAGAAAAATTCACTTCGATTCGAAGAAATTTTCTATAGAAAAATTCACTTCGATTCGAAGAAATTTTCTATAGAAAAATTCACTTCGATTCGAAGAAATTTTCTATAGAAAAATTCACTTCGATTCGAAGAAATTTTCTATAGAAAAATTCACTTCGATTCGAAGAAATTTTCTATAGAAAAATTCACTTCGATTCGAAGAAATTTTCTATAGAAAAATTCACTTCGATTCGAAGAAATTTTCTATAGAAAAATTCACTTCGATTCGAAGAAATTTTCTATAGAAAAATTCACTTCGATTCGAAGAAATTTTCCATAGAAAAATTCACTTCGATTCGAAGAAATTTTCTATAGAAAAATTCACTTCGATTCGAAGAAATTTTCTATAGAAAAATTCACTTCGATTCGAAGAAATTTTCTATAGAAAAATTCACTTCGATTCGAAGAAATTTTCTATAGAAAAATTCACTTCGATTCGAAGAAATTTTCTATAGAAAAATTCACTTCGATTCGAAGAAATTTTCTATAGAAAAATTCACTTCGATTCGAAGAAATTTTCTATAGAAAAATTCACTTCGATTCGAAGAAATTTTCTATAGAAAAATTCACTTCGATTCGAAGAAATTTTCTATAGAAAAATTCACTTCGAATCGAAGAAATTTTCTATAGAAAAATTCACTTCGAATCGAAGAAATTTTCTATAGAAAAATTCACTTCGATTCGAAGAAATTTTCTATAGAAAAATTCACTTCGATTCGAAGAAATTTTCTATAGAAAAATTCACTTCGATTCGAAGAAATTTTCAATAGAAAAATTCACTTCGATTCGAAGAAATTTTCAATAAAAAAATTCACTTCGATTCGAAGAAATTTTCTATAGAAAAATTCACTTCGATTCGAAGAAATTTTCTATAGAAAAATTCACTTCGATGCGAAGAAATTTTCTATAGAAAAATTCACTTCGATTCGAAGAAATTTTCTATAGAAAAATTCATTTCGATTCGAAGAAATTTTCTATAGAAATATTCACTTCGATTCGTAGAAATTTTCTATAGAAAAATTCACTTCGATTCGTAGAAATTTTCTATATAAAAATTCATTTCGATTCGAAGAAATTTTCTATAGAAAAATTCACTTCGATTCGAAGAAATTTTCTATAGAAAAATTCACTTCGATTCGAAGAAATTTTCTATAGAAAAATTCACTTCGATTCGAAGAAATTTTCTATAGCAAAATTCACTTCGATTCGAAGAAATTTTCTATAGAAAAATTCACTTCGATTCGAAGAAATTTTCTATAGAAAAATTCAATTCGATTCGAAGAAATTTTCTATAGAAAAATTCACTTCGATTCGAAGAAATTTTCTATAGAAAAATTCACTTCGATTCGAAGAAATTTTCTATAGAAAAATTCACTTCGATTCGAAGAAATTTTCTATAGAAAAATTCACTTCGATTCGAAGAAATTTTCTATAGAAAAATTCACTTCGATTCGAAGAAATTTTCTATAGAAAAATTCACTTCGATTCGAAGAAATTTTCTATAGAAAAATTCACTTCGATTCGAAGAAATTTTCTATAGAAAAATTCACTTCGATTCGAAGAAATTTTCTATAGAAAAATTCACTTCGATTCGAAGAAATTTTCTATAGAAAAATTCACTTCGATTCGAAGAAATTTTCTATAGAAAAATTCACTTCGATTCGAAGAAATTTTCTATAGAAAAATTCACTTCGATTCGAAGAAATTTTCTATAGAAAAATTCACTTCGATTCGAAGAAATTTTCTATAGAAAAATTCACTTCGATTCGAAGAAATTTTCTATAGAAAAATTCACTTCGATTCGAAGAAATTTTCTATAGAAAAATTCACTTCGATTCGAAGAAATTTTCTATAGAAAAATTCACTTCGATTCGAAGAAATTTTCTATAGAAAAATTCACTTCGATTCGAAGAAATTTTCTATAGAAAAATTCACTTCGATTCGAAGAAATTTTCTATAGAAAAATTCACTTCGATTCGAAGAAATTTTCTATAGAAAAATTCACTTCGATTCGAAGAAATTTTCTATAGAAAAATTCACTTCGATTCGAAGAAATTTTCTATAGAAAAATTCACTTCGATTCGAAGAAATTTTCTATAGAAAAATTCACTTCGATTCGAAGAAATTTTCTATAGAAAAATTCACTTCGATTCGAAGAAATTTTCTATAGAAAAATTCACATCGTTTCGAAGAAATTTTCTATAGAAAAATTCACTTCGTTTCGAAGAAGTTTTCTATAGAAATATTCACTTCGTTTCGAAGAGATTTTCTGTAGAAAAATTCTCTTCATTTCAGAATTATTTTTTATAGAAAAACTTATTTCGTTTCGAAGAAATTTTCTATAGGAATTTTCCTCCTTTTGTTTTTTCAGTTAGCAATCCTCTTATTTAAGGTTGCTTTTAAGATATTAACATAAATATTTTCTTAAATACAGTTATTATGATCTATTGTTAGATCTTAGTAAGACATTATTTGTGAAAATTGCTTAAAAAATTTAAAATAGTAAGTAAACACAGGCAATTTTACTTCATGATAAATTTAATTGAACTGAAAACCTTATATTACTAGTGACACTTTGTCTAGCTGATATAAATATTTAAAATTTTTAAATTGATAAATGTAAAAATACAGGTATATTTTTTGATAGCTTGGAAATAATTTGTTTTATTAGAATTTGCTTAAATTTTATAGATTGCAGAATCTCAAGAACTTAACAAAATGTTTACATTTCAAGTTTATATATATTAGTTGAAGATACAAAATAGTGCAATAAGCAGAAATTTAATTTTGCCAATTAATATTTTTACAGTGTGAGTATTTTATTTCATCCATCTGTCTGAGCATTTAGTACTGTCACACATTTTATTTTTTTTTTTTTTTTTTTTTTTGAGTGAAGTAAATTAGTTTTATTGTAAAATATTTTGTTATTCTCATTTAAAGTTTTCTGCATTGAATGGCTTCTGGGTTAAGCCCTTTAGCAACAAACAATAAACTAAACTAAGTGGCCGTATGAACAGACGGACATAATTGATAGACGGACTTTAAAGCTACGATTACAATGTATAGTAAAGTACACGAAAGATAGATATTTGTACTTTTCGGCTTCGATCACGTTTTATAGGAAATTTATATTTTTGTATTAGAAATGAAATAAATAAAAGCACAAGTTTAAGCATTAGCAAAAATATGAAAAAAAGGGTTTGGCAATCAATAATATTTATTTATATTTTTTTAAAGTTTGCCGCTATAAATTTTGATTGATAAAGATTATTTATTATTGTTATTGTTTTTCGTTTAAGTTTTTTATTTTGAGCAGAATGTTTCATTTAATTTTATTTTTATTTCGTTCTGTTGAAAATTAGTTCAACACGTAATTTCTTGTAAAAGAATCTAAGAATTTTTTTTTTTTTTATATTCTTCTATGGCCAACCTAAAATTTATTTACTACGCTTTGTTTGTGTACTCTACATATTTTTTATATTTTTATCTAAAAATTAAGTTTTGTTTAAGTTCAAAGGTGTAACTACTGAGTTTTTAGTTAAATAGACAAGAAATGTATCTACATTGCTGTAGACTATAAAATCCATAAATATTATTTAAATAAATGACCCGAGGCATTTAATTAACCCCTCTTGTATGGTTATTAGTAACACATTAATATGAAAATATATTTTTTATTAATTGTAAAGCACATTTATGTGGTAATATTAACAAAAAATTTAGAAATAATAGCTATAATTGCTGTAAACATTTTATTGCTAATAAATCGGTTGGTTTAATTATAAAAGAAACATTTTTTTAAATCTTCTCTTATGTAAAAATATTTATTTAACTTTAATTGATTTTCATAAAAAAAATTCACATAATTCTCTTTAAGTACATTGTTCTATATTTTTAAACTTTTCATATTTTTTTTTTTAAATAAGATTTAAATATAAGTCCTTGAACAGCATTCCAAGAGTAACTAAATGGTCAAACTATTTAGCATGCAGCCACAAAACATCACGTTCAAGGACAAAGGCGCGAACCGCAACCACAATTGGAAATTGTCACATTTTTCTACCAAAGTTATTAAAAGATGAATAAAGCTGCCAAAAGGACGAATCATAAAGTTAAATAACATAAATTATATCAATTACATTTGAGTGAGGGAAAATAAAAAGTAGAATCAGTAAAGTTTGAATAATATTCAATAAGTGTAAGTATAAGGTTATGCCCTAAAGATATTGGATTGAAAAAAAGAAAAAAAAGAAAAGAAGGATAAGATATTTGATAAACATAATGAAAAGAAAATATATGTTTTCAAGAAAGAAAGTTTAAAAGAGACAGTGGTTTTTAAGTATTTTTTTCAGGAGTAGTTTTATTTTATTTTATTTTATTTTTCATCTTGGATGGAATCCATAAGGAAGAAGTTTGCACTGAATAATTAGGAGGGAAACTTTCTTATTTATACATTTTTCACATTTGATAAATTGGTCTTCTTTGGGAAATTTTACTTATTATTAAAAAAATTATATATCGACAATTTCATGAAAGAACACCTTTCAATTTCCACAAATATTTCAGTTTCGCGAAATTACGAAAGCTCGCGATATAATTTCGTTTCTCAAAAACCAAACAAATTTCAAAAGTATGTAACTTTAAATAGCAATATCTCTGGAAAGGTTTTGTGAATTTTAATAATTTAAACGGCATTTGAATTCTGCTTATGTGGAATTTGACTACAAATATTTCAAATACAACGAAGATTTTTTAAAACTTAATTTTAATGCAATTGTATTTTCGTAAAATATCTTTTTTTAATTTCCACCTTTTTAAATTGGGAGAAAACAAAAGTTTTCGAACACCCCACGTACCTCATCATTTCAGATTTTGATGAAATTCGGTATACACACTCTCTACTTCATTACAAAATTTTAAGTTCTTCAAAATATTGAAATTCGTTTCAATTAGCAAATATAAAAAATGAGAAGTATAGGTTAATTTAATAAAGAAAAATAAAAGAAGGATCATTTCATACAAAAACCAGTTAACCGACAGAAAAAAAAACCGGCCTGTCGAATTATTTCAAAATAATAAATAAATAAATAAATAAAATAAAATTATTCGAAACCGCTCTGTTTTTAACCGGTTTCCGGTCTAGATTTTTGAATACACTAATTCAGTCCTAAAAACGATTAGATAAAAACAACTGAATCGTATCAGGTGTACCAAAATAATTACACATACCGAGTTCTATTAAATAATCTAAAAGAATCTGATTTAAATACAAATACATACGATTTAAATAGAGATCTAGCCGAACGGCTATGAATACGGACGGACATAGTTAAATGCATTCCGAGATTATTATATTGGTGTAGAATATAAAAAAACAATACTACTCAAGTTCATTATATGATAAATTTTTATGCGTTTTCAGATACATATTTAATAGATTTCCGTGTTGTCTAGAATAAAATACAAAAAAACTAATTATTGCACTTGGAAAATCTTTACTTAAATGAATATAATTTACTTCTGGACTACTTCTGGACATCTGCAAATATTGGATTTCATCTACATAAATGAAATCTACTTTTCAGAATTTTAATAATTTTCTCAGTTTTTTACCGAACTTGTCAAAATACAGAAAACTGTCTATGTGTTTTATATTAAGTTTGAAAATATTTATAACCAATAAAATAAAATATTAAAACCAAATATTATTATTTTTTTTTAATTTTATTTAAATTTTATTTAAATAATGATTTATTTAGAAAATTTTTAGCCACAAATTTTTCTGTGTACTTACACTTTAGCAACTGAATTCATTATCGTAGCACTCGAATTGAAACAATGTTGGCCTTGAGTTCTATATATACATATATTTCAGATTATAAAATACACAAAATGGAAATTGTTTACACTAAGTATGGAAAATAATGTCACTTAAATGACCCCCGTTTTCAGCTTCGTAATGATGGGCTCGTTTGAGAAAATTTTCCATAGCATCTTTAACAATTTGTCTCTGTAGCACTCGAATTTCTGCAACAATATTGGCTTTGAGTTCAAGGATTGTCTCGACCTTGATCACATATACTCGCTCCTTCAAATAATCCCAAAGAAAATAGTCAGGTACTGACAAATCCGGCGAACGCCCTGGCCAATTAATTTCCGAATTTTTGGAAATTATTCGCTCTCCAAAAATTGTACTTAAAAGTTCCATTGTATCTCGGACAGTGTGGGCAGTGACTCAATCCTGCTGAAACCACATCTCGAATATGTTTTCAAGAGTATAACGTAAATAATATTCTTCTCCATTTACCGTTACAACTCTTCAATGTTGATTTTCGAAGAAGAAAGGCCTAATGCTATTTTCAGATGTAATACCACACCATACTATACACCTAATGGGGTGCAATTGACGTTGATGAATGGTTTTTGGATTTTCAGAACCCCAGAACCTACAGTTTTGCTTATTAAAAAAGCTAATGAAATAAAAATGGGCTTTATCACTCATAATCAGATTTTCAGTAAATTTTATTTCATTTCTGGCTAACTTATGAAATTTAACTGCAAAATTTAGACGTTGCCGATAAACTGTGGGTTCAATTCTTGCACCAATTGCGCATTATATGGGAATAACAGTAAATCTTTTTTTTTTTTTAATGCACCGTAGTGACGTACTAGCCATTCCTAGCTGAGCAGAACGCATTCTGGTAGATTTTCTGGTGGTTCATTAACACTTTGCTCTACACGTTCAATATTTTCCGCAGTGCGAATTAAATGTCGTCTACCGGTTCGAGGCAAATCACTTACGGTGCCATGCTAGTGGTGACGATAAACTAAGCAACAAATCATCGACGATATGCTATTTGCGTTAAAATAATTGATCACTGATTTAAATAAAAAAAATTCTAATATTATGGTTTTTTGTTCAGTTGTGAATCTCCCCATTATTTATTCTCCAGGCGTTATTTATATAATAATAAAAAAAAATAAAATAAAATAATAAAAATAAATATATAAACGAAAAAGTTATTACATTTTTAAACTACATGGTGGCTTTTGCTCCACCCAGTACTTTTTCCCCTTCTCAAATTTTGCTTCGTTCTTGTTTTGCATTTTATGTATGGTAATTTAATATATGTTTTCTTTTTTGAATTCTCAATAAAATTTGCAGTAAAAAAATATATATTTTAATCATCCTTCACAATAGAATTTGTAATATATGTACAAAGAAAAGTAAGGTCATATGTATATATGTCATATAAATCCATAAACCCGGAATTCTTCATACATATATAGTTATTCTTTTTAATAATACCTTTTTTCTCTTGTTAAAATTCATACTTTTTTAAAATTACTATGTATCTACTTTTTTGGAAATTAGTACCTTTTTTGTATATAGTTACGTTTCTTATAAAATGTTACCTTTTGCAAATTGGTACTTTTTTAAAATAATAATTTGAAATTCTTTCTTTTTTGAACTGAGCACTTTTGATTAAATTTATTTCATTTATTGATTCTATAAAATAAGAAGTAATTTCTTAAAGATTTTAATTACATATATTTTTTTTTCTAATAAGTTACCATTTTGAAATTTATTATGTTTCCTCCGCAAGTTAGTAGTACCTTTTTTTGTAAATTTTTGTAATTGGTTTTTTAAATAGCCACTCTTTTTTTAAATTTTTATTTTTCTGAAAAATTAGTACCTTCTTTTTGAAAATTTAAAAATTTTTAAACAATAACACTTTTTTCAATTGGTACTTTTTAAGAAATTTATATTTTTTGTACGTTGGTATATTTCTAAAGTTAAAATTTGGTACCTTTTTTTTAATTACTAATTTTTAGTTTTTTTTTACTGGAAATTATTGTCTTTGAATTGGTAATTTTTGGAATATTGAAACGTTTTTAATTCTTATTAATTTTGTGGATTTGTGTCCATATCTCAGCTTCTTGTGAACCGATTTAGTTGATGTCTTCTACAAAAAAACGAATAAATGTATGATAAATTGTAAAAGAAATACGTTCCACATTTAGTGCAATCGTAAATCTATTTGTAACTAGCTGACGGTCATGCGGAAGGAAATATTTATTTCTATTCTCCTGTCTATTAGGACCCATAATATATGGGGTCCCAGATGAATATTGCAGAAGTTCCAAAGGATATAAAAATCTTTATACATCCTTGATACCTAAGGTAAATGATATCAAAACGACTGACACAATATACCAGATAGAAGAAAAATTATTAATTGAAAAAACGCCACGAGTGTGCGTTTTTAAAATAGGCTTTAATTTTCTCTAAAAATATAAATCTATGTCTCTTGAAGTAGAAGTAAGCAAGAAATTTGTAATGATCGAAATGCCTAAATACTGTAGATGAACATTTATCTAGATTTACTTCATTTGTTAACAAAAAAAATTCTAACAAATCACTGTTAAATTCTAAAGAATTTATAGCAGCTTATTTTAACCTCCTTGGAGAAATATAACCAACTAAGCCATTTAAGGGCAAACAACATGAATTTTTTTGTCTCGTCTGCCATTCACTAGACAAAATACACAACATATTTACTACTAAAAATAAAGATTATGGCGGAAAAAATAAACTGAATTACATATATATAAAGATTATGATTCAATTACATTTTTTTAAATTAAAGTTCAACGGAATAAAATTGAAAACATAAGAAGACACACAAAAAATCCCAAAAGATATTTGGTGTTTATTTGTCTTAAACCAAACCTTGTTTTTAACGTTGGTGACCTTTAAAGAAAACGAAAACGAAATCTTTAAGAAAAAAAATAAATAATTTTAAAACACAAGAAAAAAAAAAAGAGAGAAAAAAACTATAACGTGAATCCACCCACCTTTCTACACCTCTTATTTAATTCAGCCACCTTAAGCCATTTATATAGCCGGGAAAAAAATAATAAGCTACTCTTGTTTTTTATTAGCTTTATTGATAGAGCTAATAAAATATTAACAATAAGATCATCATTGTAGTCATCATCAGAGGCAACAAGTCTTCCATATAGTCCACCATAACAATAACAGCAGTCAGTCAGTAAAGTTTATGCCTCTGAGAATTGCCCAAGAGTTGTGGCTTTTATGTTGGGTCGTGATCACGAGCAGCTAAAAAAGCTGCAAAGTGTTATCCAACCAGGTAACAAAGGAATAAACTTAAATTTGTTATATTTTTTCTTGTTCGTTTTTAAATACAATTGCAAAATATAATAAAATTTAATTGGCAAACTTCATTAAAAAAATATGGGGTGAAAAATTTCACACTGATGGTGTTTGAATTTTAAATGTTCCTTGGATGACCGTTTTTCTTTTTTTAGGTTTTGTTAACCTTTGAAGTCTTTAATAGAAAAAATATTGTGTTGTATATTTTTTTTTTCTTCAGCATTACCGTTGAGAATTTTAAAAAGTGTCCAAAAAGAGGATTTAAAAAAAGTCGGCAAAAAAGAGGATTTCAAAAAATTCGCTATAAAAGGGGATTTCATCAAAAGGATCAACTGCTTCAATACCTAAAAAACTCCTTCAAATTTGTTTATTTGATAAAAAAAAACAAAAGATATTGTATTTTAAAATTAATAAAACTAATAAATAAATTTTGCTAATAAATTCAATTTTAAAAATAATAAAAAAATAATTTATTTATAATAATTTTTATTATAGCAAAAATAAAGATTTATTCATAGAAATGCTGAACATCTCAGCTGAAAATGATCACATATAATTATATATATGTACGTTTATATGGTATATTATATATGTTTCGGATATCAAAATTGAGGGTATATGACCGTATATTTTCACACATATGTCAGAAACGCTATTGTGAATGATAATTAAACTATTTATACTCCACACCACCATAGGTGGTCGGACTTTAATGACATAAGGACGAAGTTTATTGAAAATGGTTATGATCGGTCCATTATTTCACCTAGCCCCCATACAAATGTCTTTCCGGAATAGGGTTTAAACAATCATAAATGTCTTAAATAGAGCAATATTTTAATGAAATTCAGTGTAAGGAAGTCTTGCATAAGTTTTAATCTTTGTGCCAAATTTCATGAAGATCGGTCCATAATTGACCATAGCTCCCATATAAAATCTTCTTCCGAAAATCATCTTAACGTTCATAAATCACATACACATGTCAGTATATGGTTTATATCCGACACAAATAAGTTTTATATAACTAGAAATCATGGTGACAAATTTTATGACAATCGTTCCATAATTTACCATAGCTATCGTATAAGCCCACTTTCGGGAATCATCCTAAAGTGCCTAAATTCATATAAATGTTAGTATTTACGTAATATTTTGTATTCGTATATTTTATTTTAGACTTAGTAAAAGTATCGCTTCACAATTGCCCACATGTCTAATATAAGACGCAATGGTATGGGGTATCATATGGTCGGGCTTGATAACTATATCTTTCATATTGTTTTTTTTTTTTTTTTGTTTTTTTTTTTTTTTTTTGTTTTTTATTAATTACATTAAAAATGCAAAAATTAAAGCGTAATATAATTAAATTATTTTATTTGACACATAAATTAAATAAAAATTACTAACATACATTTTGTCGAAGTAGCAGTGGACTTGTCCTTTTAGATGGCATTCAGGTATAACATCCTTTTTAAAATGTCTTCACTATTACGCCTTGAAGACTATTTTCATCCATTAAATATTCAATAAAATATATATTTAAAATGTTTTTAATTATACTTGGATTTCTTAGTATTGGTGTCTCTGCTTGCCTGACTGAAATATGCAAAATTAAAAGTGCGATCATGTTTATTAATAATATTCGCACACTTAGTTAATGAACTTAATTGAAGAAAATTTCTTAATTATTATTATTTTTTTTTATAAAATAGTAATTGTTTGAATTTTTATTTTTCAATTTATTTTTAAATATCAAGAAGTTAATACTATTTCTCAGAAAATATTTAAGACAGTAAAATTAAATAAAAATAAGAGCTTTTTGCATATAATTCACTAATAAAGCATCATACGTGTTTTGACGTTATTACCATATTTATAGACAACGAAGTTTCCTATAAATTCCTTGAAATACATTTTCATGTACTTTTATTGGTTAAAGAGTTATAATGTATTTTATATTTGATTTAATATATCGCCTGCCACTTGAATAGGGAAACACATTTTTTTTAACTTTAATTAAGTATATCCCCTAAACTAAATTCAGAAAAAAATAATTTTTTGCGCAACCAAATTTCAAAGTGTTGGCTTTAGTTTCCTGAAGAAATAAAAAATATACATATTTTGTTATACTAAAATTATGCATTTATTTAAAGACATGTATTTCTGTGGTACTATTTCGTGTGTCACTTGAATAAGGAATTATTTTAATATTAATCAGGAAGGATATGATTTGAATTTCTTTCAATATAAACGGCTAGAGAATTTTTAATTTGTTAGTTTTTAAATAGATTTTATTCAGAATGGGATGTGGCAAGGTTCTTAATAACTCTGAAAAAGAAAAAATTCTGATTTTGAAATCCCTGGGTCAGAATTCGGTCCAAATAGCCAAAAACATTAATAGAGGAAAGACAGTTGTGTACAATTATTTAAATAACGTGGAAAGATATGGAAAAAATATGAAAGGGTGGAAGAAAATGGCAACAACTCCAAAAAAAAAGACGAAAAATTCTTAGAATTACATCAAATTCCGCCATGTCAGTTTCATAAATACATGAAAAAAGTGGAGTCAGTGCCAGTCTAAGAACAGTACACCGTATTTTAAAGTCGTGCCCATACATAGCCCGATGAAAACTGCAAAAAATCACAACTTAATGAAAAATGCAAATCACAACGTCTACAGTTTGCCAAAAATACAATTACACAATGACGCAGACACAGCCGAGAGAGCGGAATAATTGTATGGGGTGCCATTTCGTATTATGGTACCATAGAATTGGTTTTTGTATCCAACAAAATGACTGCAACGACTTACAAAAACATTCTGGAGGAAGGATTTCCAAAATTTAATGATTTCTTTGGACCCATACCTTGGAAGCACCAAACGACAACGCTCCGATTCATTACGCCAGAGCAGTAAAACAATGGATTAATCAACAAGGTGTTCAACTTTTGGATTGGCCCATATTCACCAGACCTGAATCCAATGGAAAATGTCTGGGGTTGGCTTGCAAGAAAAGTTTATGAAGGAGGAAAAAAATTTGAGATGGTAGAATCGTTAAAGGTTGCAATAACGGAAGCATGGAGTTCAATTTCGCTAAATTACTTAGAGTCATTATACAAGTCGATGCCAAATCGCATTTTTGAGGTTATTTCTAAAAATGGTGGCAGTACTCTTTACTAATTGAATGCTAGAAGATAATAAATTTCATTTTTATAACCTAAAATTTAAAAATAAATTAAAGTTTGCTTAGTTTTAAAATATTCACGAAAACGTACCACAGAAATACATGTCTTTAAATAAATGCATAATTTTAGTATAACAAAATATGTATATTTTTTATTTCTTCAGGAAACTAAAGCCAACACTTTGAAATTTTGTTGCGTAAAAAATTATTTTTTTCTGAACTTTAGTTTAGGAGATATACTTAATAAAAGTTAAAAAAATGTGATTCCTTATTCAAGTGGCAGGCAGTGTATTTGATATATGGTTCATATAAGAAAATTGATTTTATTTATGAAACTGTATATGATAAAAATTTTACATGTAATTTCCATATATGACAAAACAGTTCATATATTTTACCATATATTGTAAACTGTTCCCTGTATGAATTCACACACTTTTATATATAAATCCATACATAACAATATATCGTCGTACGTGGGTCCGATAAAAATATATGATAATTTTCACCCGGGATATTAAAATATGTAAAATAATTTTAATTGAAGTAATGTAACTTTAAATGAAAATATAATGGGAAAATAGGGAAAACGGTTGAAAATTGTCATATTTTAAAACTAATAATTATACCTTATGTATTTCTATAAAGTAATGTTTTAATTATGAGAGCTTTATACTTCCTTTTTCAATTATTATTTTTTATATGCTTAAAGTTACCAGTTAGGTAGCAAATGAGGTATTGTACAATTTTTATTGCCCAGTGTTGAAGGTTAATTTGTTTGTAATTTTTTGTTGAACTTTTCCTCTAGAAATAACAAAATATGCTACAAATATGCAATAAAAATCACTAAATGCAAAAATATGCCGTTAAGGGTAAAATATGCACTTACAAATCGATGCCAAAGTATTTTATTTGTTCTGAAATGGATAAATATTTTATCAATGGCTTCATTAAACATTTCGGAAAAAATATGCAATTACATATTTGTGGTTTTCCTGATAATTAACATAGTATCAAATGTTTTAAAAATGCCATTAAAAACTACAAGACTAACAACCTTAAATCCAACTTATGCCCCTCTTCTGTATCTGGATTTTACGTTCCGTCTGTAGACGAAAATCAACCACAAATGGTATTCTCTATGTCGATATAATTCTTTCGTTAGAGTTACGTGGTTTAGGTCTATGATGTTGCCCATGTTAACAGCATTATAAATTGGAAATATATTTAATTGATTTTTTTCTACAATTTTAGATTTCTTTGTATATGAAAATACTGAGTATAATAATATGACAATTATAAATTTAAAAAAAATAAATAAAAATAGAAAAATACAATTTATATTAAAGATAAAGTATAACGAATTTCGAATAATTTAAAATGTTTATTTTATTTCGAACATTTTTATGGTTGATGCGTGTTGATGGGCTTCGGAAAAATAAAAGAGTTGTTCTTTAAAATTTCAGATTATAAAAAAATATTTAAAGAAACATTATTTGCTTCATGAAAAGAAAATTTAGTTTTTGTGTTAGGTAGACATGTCGCAAACAGATTTCACTTCTAATGCATCTTTTTCGAACAGACGCAACGCTTAGTAAATGAGTTCTGTATATAAGATCTTCGGATAGGAAGAAAGCTTTTCTGTTTTTAGCCCATCTTCGATATAACTGAAATAGAATGTACCTTACCACCATCACCGTTTTGCAAACCAATATTTGCTTTTTATTTTCAGTGACAAAAATTGCCTTTCTAGGCTTTTTTTTAAGTAAGTAATCTCGGACAATATAAGAAGGTTGGTGATAAAGAGTTTTATATTTGTTGGATTGATTATATGTTCCTATATACGTTTACGTATCTCCTATTAAGCCCCACTTCCTACACAAACACTTTAAAATGCATAAGTCCCATATATGTAAATATTAGTGTAATCATAACGTTGAACACTAATAAGTTTTTGCGATCCAAAACTGTCCACAGCTTCCATATAAATGTCATCAAATTTTAGTAGGATAAGTCCAAATCCCTTTAATTCATATACAACTAAAAATTTATTTCTGGAAATTGCTGAAGTCAACCGTTTTGAAATTAAGCAGTGCTCTTGTGGAACAAAATATTGCTACATAATTTTTTAAGAAAAAATATATACTAAAATCATTTCTACCACCGAAACGATAAGAAAATAATAAGTGACTGTTTTTGGCATTTGAATCGACTAATATCGACTTACATAATAACAATTTTTGAGTCAAATAACGTAATAAATTGTCATTATCACAGACAAAAACCCAAACAGTCTCAAATGACATAGAGATTATGAAAATAAAAACTCAATAACATTTCAGTCGGAAAGTGGTAAAATTTGACATTTATAATCGGGGCATTAGTATATTTTACAAGTAGAAAATATTAAAAATGTAATTACGTTACACAAAATGTCTTTACAACAAGCTAATCATCTAAATACATTAAACACATCTTAAGTAATTGTAATACCAAAGAAATATTACACATACTTTAAGCCTATTTGCCAATATCAATTATACCTACACGCAGAGAAAAAATATAGTTGTAGTGACCATAATCTAAGAGTAACATATTATGATTGGAACATATGATCACAGCGAAAAATAAAAATGATTATAAGTTATAATTATTATGTTTCTATTTTATCATATTGTGTTTGAGTTTATAGTTTGCTTTCTCATGTTATAATTCTAGTTTTACATATAATTGTACAATCTTACTACGTCATTATCCCATTCTATCAGACTATGATTTGATGTTATTTTATTATATTATATTATATTATATTATATTATATTATATTATATTATATTATATTATATTATATTATATTGTATTATATTATATTATATTATATTATATTATATTATATTATATTATATTATATTATATTATATTATATTATATTATATTATATTATATTATATTATATTATATTATATTATATTATATTATATTATATTATATTATATTATATTATATTATATTATATTATATTATATTATATTATATTATATTATATTATATTGTATTATATTATATTATATTATATTATATTATATTATATTATTATATTATATTATATTATATTATATTATATTATATTATATTATATTATATTATATTATATTATTATATTATATTATATTATATTATATTATATTATATTATATTATATTATATTATATTATATTATATTATATTATATTATATTATATTATATTATATATATTATATTATATTATATTATATGTATAATTATATTATATTATATTATATTATATTATATTATATTATATTATATTATATTATATTATATTATATTATATTATATTATATTGTATTATATTATATTATATTATATTATATTATATTATATTATATTATATTATATTATATTATATTATATTATATTATATTATATTATATTATATTATATTATATTATATTATATTATATTATATTATATTATATTATATTATATTACATTATATTATATTATATTATATTTACATTATATTATATTATATTATATTATATTATATTATATTATATTATATATATTATATTATATTATATTATATTTATTATATTATATTATATTATATTATATTATATTTATATTATATTATATTATATTATATTATATTATATTATATTATATTATATTATATTATATTATATTATATTATATTATATTATATTATATTATATTATATTATATTATATTATATTATATTATATTATATTATATTATATTATATTATATTATATTATATTATATTATATTATATTATATTATATTATATTATATTATATTATATTATATTATATTATATTATATTGTATTATATTATATTATATTATATTATATTATATTATATTATATTATATTATATTATATTATATTATATTATATTATATTATATTATATTATATTATATTATATTATATTATATTATATTATATTATATTATATTATATTATATTATATTATTATTACCACATTGTCATGTTATGATTCCATTTTTTCATATTATTATTTTAGTTTGTCATATTATTATTCAATCATATGATAGTTAAAATAAACCGTATTAATAAAAAATTTTTTTTACAAATTTTTTATTGAAATAAAAAAAATAAAAGAGAAAAAATATTTTCATATTATTTCTTCATTAATTATTGTACCACCACATGTGGTTCAAGATATGCTTTTTTAACTAAACCCTTTAATGGTAGTTAAGTGATATCTTATACTGCTTGAAGTGGAACCAAACCTTATCTATTTATATTTATTCATACATAAATTAAATGAGAATTACAATTTAATTTATTTATTTATTATATATTATAATTTATTTGATTTTTCCACTAAGTTTGTGAGAAGGATAAGTTTTATATTTATTTGAAACATTTTATTATCATGAGAATAATAATGTTATTATGGTTTAAAAACAGAATATGGTTTAGAAACAAGGAAAATACTGCAAACATCTAATGATTTTAGAAGTAATTATATTTTTTTATATTAATAAAATATTGTTTCTGGTAAAGATATTTAAAAACATATAATTATTGCAGTCAATCATATTAAAATTTTGATTGAGTGTAAACATTTAATGACAAAATTTAAACAAAAACATCGTTAGCACGAACACAGTTATCAAAATTCAAGAAAATTAACAATGAGAACATATAATATTAATATTATTATAGTGATAATGCTGTAACCATGTTTTTTCTCTGTGTGTACTAAATAATATCTATAAACTTTTAAGCACATTACAATTTTATGCTCAATACAATAGATTACCTTAAGGTAAATGAAAAATTACAAATGCAATTTCAGCTATTTATTGAAAAAAAGGAAATCAATTGAATTATGCTTTTCAAGTGAATTGCCCAATGAATTACACTTAAATATCAATGACATTTGACACAAGAGACAAATGCATCATCATTTTTATGATATAGTAAAGTAACCATAAAATACAACATAAAACCACACATGGTGCTGGAAAAGAGAAAAAAATGCGATGAATGGAGTAAATCGACAAACTTATAAGCCTGCTTTGACTATTATACTACGTATTTGAAAGAGACTTACACACAAAAATTACAAATAAATAACCCAAGAGTAACCACAAAATCATGTGAACAAATAAAAATGTGTTTTTAGTGTATTTTCAACTAAACCACTTTTCTAATGTGGTTGGTATTTAAGATTTATTGGTTTGTTTGTGAAAAAATTCGTTTTTTACTTTATTCATTAGAAGCATTGAAATGAAACCGATTTTTGTTTATTAAAAAATAAAAAAAAATAAAAAACTACGAAGTATACTGGTTGCCACTGTTGCCAGGAAGTGAGAAAAAAGAGAATAAATTGAACTTTAAAATAAAATAAGGCCAGACAAATACTAAAGCAATAAAAAATCGAATTTCCATACAAATTTGGATTATATTTCATATGAAAAATATCCCAATTTTTTGAAAAGATTCGTTATTTTGTAAATATAATTAATTCTTGTTTAATAAATTTAAAATTTTTGGGCGATTTTTCGCTTTTATAATAATTTTTCTTAAAATTATATTTATTGTTATATTACTTTAGTTTCTATGGTTAAGAGTGTATTAAAAAATTATTATAATAAATAATTAATTAAATAGGTTCATATAATGAGTTAAGTTATATTTAATATAGAGGATGAAGCCCCGCAGTCGACAATTTTTGTAAAATATAAAAAATTTCATTTTTTTTTTGCAAATTAATATACAATAATTCTTCAATGAATGATTCTGTAAAAATAAATTAGTAAAAGCAAATAAGGAATGTTTTTCATCTTTGTTGAAATACTAAAATTTTATCTTTTTTAACGCAATTTTAAGAATCAAAAAAAAAAAAAAAAAATCCTAGAAAAAAGTTAGAAGCTAAAACGAAAATTTTGAGACTAAAACCAAAATAAAAAGGCTAGATTTAACCTTAAAAAGGCTAAACTGGCAACACTGCAGGTTGGTCTATTTGGTATTTAATACGGAACTGGCATCTTTGTTTATAAAAAATGAAACACAATTAATTGTGACTTAATCATTATGAAAAACAGTATGCCTTTGGTAGGGTACCATGACCTAATATTCAACAACACAAATTGTCTTTCATCAGTTTTTTGTAACAAAAAAAAAAAAACTTTTAACCAACTAAATATCTAATGCTTTTTGGCCATCTGTAACAAAAATAAAAAAAAAATACCTCCCATACTCATTTATATTTTAGCAATTCCATATACACGTATTAAACTGTATGTAAAAAGAAGTTATGTATGAATATTGGTTGCGATCTTATGAATGCAATCAGATAAAAAACTATATTTTATGAGTAAATTCCATGTAATTTTTCCGGTATTTGAAGGCATGAAAAAGTGTCTTTATGTGGAAAACAGCAAAATAAAAAAACATACTGCTCATCTATTCATAATTCGTCAAACAATTCGATGTAACAAATAGTTGGTCCAACTACATGTTAAGTCCAAATTATCCATACATATGTATATTATTATGTTATGTATGTTAGAAGATGATACACCACCACTCTGTGTGGTTAATATTGTGGGTTAGATAAAGGATGATGAAGAAGAACATAATTATGATGGTGATGTTTGTAGTTGTTTCTAAGTTGTTTAAAACTAATGTAATTGTTATTGCAGTTGTTCGTTTGCTTTTTATTGTTGTTGGTGGATTTCATGTCTCTGATGACCACATGACCAATTGGCCCCAAAAATGGTTAGACCTCATGTATTTATCTTTATATTCTATGTATGTATAAAATGTGGTACAGTGGTTCTAAAAAGCTTTTTTTTTTGGAAATAATTATGTAACTTGTGAACCGCTGGAGATATCTGAATAAAATTTTGCATGGCCAGAAATGAGGTGACTATTAGGCTATAACCAAATTTTGGTTCTAGTATCACGCGATTACAATTTTTTTTTCGGCTCATTTTGGAATAAAAACCTTAGCCACCAAAATGATTTTTGGAAATCTTCCGAATAAAATATATTCATTTAAAATAAAAAATTTTAAATATTTTATTATACAATAATAAAGTGAAAAAAAATTGTTTTATTATTAAAAAACATAAATTTAAAAAAACACTTCAAAAACATAAATTTTAAAATGCGCGTACTACAATCTAAAATCTTAAACTTATGGGCTGTAAAATTAAAAAGGTGTACGTGCAAAGTATATAATTAAGAGTGTGTTTAGAAACCTTTTAGAATTTTGAAAATTGATTAGATTTTTTATATTTATTTATTATTGTTGTATTTTCAACAAAGGTTTTTTAAGACGTCAAACAATTTTCTTACTTAGGAAAAACCTAAGGGGTGGAAAAAGAGTACTTAAATTTTCAATCATAAGACAGTTTTACGAACATAATACCGGCCCTAAAAATTCTATATTAAATTTCTCAAAAAGCAGTGTTGCCATTTTAAACACTTTTAGCGTTAGCTTTAGCATTTGAAAAGGTTAAAATGCCTTGAAAATTTTTAAAAATATGCTAAATGCTTTATAGTACTTTTTACAGTATTTTTATATCAATATTTTTGATTTTTTTTTTAATTTCTTAGTAGACGGCATTAGTTATCAGTTTTAAATTTTTTTTTAATATTACAGATAATTGTGAAGAGAAATTTTACAAGAAACAAGTGCAACAAAAATATCAATTTTCTTTACAAAACAGTTTAGCATTGCATTTGCTGATGTAGAATAACTTAGCATAATTTTTGGAATGATTTATCACTTTTTCAATTACATTTTCTGGCGACAATGCAAAAAAGGTTCAAAATTAATAAAATTTTAAATCTTAATTTCATCAAAAACTTAATATTTCAATTAAAAAGAAACCAAAATTTCCCAAAGTAATCGAAATTTAAATTTCATAAAAGTATGCAAAACTAGAAATTTATTAATAAAGTCATTTTCGATCTTAAAAAAGTTTTGTAGTAAAAATTTCAATTTCAATAAAAATTTTCAATTTCACCAAAAAGTCGAAAATTAAGATTTTTTTCTTTAAAAATCAAAATGTTGTAAAAATTCCACACTATCTTAAACTGAAAATTTTTCAGTAAATTGGAAAGCTTTTTTATCCATAAGTTGTAGAAGAGGTCATTGAAAACCAAATTAATACCACATTCTGCGCATATGTTGCTTCGCTGTTTCATTGGAATTATTGAAGCTTCTTTAACCCAGTGTCTTTTAAAACATGTATGGCCGTTTTTAAATTGGTGGATTAGGATTATTCTAAAGCTGCGAAATTAATTAATTTTTAAACTTTTCTATTTACTGATTTAGTTTGAATTTTTGGTATTTTCATCTTACTCCACAAATCGTAAAGTTCATTTGAGATAATTTTATACCTCTCGTTTTGGGCATCTCTGAAGCACCTAAAGCAACTAAAATTTCCCTAAGAAATCTTTCAATTATCATTTTTTTGGGTTTGGCATTTTGCTCAACTGATGTAATGGAATGACGATATCTGGAATATTTCTCCAGATTGCTATGCTATTCTTAAATTTGGTCAAAGTCTTTATCCACATTTTAGCATTTTTCAAAACGCTTAAAAGATTTCTTTTAAAACCCATTATTTTTAAGTATTAAACACAAACTCGGAATATTTAAAACAAGTAATGATTTAAAAAAATTTAAATTTTGAATATTAAAAGCAATGAAATTACATGACGCTTTTATTTTAATGATTTCTAAACTTTACGGCGTCTTGTGGATGAACCAAAAAGTAATACCATTTTTTTTAACAATTTTCAATGGCTTATTAGACTATGCTAGGGCCGGCCATTTTGATATTTGCAAAAAAATATAAAAAAGTTATAGCTCTAGTGTCTATGAGTTGATTTGTTGGAGTACAGATTCCTAGCGGGTTAAGGGGGTAGAGGGCGGCTTCCAAAGTTGGCCATCTCGGGTATGTCATTTCATTTATAATATGACAGAAGAGAAATATTATATATAGGTAGTTATTGTAAAGCTATAATAAAAATACCCTCATATGTCTAGGTTATCTCTTTTAGTTTAAGAGATATTCTTTGACTTTGTTTTTTTTAGTTCTTTTTTATTGGCGGGATTAATGTTGCTCCTAAAATTTTCTTAAAATATTCATCACATTTCTAACAAAAATTTAAATAATATAAATACATGAATCCGATAAAAAGCTCTATTAATCTGAATTCGGAATTATAAAAAAACTACATATTTTTTGGGGTGGCAATATTTGTTCACTTATAAAATTTGTTTTTTATTCTGGGCTATATAATTGTTTTAATGTTTTCAGAAGAAATCTTAATGTAAATATATGTAAAGTAAATCTGGAGGCAGCGTGGGGCAAAGGTCTCCCCACAAACTTTGTCAATTTTT
This sequence comes from Protocalliphora azurea, assembly GCA_932274085.1. Classification (NCBI taxonomy): domain Eukaryota; kingdom Metazoa; phylum Arthropoda; class Insecta; order Diptera; family Calliphoridae; genus Protocalliphora; species Protocalliphora azurea. The sequence goes on from OW026522.1 coordinate 118,735,929, forward strand.
ATTTTTTTTATTTTTTTGTTTAATTCTCAAATTGAGATCAACATAGCATTATTTTAATTATATACCACAATATGTAATTATAACGGCATGGTAACCATTTCAATGAAAAAAGTAAATTTTTTAACACGTTTTATACGGATTGAGATTTTGGGTATTTTCATGTAAAAAAACACCTCATTTCTGGCCATGTGAAATTTTATTGAGATATCTCCAACGCTTCACAATTTAAAGGATTATTTAAAAAAAAAAAAAAACAGTATTTTGGAACCACTGTGTGTGGTTTGTTATGATAACTTGGTAAAAGCCTAAGTCTGGCACAAATTTTGTTGTTGTTTTTTTTCACTGAAAAACAACAACACGAAATAATGCAATGCAACATATGTGAACACAGTAAACATTTAGGTTGGAACAGTAATAAAAAATAGGGAATGCAATTTCCCATTTTGAATTCTCTGGAAAGCGGGAAAAAAGCATCCCAGGAACCCTCATTAAAAATGGTAGCTAGAATTAATCGATCTGATGCAAGTTAAAATATCCAATGATCATGGACATTAATTTTAGTGCCTTTAAAAAACCCGAGAATCTCTGACGAAATTATTTTGTCTAAGTGTTGGAAGATTAATGATATACACCATAGCAATGCTGCAAAGTGTGAAATTTGACCTTCCGAATGGACCACCTACAGCGTAGCCGCGGCACCATTTTAATGAAATTATCTCTAAAAAGTAAATATTAAGGGTTGTTCTTTCGGGTCATGAAAAAGATTTCGACATCCAATTCTTTTTTAAAGGGTTTTATTTGGAATTAGAAAACAAACTCTAAATGGATCACCCTATAAAAAATAATTATCATGTAAATTTATAGACTTTCATAGTGTTTTTATGCTCTCCGGAAGGAGGCTAATGGATGAATACAGAATAAGACTTTGTTAGGCAATGAAATAGCCGATGAGCTAGCTCGTAAGAGCTCGGATTTGAACAGGTCTTTTGTGGAAATATCGGTTAGGATTCTGATTGGGTCATATTTCATGGCCATAAGGGAATGGACTATAGGTAGAACGAATAGTGCTTAGGGAAGTAGATCGGACTGCAGGGTATCTAGAGCATTATGACCTAGTTTTAAACCAGCAGATTCGAAGCAACTTCTGGGCATGAGTCGTGGGAATCTAAGAATCATTGTTGGCATTATTACTGGTGACCTCGCAACAGGGAATATGACCAGTAAGTGGGACACTGGCGCGTCAAATTTTTGCAGGACGCGCGATGATATGGATGAGCTAGAGACAGTGGAGCATATACTCTGTCACTGTGTAGGGCTTCAGCAAAGTAGACTGAGGTGGTTTGGGAGCCATATTCTGCACAAACTAGAGGAGGCGCGGGGTTCGTAATGAGAATAAAGTGGCTTAGAGGTAGTCAGGGTTCCACACCTTTCTTATTTTTTTCTTATATTTAAATAATCTTCTTTTCAATCTTATGGTATATTCTTCTAAGATTTTTCTCTTTCTTTATCTATCAGCTTTCTCTATTATCTATATAGGGATCACAATGGACAGAATGGTCTCTGGGTTTAGGCGTGAAGACGCACCCCTTTTTAACGGAAAAGTTCTTGAAAAACATAGGACTTTCTGTCTGCACCCGTGCGAAATATAATTGAAAATTTAAAATTTGAGCCTTTTGATTTTACTTCATATTGAAAAAGTATGAACAAATTATTGCCTAAATATGTATGAAGCAAATAATTTTTTAAATACACTTTGGTACAGTGAAAAATCACTCGAAAAATAACATAGTTTTAAAAATTTTCAATACAATCTCAGAATTTTGAATTATGCTTTGTTTTGGTAGGTTCCTTTGTAAATGTATCTCTATTATTATTTTGTTGATTTTTTGTTTTTAAGCTTTTTTGAAAAGTATAGGAATCAAGCTTGAAGCAGATTTGTAAACATTAAAAAAATAATAATAAATTTTTGGAGATTCAATGCAATTCGTTAAGAATTTTTATACTAAAGGCTATAATACAACGATGCAATAATTTTTAAAGATATTTTTGTTGCATATGCATAACAAGATTTAGATTCTTAAAATTAGACAAAAACTGCAGAACTTATTCGACTGTGTGTGGAATGACTTCCCATCAGTTTCAGGTGGCTATCCCGAACAAGTTACATAACAGCACTACTAGTTACTTTATTAACTACGTGGCTAGTCACCTTAACATGAGTATGTCATATTTTTGCTCACACAATCACCTCCATGGCTGCGAAATGGCACTTTTGTACACACACAATTATTTTTTTGGTTACATTGGGCTAGTAAAAATTTATTGTTATCTTCTTTTCGACTTCTTCACACTTACTATAGGGTCAGTAAAGTTTCAATCGCCACCTCCATGACTACAAAGGGAAGGTAAAGTTTTATTTTGCATCACGAATGTTCACAAAATGTACGAAAGAGGGTAATGAAAAAAAATTTACGTGTGCTAGGTGAGTAGACACGAATGGTTACCGTCTTAAAGGGAGTAAATTGACACCGAAACACTGCTGGGTTACTTAAACTTTCCATACATATTTTATTTTTGCCCCAGAAAGTATGCTCCAAATAGAACACAAATAAGTGGCTTTGCTTTGAAATATATGGAAAATTCTTTGATAAAGTTTTGAAAATGTTTAATAACTTTTTGAGTTTTTAAGCGATTTTAAGAATTTTCATCTCATATTGTTCTAGACAAAATTTCATTTACCACTTTAATATAATCAGAATTCAAAAAGAAAAAAATTTAGAATATATATAATATTTTTACGCAATTTCCATCACGGGTTTCTTTTATCAGTACAGTTCCAAATTTTACATTAGTAATATAAATATACAATAAAACAAAGAATTAGATCTATTTAAGGTATTTTAAAAAATTTCTAGTATAGCACAGAGTTAGCTTAGTAAACTAAATAAAAACACACTTTTAGTAATTAAAATCCATTCAACATTCCCCGAAATATATTTACTTATGGATCCATAATTTAATTTTTTTTTTTTTTTTGTTTGTATAAAATTCACAAAATAAAAACAAATAATGAAGTAAAATGTCAAGTTTTTTTTGCTGACAGAAATATTAAAATTGCATAGTTCAAAAATTATATATAAAAACATAATTTAAAATCACTTTAAGTTAATATGCCTATATGTTTTAAACATTTTGAATGAAAATGATATTATGCTCAAATTTAATGGCTTCTAGTAACCTTACGATAAACGAATAAAAAAAATACATTGTTGAAAGAAATAGACAAAAAAATATGTAATTAGGAAAAAAAGATTTTATCGCAATCTTGTTGATGACGTTAACTCGAAATTTGACTTATGACGTTGTTGTATAATTTATAATTTTTAACAAATTAACATATTTCAATTAGAAAACATTATATTATGTAAATTTAAAAAACTAATTTTTATACCTTACACCATCATGTTTAATCTAATATTGTGATTCTAAAGTATACCGTTTGCCTTTATTCCGCCTTCTTCAATCTAAAAGTTAAACTTGAAATCTGATTACTATTTTTGGAATCGCCTGTCAACGTTCCTGCAAGGTCTAAGTTTAAAACCTTAAAATATTAAATATACCACTGCAAGTGATTGCTTAAAGTAGATCTGCACGCAGAGAAAAAACATGGTTACGGCATTGTCACTACAACAATATTATGGTCTCATTGTTAATTTTCATTAATTTTAATAATACTGTGTTCAATGCAATGCTTTTGTTTCAGTTTTATTATTAAATTTTTACATTCAATAAAAATTTTAATATATTTAATTTCAAAAAGTTTATGTTTTTGAATATTTTTACCGGAAATAAAATCAAAAAATATCATTATTTCACAGCTATTATATATTCTCAATCTTTTTCATATTCTTAAATCATATTTTGTTTTCAAACCATATTATTATTATTATTATCATTATTATTATTATTATTATTATTATTATTATTATTATTATTATTCACATAACAATAAAATGTTACAAATAAGTATGCTTTTTACAAATATGGTTGAAAAATTCAGTACTTGTCTGTTTGTTTGTTCTTGAATATATTTGGTTTTTAATGTTTCTTTTCCATCTTCATTAAAGTTCTCATTTAGTTTATACATGTATTAATATATATATATATATATATATATATATATATATATATATATATATATATATATGTAGACAAGGTTTTGTTATACTTAGAGTGATTGAAGTAATATAAGATATTGATTAACTATTATTAAAAGGTTTAGTACTATGATAAATGGAATAATAGTATATGATAGAATGGAATCATAATATGATAAAATGAGATAATAAAATGAAATCATAATCTGATAGAATGGTATAATATTACTACATTATTCTTATAATAATATATGAAAAATTCGAATCAAACAAAAAACAAACCCTAAAATCCGTCACAATATGATAAACTGGAATCATAACAATTATTTTTATCTATTTATAGCTATTATCATATATTTCAATCTTATATCTTGCTCTTAGATTATGGTCACTACAACTATATTTTTTCTTTGTGCGTGGTAAAAAAAAATATCAGCTAATAAGCTGAACTCTAGCATATTCCTATTGTTATTAGAGATATAGTGTCCCACCCATTAAAATTTCGGCTCTCTCTCGTTAAACAGCAATTTGAAGCCTTAAATTAGAAAAATTTCCAGGCACTGACAAAATTACTACCAAAAAATTACCTACTTACCTCACTCGACCCTGAAAATTATTTGTATATATTTTTAACTCCATAAGAGTATACCTAACCATCATGATGCGTCAACTTGGTTTTAGGAAGAAACATAGCACTATCTAACAAGTGCATAGAATTACTAATCTCATCAGAAAAAGTTTTGAGAACAAACCATATTTCTCTGCTTTATTTATAAACCAATCCCATCCTTCTGATAACGTCTGGCGTGATGATTAAATGTGAAGAAACACTACACTACTACCAGGGTATTTTCATAAATTACTAAAAAACTAATAATAGAAAGATCTCTTAAGAAAAGATCGAAAGATGTGATCTCTTCCAGGAAAATAAATCTCGGCTAGCGTTCTTCAAGGAAGTACTTTATGACCAGGTCACAAGTCCCGAACTGTTTGGAGTTCAACTGATAGTAATCATTTCTGGCTACAAAGTCCGACCGGTGTCTTAATACTGGTACCACGGGTGTCAGGAGCCCCTGGAACTTCAGTTCCAGCCTGATTAAGGAGTTGCCCCCTGGGGAGCTTTACGTGGTGGCTGTGGTTTAAACCCAAGTCGCGGGTAGAGCGTGAGCTCGGTATGGAGTTGCATTGCAACCGGGTGGCGTGACCCATAGATCGGATTAGATAGGCTCCGCTCCTAACCAAGTGGAAAGTCATATCCAAATACATGACTCCAAATTGGTACACAAGGGTGGCTTTTTTGATAGACTTGGGGGCGTTGGTGGACGCATTGTATTCACTCTGTGCGAAGAGCACTGCGAGGTTGAGTCTACATTGACAGGTTCTCAAGTAAAACCTTCGACGTTGCTTTTGCAAGTTCGCCACGGCGGCATGTCTTCTCGGATGAAATCTTTTCCTCATAAGTGGTAGAGAAAATCCTGTCATGTTACACTCTAAGATAGTTTCGGTCTTAGAGATACTGGACTTTTCTGGGGTGTATAATGGGAGAAAAGAACCTTTGCGGCCTGACCAGAGACCTAACACAATTTGCTACCACGGGAACCAGTAGCCCCTGGTACGGCAACACCTGCTTGTCGGTGTTGTTTAGACCTACACCGCAGCAAAGGGTTTATAGACCAGATGTGGTGTTGCATAGCAACACACGTCGCCAATAGTGTGACAGGAGGTTAGATAGCTCCAATTCTCTCTTTAATTGCCACCTGTGTGTTCTTAATAGGCACATAGGGGCGTCGGTGGGCGCATTGACCTCCCCCAGTGCTAAGACCACCGTGAGGTTAAGCCACCATGGCAGGTACCCACGGTAATCTTGAACACATCTGCTTTTGTAAGTATGCAATTCCACGAAATGTGTTCACATCACGCTCACTTTACGAAGAGATAACTATTTTCTTGCTCAAATAAATAAATTTAAAATTCCTGAACAGAACAAAGTAAAGTATCTCGGTATTCACATTGAAAACCATCATGTATATTCAAAAATGAATAAACTTGAATAATATCATTACAATTGTGTATACTGGGTAATTATTCCCCCAAAAACATAAAGTACCAAAAATACAACACACATAGAAAGTTGTGCATGGCAGTAATACATGCCTGTGCCAGTAACTATTTTTTATTTTAAGGCACAGGTGATGATGCCCCTTCCATAAAGATCGTTTTCCTATGATACGCATGCATCCTCATACAATTCATATATAGTGGCCATACAATATATTCATTGAAATAAAAACAAAATATATTTTCCGTATGATAACAGTTTTCTTTTTTAGATTGTTTTTCGGTATCCCTGGGAAATGTTGTTTAAAAAATTTCAATTTGCTATTTTCCAAGGAGATAATAGTTGTGAATGGTCAGAGAAAGTAAGGAATTAAAACACTAAAATAAATGCTAAAAATAATTGAAGTTGTTCAACTTTACTCATAAACATTTACTTATATATATATACTTCTTTTATGTTGTTGTGATTATAAAAAAAGGTTCAAATATGCAAAATTTCCTCTTAAGTGTATAATATGCAAAATTAGGCCATTTGAATTACTAAAATATGTTCTTAAATTAAAATTTTTCTATAAAAATATGAGAAAATTTGCTGTTTAGCCCAAAATATCCAAAAATATGCTGTTAGAATCAAAATATTAAAATGTAAGCTGTAACAAATCGATGCCAAAATTCCTAACATTGTCTGTTATGTATTTGCTTCATTTGAATCCTAGGAAAAAATATGATTTTGCATATTTTTGGTTGCCCTGCTGACAATTAGTATTGTTTTTTAAACTAAAGCTATATTCACATTTGGCAAATATTTGATAAAAATTGCGTGACCACTAGTTTTATAAAAATATTGTTCGGCGTTGTTTGATTTTACTAATTTTCTGTAAAAGAAAACAGCTTCAAACAAAATTCGATAAAATGTCAGCTAGGATTAATGATAAGTAAAATAAAAAACCGTTTCCCATTAAAAAGAGAAATTAAGTAATATTTTATAGAGTGGTTACGTAATTTTCGTCAAATGTTTGACTATTCTAAAAGTACCTTAAGTAATTTTTCATTATAGTTGTAGGGTAGTTCCAAAATATTGCGAACAAAAATTACAGTTTTAAAAATTTCATATTTTCGATTTCATATTTTCTGGTATTCATTAAACCAGTCATCGTGAATTTTATCGTTTGTGAATCAGTTCTATAGCGTTTACGGTTCATGTTTTATAGACCTTTAAAGTAGGACACCTCGCGCAATTTTGTCAAAAATGCACAAAGTTTAAGCTTAAATAACTTTTATGTGCTTTATCTAATTTTAACGAAATGGGTATAAGTGACAAGAACTGATAATCCTCTTTATCATAAAATCGTAAAAGTTACACATCTTCCTGCCACAAGGAACTCTAAAACAAAAAATATCCTTTATCCTACGATATCCTGAAAAGGGGTCTTTTAATTGTCATTATCTTTTGAGGTGATATTTACAATCAACTTGTCTTTATAGTGCAAAACTTTAAAAATGGGATTTCAATGGGATCAGAAGCTATAACAAATTGTTTATAGCAGTTAGAATAATTCTACTAACAAATTAATATCTTTTTAAGTATATACTTTCATTTTAAATTTAGTATACTTTCATTTTAAATTTAGTACCAAAACAAATGCGAAAGGGTAAAAACAAGCAGTGTTAGTTAAGATCGACCATATAATACCCTACATGGTTGTATATAGGCACTAAAATGATTATCGGAAAAAGACCTTATATGGGACCTATGGTCAATTGTGAAAAGATCTTTATGAAATTTATTACTGTAATTAATGCTTATATGAAAAATATTTATGTACAAGTTTATTTCGATATTGACAGTTATGTGAGATTTATGTACGTTTATGTATTCCCTAATGTGAGTTACATGGGAGCCATGGTCAACTATGGACCGAACATTATATAGCTTAGTGGTGCAATCTATATTTGTACAAAACTTAGTTGTGTTAAATTCTATCTCGATATTGATAAGATTTATGAGAGTTTAATAGATTTTTGGGAATGAGGATTATATGGGGACCATGTTCAATTATGGACTTATTATTGTGAAATTTTATATACAATTCAAATATACAAAATTTTTTATTGATCTTAACATTAATGTGAGGTTTATGCGCTTTTGAGTAATTTTTAGGAAGCGTAATCTACCTCAAAGATATGATGAAATTTGGACCGATCATTATAAAATTTGGTACAACAATCTACACCTGTACAAAACTTATGTATGCTGAAATTACATAAATACGACATATTTCATATATTTATATGCGTTAGGCCAATATTCCGAGGAAAAAAATTGTGTAGGTGTTTGGGCATATAGGTAAAATAATGGATCGATTATGATCAATTTCAGTATATTTTGCCTTCGTAATCCCATGTATCAAAACTGGGTAAATAGCTTTTCAAATCGTCACAAATAAATTATCGATTTTTGTAGAGTGGGTTATTGCGGGTTAAAGGTCTGTTAATGAGATTTTGAAACTTCTAAACAAATATCAAATTATTTTTCGGGATGAGGAATATGCTATTTATGAGACTTATTTCAACAAATAATGATCTATTGTATCAAAATTTGAATTGAATCCAAATTTAGCGGTTCATAGAATTTGAACCTTTAGCTATATTGTGCAGGTTAATATGCTTTATGAAGCACATAGAGGTGTAGATTACATGTGTTGAATTTAATTTAAAATTGGTGATGGTCAAAATCTATACCAACAGTTTCAAATCAATAATTTCTTTTAAACCTCTGCCGCTTCTGTGAATGACTATATAATGCTTAATCTTTATACTGATACCAATTTTTCAATTTAAGCACATTTTATAGGTTACATTTTCACATAGTTTTTGTGAGATATTTCTTCTTCTTTGCCTTTCTTTCAAAGGTTATAAAAAGTTGAAAATTAAAATTCCACATAAGGGGAGTAATACAATATACACGCTGCACAATATCAACAGTTATGAGGACAAATTTAATCGTCATAAAACATTTTAAGAGAAAATATGACAACAGTGTTGCTTATCAGGAAAATCGTTATGTTTATTAAATGTGGCCATAGTTGGAAAGATTTCTAATTTATTATTATTTATATTTTGCTTCATTAAAAGTAAGAGAAAAATAAGAAGACGCTCAGAGTAGATAACAATTATACCCTGCACGATGGCATTAATTAAAATAGAGAAGTGAAATATTGTCACTTAATGAAAATGTGTATAGTATATTTTTCAATTAAACCTGATATTGTCAATATACGTCTAAAAAAGTTAGATACTCTAACACAAATTTCGAAACTAAAAGGGAAAATAAAAAGGCAAAATCTAGTTTCCAAAAATACAAAATGCAAATATTTCGGAATTCATATTAATCGGTTAATTCGAAAAATAATTATTCGAAGTTAAAAGTTGATCGGCTAATATCCAATTAATGGAAAATTATTCGATTTTTTATATATTTATTTGTTTATTTAATAACCAATGATTAAACGAATAATCTTACAGATACATGTAAAACATGTGAATAACACTAAATTTAGTATTTAATATATTTAATATTGAAATAGTTCTTTATAAACAAAGATCGGAAGTTCATGCAAATGCATGTTTTTTGCTTTTACTCTTAGAACAGTGAAAACTAAATATCTTTCGGAATCAGAGAATTTGCTTTAAAATGCCATCGATTTGTTAATGTATTTATATTTCTGCATATTTTATTGAAAATGTATGTTTTTGCGTAGTTTGCTATAAAAGCATATTTTTGTGTTATATTTGTTATATTTTGTGAAAAAATGTAATTTTATGTAATTTTTTGTGTAGAAAAAAAATTCTGTGAACTTTTAATAAAGCGACTTAAATCAATTTTTCAAAATTTTAAAATATTTAAAAATACTATAGAAAAGTTAGTTTTTGGCAAGCTATATAAAAAAAAATTAACAACCACAGAATTACCTTGATTATTGTAGGCGATGTGCCATCAAAGTAATCGAGTTAAGATATCAAAATTCCACAAAATAAATAATTAAGTTTTCTCTTATTTATTAAAACTTTTACTATAAATTTATCGCAATTTTAATATTGAAGGTGGTATACAAATAATTATTGTCTATTAAGAACATATTTATTTGTAATGAAAATGTCAAATACGTTCATATATGCATATAAAACATTTATTTCCGAAGTAGTCTGTTTTTATAAAAAAAAACATGCCTTCAATAATTTTTTAAAGAAGCCACCAATGAGAATATTCCCAGCAAAAACTTTTTGGTTTTCGGTAATAACAACTACTTATTAAAGTAGTTTCTAGGTAATGAGGCGTCATTATTATTTGCCTACTCTGTATTACATTAATAAGTACTCAGTAGTATAATAGCACAGTAATACTGCAATCACGTGGATGAGGTAGTTGGCTAGAGTGCCGGATTGGTTCAGCCCCATTCTGAAGCTGTTAGTTTTTTATAACAAAATGCTTAAAAAGATATTTTAAACTAAATACAGTTTTTGTCGCTTAGGCTGCTATGTGCGAGATGGTGTACTGAGTAAGACGTTAGTCAGGGAAAACGAATGGTTAGTTTGTGTCCAAGTTCGAATCTCACTGACGGCAAAATTTTTTTGTTTTTTTATTTTTGTTTTCGTTTAGGTACATATTTTTGAGTACCCCTAGAGTCAGAAAATAACTACATGAATTTGTGGACAAGTCGAACAAAAATAACTAGTTATTCAGGCAAAAAATAAGTATTTTATTTTTGTTTCCAATTATACCTGCTAGCTTACCAGAAAAGCAAAGTTTTTGCTGGGTTCTGTCAGAGAAAACTATAAGCTGAATAGAACTTAATATTATTTTAGAAAAATCGATCTATCATGGTGACAACAATCATCGAAATAAGTTTGTTGCCAATACAGTTGTTGCAATTTTAGATTCAAATGAAGACAAAATAAACGCTTTCCACAATATAATTAAAATTATTTAATAATGCACTCACCAAATCTGTTAAAGTCGAATAGGATAAATTTTACATTTCAAAGTATAGAGCAAATTATCTTTATCTATGTATGTATGTAAATAAAAAATTTATTAATAACGAGCAAAAAAAAAGAACTGAAAAAGTCATGATTTTAACATTGTGTTGTCACTGGAAGGAAGCACTTAGTGCTGAAAAGGAGCAGCAAAAGTTCTTTTTTTAACCCATTGTTGTTATTGGTTTCTTCTTCATTGCTTTTGAAGTACTTTCCTTAAAACTATGTTTGTAAAATTTTTTAATAAAAATTCTGTTTTAACTTTATCTAAAGATATTAAAAATACTTTTAAATTTATGAAATCTTAATTATTTTAGAAATTGTTAACCATTTTTCTTATAAAAAATATATTTTTTTTTCGCATCTTTTTTGGAAGTAATTATTAACAACTTCCAAAAAAAAGGTACAAAATATGCGCTTAGTTCTACTTTTGAAGTGGCGAAAATGTTGTTTTTTAGAAGCACTTTATCGTTTTATTCATTTATTTATTTATTTATCTTATTTATTCTTAACCTAATTTAATATGATACTAAATTGAATATTTTTGTTTTTTACTTAATAAGGGTTAAAAAATAAGTGCATATTATATTTGTTTTTTGGGGTATATTTTAACATTTTTAGTACATATTTTAAGCGCCTAAGGCACACTTTTTGATTGCATGAACTTCTTGTCCCTGCTTATAAACATAATATAGATCAAATTCTTTCATAAAGCTCTTTCGCTTATTTGTATGAAAAAAGTTGCACTTAATGCAACTTTTTTGTATGATTTTCTGTCATAAATATAGAAATTAATATTGGTATTTTTACATACATATTTTTGATGAAAATTTAAATTTTTATTACTTATATAACTTTGAATTTAATTTACTAAAAACTATGTTTTTACAACTGTTATTTTCACAAGTTTAAGTATTTATTAAGTCACATTCTATTCAACAACAAAAAAAAAAACATCCAAAGAAGTCAAAAAGATCTTAGACTTGTGATCCACAAGTAGTGCTAATTCGGAGCATTTCCAATGAATGTAAAGTAGATTTGTCATTGGAAGATGTTCTGTTTTTTGATATACCCATTCAGTGAGAAGCAAGTCGTGTTCAAAATTGCATGCCAAATTGTGCTAAACATCCGAATTATCTTTTTTTTATCGACACAAGGAAATTGGTTTTAGTTTTCACTTAAACCAACATTTTTAATAAAAAAAATGCATAGCGTTATTTTTAATCTGTTTAAAACACTTCTCAATGTTTCGAATCTCAATGTTTTTAATAACATATTTCAATGCTGTTTGTATTAACTCTTAAGCACAAGAAAACGTAACTTTAATGTTATATAACAGACATTTAGAAGTATGAACTTTAGATGAATGTATCTTAAAAATAAAAGAATTCTAAATTTTTAACTCCAGAAAACTAATTTCAATTAATCTATTATTTGAAATAAATTATTCGGTTTATAAGTTATTCGAAAATAAACAATTTTAAATTATTCAAACTGTAAAGCGACCAAAATTAATCGGTTAGTCGATTGCATGATACCTTAATAAGCTGGCAAGACCATTGGCCAATTATGACAGCGTATGAATAATTTATGTTAATTGTAACAAGTATACGCCATCGCCATAAAATATTCGTAAATGGTTTTTGTTTTCAATAAGTAAATCATAAATCAAAATTCTAACCCATTGTGTAGGAACAATGTCCACAGCTTAAATAAAGATTTCAAATATTTTTAACACTTAATTAAGGACCGTAATTACTGCAAAACAATTTTTTTAAACATTTTACTCATAAAAGAAAGAAATGTATAAAATTTTTATCCATTTTGCCAAAAAATATATTGAAATTTTTCCCTCATGATCCACTAAAATAATAGCTTATAAACTAAAAATTTTGCAAAAAATTGGTTTAATAGTTTATCCATAACACAAAAATAAAAAAAAATAAAAATATAAAAATACAAATATTCTTGACACTAATTTTTAGGTAGAACTCGAAACTGCGCAGCATAATTCTTTGGGTGTATGAGTGATCAAAAATCAATAACTTTTGAATGGGTTAACATTTTTATACGTTTTCTTTAATCACATTTCGTCATCTAAATTACAGTAAAATTCATATAATTCTTTTGAATTCTAAAATACGTACTTGAATTGGAATATTGTAGCGCTGTGTCTATAACTTACACAATTAAAAATTTATTTAAAATAGACAATACTAACAGAACGCGAATTTTGCTCAAAGAATTAGTCTTCATTTCAAAGTCCGGACAGACACAATTCAAACTCAATATAGTTAATAAAATATGTAAAAAGTAACAAACTGTTAATTGCTACACGAAGAGAAAAAATACAATTGTAGTGACCATAATCTAAGAGCAACATATTGGAACATATGGTCACAGCTAAAAAAAGATATGATTATAAATAACAATTGTTATGTTTGTTATGATGGTTGGAGTTTTTCCAATTATTGTACTATTTCACTACATTATCATCTCATTTTCTTAGATTATGATTATTTATTTTCCCATCTTATCAAAATATTATTCAATCTTATCATGTTATGATTCCATTTTATCATATTATTGATCTTATCATATACTAAAAAAATGTTTACATTTGTTTACATTACATTTGTTTCAAAGTAATAGATAAAAGTGCTTATTAATCATAAAAAATTATCTACGTAATATTTATTCATTAATTAATTTTATTTATTTGTACCATCATATGTTGTGCAAGATAATACAAGACAATTTTTATTAAATAAACCCTTTAATAGTAGTCAATCAATATCTTATATTACTTAAATCACATCAAATATAACAAAACCTTGTCTGCTTGTTTAATTCATGTATAAATTAAATGAGAATTATAATGAAGATGAAAAACAAATGTTAAAAACAAGATATAATCCAAAACAAACAAGTTATTAATTTTGCAACTATATTTGTAAAAAGGATATTTATTTGTAATGTTTTATTTTTATGCGAATAATAGTATTAATATGACTTGAAAACAAAATATAGTTTAAGGACAAAGGAAAAATATTAATATTTAATGTTTGTAGAATCAATGATATATTTTATATTAATAAAATTTTTTTCTGGTAAAAATATTCAAAAACAATGATAAAAATTATACAAAAAAATAAAAATCATGAACACATTATTATTAAAATTAATAAAAATTAACAATGAGAACATAATATTGTAATAGTGACAATACCGTAACTATGTTTCAATAAACACAAATGTTCTACAAAGTAAAGGATCTTCATACAATTTTTTCGTTTTATTCGAAATAAAATTAAATATTTTATTTAAATAAAATTTCGCTCTGTCATTTTTCCGCACAAGATTTTTTTTTATCAGGAGATGCAGATCAGTCTTTTCTAAATTATATATAGAATTGAACTACGTGCTGGAAATGTAAGTTACTCTGTTGCTTTAAAATAACTTCTTTAGAACCTTTTGAATTCATAAATTTTTGAAAAAAACACTTTTTGTGGATAACTTCAGATTTCAAGGGTGTTTTGAAAATTCTAAAAATGGAAAAATTTAACTAGTAAGTCTCCGACCTAAAAGGTATATTTTCACTATCACGCCGTGTAGTTAATAGATGATGCAAATAAAACAATAGGAAATTAATTGCATATAAAGCTTTTGAAAAAATGAGTTTCGAAATATTAAAAATTTTCATAACAAAAATAATTTTCTCATTCTAACTAAATTTAGCCGACTTCAGAATCAAACATCATTATACTATTATATTAGGGGCCTCATGCAAACGCTCAAAACACTCGCAAACTTTACAATATGTGCAAGTTTGCACAAATGAACTGTCTAAAATTGTATGGAAATTCAATTACACAACCATATAAGTTTGCGCGACTATTTACTCTCGCAAACTTGAGCTATCTAATTGTGCATTTATAAATTAGCTGCCTCTTGTTTATATATAAAAATTATTAAAATTTATTAAAAATAAAAATAAAAAATTATTAAAAACTGTGACGTAGGAAATGATAGTTAATTAATAAAAATAAAATCGTTGCATTCTTTGATTTTAACAATTTTTTTTTTAATTATTTACAATGATTTGTTATTTTCTTATCCTTAATATTGCACAACATTTAGAGAGGGGCTTCATGGAACATGTCACGCAAATATGCACAATTGCACAAATAGGAAACTTAATATACAAAAATTTATTTGTATTATTCAAAAATTTATTTTTATGCTTTTACATATTTTTAATCACTCAAATCCAAAAAAGTTAATAGTGTGCTGGCAGAGATCTATTTTTAACACTTCTGTAATATACACTTTAACACTTCTGTAATAATGGCCAGATCGACGGAAATCATTATCGGTACCTATAAGGATCCAGAGTGTATGTATATATATTCTTTATAAAAGTTTTAAAATTGTAAAAATTACAAACTGAATGCCAAACTTATACACCTGTGTTGAAGGTTATAATAACATATGTATTTCAAATCTATTAATAATACTTAAAAAATCGTTTTCAATATACATCTTCTTGACTTATAAATGTATAAATTAAAAAATCTGAATTCCTTAGCTTATTACTACCAGACATTAATTAATCATCCTTTAAATTTATGTAAGATAATTTATAAAACTAATGAATTCATTTATTAACTCCTCATTGACCACATTTTTTCCGTGATGGTTTCATAAAAAATAAAAAAAAACAAAAAAAATATGTGTGTGTAATTAATTTATTTAATAGAAATTCCAATTTATATTTAATAGTCTTCTTAAGCTTTTTTATAATTCTTTGTATTTGCTTGACTATTCTTTTTTCAATACAATATGATACTAATCATAAAATACAACTAATTTGATGGCATCACAAGAATGTGTCTTGTCAACCACACTGAGTGGCTGCATCATGATCATAAATGCAAATAATACTACATAAAAAGACAACAACAGCAGCCGCAGTAACACAAAAACAACATGTTAGTAACAACGACATCGCAAAAAAAATGCAATAAATATTTTTCTATCTTTAAATCTAAGTTAAGAGGTTGCATACAAAACACACAACAACTAAGTACAACAGAAAAAAATAAGGTGCGGCTACAAGTGGACACAACACATATTCTGTACTCCATTACATTGAATAGATACTTACTACTCGCAGAAATACAACTACGACAGCTACATAGCTAGATGTACAAACATACAGAAAGAGAGATCGTGTATAATAAATATTTTAACAATTCCATGTTTCACGTTCATCCTCTATTTAGGCGATAGATTTATGTAGCAACAATTAGATATAATTGCGTTGACAAGATTCATAAGCTTGACACTTGCCAGCTGCAGATCACCGAAGACATACAATTTTGTCAGTTGAAAATATGCAAATGCAAAATAATACAAGTACAACATCAACAGCGACAGCAACTGCTAATGGCATTAAAAAGAACTTCATTGAAAACGCCCTCACTTACACGCATATAAACGTTGAAGATGAAAAGGTTATTTACTAAATTTTATGTGTTGTATTGTCGTTTCTAATATTTACACTCGAAAAAAAAAATAATAATGTTTATTGTTATAGTTGAAAATGTGTGGGATTTGTTGTTAATTTTTCTTTTTTCTTTTTGTATTGAATGTAGAAAACATATTCTTCTTATGTTAAAGTTAATCCTTGATAGACAACATTAATTCCATTGACATTAATTTTTGTTATTATAATATTCAAAAGATATTTTTTGTTTAAGATAATTTTATTTTTACAGTTGTAGTTTTAAATTAAATGAATTAATTAAAAATGTTACTTACGGTGTATATATAAGAATCAAAAAATTTTAGCAGTTATTTAGATGCAACTATCTCAGTCTTAGTCAATAATTAGAAATGAATCGATTGATCGTCTTTTGGTTATCCTATTAATTTTGGTCGATTAACTGTTCGGCTCATTTAAAATTGTCTTTTTAAGATACATTGATCTAAATATCTTATTTTTTATATAACAGCAAAAATAAATAAAAGTACTTTTTTATTACTTTTGAACAACTTCTTAGTACGTTTTCTTGTGCTTAGAAAGAAATACAAACAGCATTCAAATATATTATTAAGAATATATTATTAAAAAGATATTAAAATTATCGATGCAATAAAATGATGAGATTCGAGAGTTATTTTTGAAAATAATTCTTACTAAAATAACTATTACAAACAAATGAAAAGTAATAATGCATATTTATACCCTACACCACCATAGGTGGTTGGGGTATTATGCGTACGTACTGATATTTTATGACATTTGTAGCGCATAGAAATAGTTTCCAAGGTATACCAAATGACTCAGAATCACTTTTTAAATAAATCTAACGATGTCCGTCCATCCGTCTGGCTGCCCATGTAAGCCTTGTGCACAAAGTACGGGTTGCAATTTTGAAGATAAGTCAATGAAATTTGGCACGTGGGACTTTTATGATACAAGCACGAAGCGTATAGAAATTGGTTGTTGATTGGTTGATCTGTCCGTTATTTCACCTAGCCCCATACAATTGTCCACCCGGAATAGAGTATAAGCACACAAAAATGACTTAAAAATAACAATATTTTAATGAAATTTGGTGCAAATAGGTTATGTGCAGGTATCAATCTTCGTAAAAAATTTTATGAAGATCGGTCCACAATTGACCATAGCTTCCATATAAGACCCTCTTCCGAAAATCACTTTAATGTTTATAAATCCCATATGAATGTTAATATCAAGTTAATATTCGTCACATATAAGTCTTATATAAGTAGAAACAACATAGCTCCCATATAAATCCACTTCCAGGATTTGCCCTAAAGTGCGTAAAATCATTTAGATGTTAGAATCAATCCATTATTCTGTAGTTGTATATTTTATTTTACATTTAGTAAAACTGGCCACAGGTGTAACATAAGTCCCTTTCTCGAATTTTTATTCTTGTACACAATGGTGTAGGGTATCATCATATCTTTCTTTCTCGTTTTTATTAAAAATGTTGATTTATATACAAATTAAAACATATTTTCTTGTGCCAATAAAAAAGAATTCGGAAGGTCATTACAATTTTACATGAAATAGAACATCTTCTAATGACCAAACTACAGAAATTAATTGGAAATGATCCGAATTTGCACTACTTCTGGATCACAAGTTCACGATTATATTGACTTCTTTAGATGTTTTTTTTTTATAGAATTTTTAATAAAATGCGAAATGAAACGATTAAAATATTATAACTTCATAAATACTTAAGCTTGTGGCAATAGCAAATCTAAAAGCATAGTTTTGAGTAAATTAAAGTTATATAAGTAATAAAAATTTAAATTTTCATCACCAAAATACATGTGAAAATACCAATAATAGTTTCTATATTTATGACAAAATACAGAAAAACTTGCAATTGAAAGACTGATTTATAAATTAATTTAGGGAAATATTTGGTAGTATTAGGTCAAAGAAATGCAATTTTTTCATACAAATGGGCGAAAAATTGATAAGTTGACACTAAATAAATAAACAAACAGATTTTCCAATTACTCGGTTGTTTATGAACCGATTTGGTTGATTGAAAAAATCGAAATTAAAGAAAAATATTGCGATCGATCTATATGAGAACTAAGTTCTAAGTAGCTAATTTATGACATGGATATCGGTTACAAAGGCGTTTTGAACTTACTGAGTTCATTTCTTTATCGAAAAATTCAGCAAAAATTTTCCGATTTTTCTTTTCCAAAGCTTATATAGGGGCTGTAGAAAATCGAAATATATGGATATATATATATATATATATATACGCCATTTACAGTTTCATCATCCTATCGTCCTATCGACATCAATTCTTATAACTTATATATACTCTTTTTGTGGTGAAGGGTATAAAAACACAGATTTATAAACTTCGACCTATCTCAATTATATAATTATTCCGAAAATTCTTACGCTGATATTTGAAAATTATTTTCAATAAAATAGTAAAAATAGTAATATTTAAAAATTAATTTATTTCACTTTAATGGCAACACTGATATATATGAGACTACTGCTAATTATTGGAAAAACCTTTAGTAATAATTACCTGTAAATTTTTGAAAATATTAATCACTTTATTTATATAGAGATTTTGGAAAATTTCTCCCCCATATTGAAAGAATTTTTAATAATTTTAAAAATCTGATTTTAGATTTGAAATTAGCGAACAAATATAAATATAATTATGTACTAATTTATATGACTGTAGAACATTTCCTTTTATTTTTTTTCCCACTTTTCTCTCGGATCGATTTACTATGCTTTATTTTTGTGGGGTTTCCGCAACCCACTGAAAAATAAATATTCATATTCATATTCATATTTTTATTATTAAATCTTTTGTTTTCGCAATTTTTAGGACTTTCGCGATGCAAAGATAGGAATTAGGAATTTCATATGTTGCATTAATTTCTACATAATTGTAAGTTTACGGTCTCTCGCAATAAATCAGCGAATGCTTACAAAACATCTCAAGCTATGGCAGCGTAAAGCAGGGATTCCCACAGCCAACACCTTCACAACCCCCTTACAACTTGAGATCGACCCACCATATTTTTTATACAAGTTAAAAATTTTAAATATGATTGTGTTTAATATTAAATATGTTTTTATATCAAAAGTTAATCTTAAATAAATATTTGAGAAATTAGTTTTTTAATATGTGAATAAATTCTTCTTCTTTTTGAGAAATTTATTATTTATTTGAAGTTTGATTTTACATTATTTTCAAATACAAATCAAGTTCACGTATTAAAAAATATATGTATAAAATGTAAAAATTTAGGTTAAAGTACTTTGATCTGGCTGTTCTATTTTCCATTGAAACTAATAATAGGTCACAATTTTGAAGGTAATTTATTAAAAATGTATTATTTCACCCAATGTGTAAATATCGATAACTAATTAATTCTTGCACATACACAATTATAATATAACTTTAACTCCCAAATTTACTTTGCGAAAAAAAGCATTTATTCAAATTAATATTGTCGTATTATATGGATTTGAATTGTTTTCAAATTATTCTAAAAACTCATTTTCTTTATCGTTCAAAATATTATAACGCACGACCAGTTAATTCGACGGATATGATTACAATCTTGGTTAAATCTGACCCCTATATGAAACTATAAATTTACTAATATATTTTCTAAATTTCAAGAAGTTTCATAAGAAAACAAAAATAAGTAAGTACAAATAGAAAATTAAATTATGTATTTAGTTAAATGGAAATCGCGACCCTCTAAATCGTTTGTACGGGACCCCTTGTGGGTCGCGGACCTCTATTTGAGAACCGTTGGCGTAAAGGTTTAGTTTCTGACAGAATGGAACATTATGCAATTTTTAAATATAATTTAAATAAAACTCTTTTAAAAGTAATATTTCCTTTAAACTTATAATAATATTTAAAAATGCGTGCAAAAATATGTTATTTTTGCGATCATAATCTCAAAAGCTTTCCGTCACAAAAATAGGATATTCTAATTGCATTTTCTCTAACTAGACACGCGTTTTATTGTTTTTTTATTTTCTTTGTAGCTTATTAAATTTAAGTATTATTGAGGAGTCTCTTACATTGGCAACACGCGTCTTTAGTCTCGCAATTCACTTAGAGGTTATCAGCATTATCTTCAAATTATAAAAGAAAAACACATCTAAGTATGCATATGTTTAAGAAAAGAATGAACATAATTTTAAAACTAGAAAGATATAATCGATCAAACCCGATCATGAAATATCCTACATCATTGTGTATGTATGCCAAACTTAGGGGAGGTGTCTTATATTAGGCGTATGGTCAGGAAAAATACGTTGATACTATCATTTATATGAATTTATGATTCCCAAAAGTGGGCTTTATATGGGAGCTATGGTAAATTGTGGAACTATCATAAAATTTGGCACTGCAATTTATACTTATATAAAATTTATTTGTGTGAAATATTAGCTTGATGCTATTATTTCTTATGCATTTATGAACATTAAAGTGATTTTCGGAAGAGTAATTATATGGAGCTTTGGTCAATTATGGACCAATCTTCATAAAATTTGGCACGAAGATTGATACTCACACAAAACTTCTTTGAACCGAATTTCATTAAAATATTGTTATATTTAAGGCATTTATCATCGTTAAAACTTTATACCGGGATTACATTTATATTTGAGAATTAGGTGAAATAATGGAATTTTTCGTACCAAATTTCATCAAGATATGTTTAAAATTGCAATGTGTACTTTGTTCACAAAGTTCACATGAACACTCATCCAGACAGCCGAACAAACGAGAGGATGGACATCGTTAAATGGACTCAGAAAGTGATTCTAAATCGAACGCAATACTCTAAGGTGGCTGTTGGATAATTTTTCTATGCATTACAAACATTAACATGGTGTTATAGGGTATAAAAATGTTTATCTTCTAACATAAAGATGGTGCACACTTGCACACAAGAAAAAAAAAGTGAAATGATAAAATCCGACTATATGATGCTCTAAAACACTTACAGAAGTAGATTTTATACTAGAGCTATAGTGAAATAAGGATCGTTTCTGCGTTTTTGACTACAACGTTTACATGGTAGGACAGACGGACAAACAAAGTTAATTATTATTTATGACCAAATTAGATTTATCAAAATTGGATAATGATATTTTTATTTTTTACGCCGAAGTTACGTATTGTATTAATTTTCAATTAATCTGTTACTTTATTAGTTTTAATACCCTTACATCCCAGATTTTAATCAAATATTAATCTGAAATGTACATATAAAAATTACTACCATATTGTTCTTTATATAACTATATATACCCACTATAGCGTTATAGTATCAGCATACCAAAGTTATAAATATTTTGCAAGTTATTCGTAATAAGTAAAAAAAAAAAACAAAATACAATTTGGATAATAAAATTTATACCCGTATACGACTACACAAAGGCATTTACTGATTCGTGTCGAGTGTGGCGCATCCAAAGTTTTTTTTTTTTTTTTTTTTTTTTTTGATATGTCTACTTTGTGTGGAACACTGATTGTACATTGAAGACAATGATCCTCATCTCTATGCGTTGTCTTCTTTATTACTTGTGTAATAATATTAGTTGGATGAGGCTAGTTAAATGATGCCGTTGTTTGTCGTTATATGTACGTGACCACTGGCGCTTTCCGTTAACCGTTTTTTTCTCTTTATTGTCAAAAAAAGAGAAACAAGTGGAAGTGTAATATTCGGCTGGGTCGAATCCTTATTACCCTTCAAAAAAATCTATATTTCAGAAATATATGAACATATTGGAATTATCTCTTATCAAAATTTTTACTGTAATCTGGAAATATACTTAATAGGATCGAAAAGAATCGAACACAGGACCAAAAGCCTTTCAGTCACAAACCCAAGCGTTATACCACATCGATTTGTTGAAATTTATAATCCTTACTGCTCATATAAAAACCCAGCAAAAATAAATAGAAGTAATTTTTGAGGAAATACTTTTTCATTATATCCAAAGTTTTAGAAAATATATTGTGCTTAAGAAGATATATAAACATCATCCAAAGATGTTATTAAAAAGTTAAATTAAAGATAAATGTTTCTGATATAAAAATTTGAAAATTTACAAATACTTGTAACCTAATAATAACTATTTTAATCAAATGAAAAATATTGTTATGCATATTTTTTAATTGAAAATATTTGCTTTATATAAAAATTAAAAGTAATTTCCTTGAATTGATAAAAAAGTACATAAAAAATCAATTTTACAAAACATCGTGAACATGACTTACTACTCAGTGAATAGGTATCAAAAAAGAGAACATCTTCCATTGACAAGTCTATGTTAAAGTCATTGGAAATGATCCGAATTTGCAGTACTTCTGGAACATAAGTTAAAGCTCTTATTGACTTCTTCGGATATTCTTTTTTTACTGGAAGATTAAAACGCAACTCAAATTTAAATAATATTTTTTTATAAAAAACACATCAAAACGTGCCTTGAAATTCTTGTCAAATTATTATTATTATTTTTTAATGAAAATTTATATTATTTAAGAAGTCCCGGGGATACAAACTCAGGCTTAAAACTTCCTCTATTCAATCTCACAACTTTATAATAGAAAACATTTATATACTATTGTATGTGAAATAGAAAATATTATTAAATTTGTGGAAAAAAAATGGAGAAATTTTTGAGGCTGTTCTAGAAAATCGGCTATAACTCCGCCATTTCTAAACGGATTTCGATGAATTTCAATATCAAAATTTTAGAGAGTATATGCCACATATTTGTTGAAATATGAACTTCAAAAAATACATTTAAACATAAAGATGGTTAGACATATATTCTCAAAAGTTATATTTAATCATAACAATTACGAATATTTTGCAATTTGAGGCCCTGGATATATATTTAAAGACTTTCTTATAAAATGACAAACTTATATATAACCTTCAGTTATGTGAAAAGTATAAAAATAGGCAAGCTTCAGAAATGAGTAATCTTTATGCTAATTTTAATTTAGTTATAATTGGAAATCATTTTTATGAAATTAATTTTTCGATTTTTTTTCTCTTCTTTAGGAGTAATAGTCAGAATTACACATTAATGAAATCATGTTATGTGCTAATACTTTTTTATTTTACTATTTTTTCGCTGCTAGAATATCTTCTTAAAATTATATCTTTGTCTTAGTTTTGGCGCATACTTTACTATTTAAAAACAGAAAAAATTAGTCATAATGATCTACGCGTTTCCATTTTACATCTCTAATATCCTCTGGTCCTTTTATGCCAGTACCTCTAGGTGGAGAGGAGGTTACCAATTGATAGTTCCATATAAAAATGGCTCTTTAACAAAAGTTATGAATAAGTCACCGTTTCACCAATTCCTTAATATAAAGTTTGAAATTCATCTCATCCGCCTTTTTCGGAAGATTGATTTAATGATGGATTTTCCTATATACTTATTTGTAACATAATAGTCTTGCATGATACGTTTTGACGAGCATTTTTAAATGAGTAAACATTTTAGGAACTTAAAATTTTAAGTTAATTTCGGTCCTAATTTTACACGAAAGAGCTGTTGTTATTTTTTTTTTTTTTAACTACTTTTCTTTTACACTTTTTTTAGTTTTTGATAAGACATCATATAACCAACAAATATATTAATATTGAACATACTCTCCATGGCATCTATGTTACATTACAATGATCCTACTTTATATGTTAAATGACAATAATATTGCTGGACACTGAATACAATAAAAAAAGATCAGCAGCCGCAGCAAGAAGTATAGTAAAAAAAAGAAACTAAAAACGATCATTTAGTTGCAGCTGCTGCCGTTACTGATGTTGGCCTGTCAACGCATCATCGTAATTTGCAAAAATATTGTAAACTTAATTTCCTAAAAGATCATGTTTATATGTACATACTTCTGTATATGTTCGTTTGAAACGTTGATTATGTGCGATCATTATTTAGTTTTATTTCATTTAAAATGAAAAACATCAACAACAAAAAATACCATAGAAATCATCAGCTGCACATGTGTATGTATAGTGCCGTCATAAATTGAACGTTTGCTGATTGTACAACGTTCTGTGTGAAGATTTCGAATCAACCATTCCTTCATTCATTTCCAACAAACACAACCAACCGACAGACCAACAATATAATCTTCTATACAGTACTAGAATTCAACTATAAACTTACGACAGTAATAAATTTTATAAATTCATACGAATTCTCGAAATGTTAAAGTATTTTATGGAATTTTGTTTAGAAAAATAATAATAATAAAAATAATTTGCGGAAAATAATAAATTTCCTTTGCGAAGAAAAACTATTTATGTTGAAATGTTTGTTGGCTTAATTTAACTTTTTTTCTTTGAATATGAGAAAAAAAACTAATTTAAGGCTAGGCATTGTATTATCTACATTTAAACTGGTTATACATTTGTTTAATTTCCAAGCAAAACTATAGTATTGTATAAAGAATATTACTTCCTCAACATTTGTTATTAAGCAAATTCTGTAGTTATAGACCAATTGTTGACATTATCACTAAGGTTTTAAACAAAACAGGTGAAATATCTTTTTAAAATTCGATACAAAGTTGATCACCGAATAAGAATTATTAGAAGATCTAATAACCTTTGTATGTAACATATTAGATGAAAAATTAATAAGAAGATCTAATGATCATTTGACTGTCACCATTTCAGCAATATTTTAACATAAAGTTTGAAGTTCAACTTTACAATATAACAAGAAGAATTTCCGAAAGTACTAGTATTATCTCGATTGATTTCAACATTATATTATATTACCTACTTTCTTATAAAGCAGAATTTATGACATGTCTAGCTAGAAGGATCAGAACAAGAATTTATCAATAGTCCAGTGCGGTACTACCAAAGAACACAATTCAATGCACAAATTTGAGTTCTTTCCATCCTTTGACAAACTGCCTATTTTCTGGAATCAAATTTATATTAAAATTATTTCGTGAGATTTTATATTCTAATAAGTAGATTGAAATTAAAATTGATAATCAAAAAATAATTTCGCAGCATGTATTTCCTAAGATAAAATAAAAAGATGCGTGTGAAAGATTTATCAATGACATAATGTGCATCGCCGCGGCATCGATGGATGGCACATATATGCTGCAAAATTTTGATCAAGAGAACGGTTTATATTGCCATTATTATTGTTATTGTCATTTATTATTATTGTCGTTTTTGGATTATTGACCATTATTTGCGACTTAAGAAAACAAGAAGTCCCAAGAAAAGTATAAAAACATCGTGATATTGCACGATCTCACCTCTAGGTGAGACAACCATCGTCTTAGTAAAAGTACAGACAGATAATGCTCCTGGCCCCTGGCTTTTGATATTGATTTGAAGGAGCACAGATTCTTAGCAGATTAGGAGCGAGTGGGAAGACCTCAATGTTGGTCAGCTCGGGTATGCAATTTTTTTTAAATCGCCAAAAATTAATTTATGATTTCACAGAAAAAAATTGTACAAATAGATAGTACTTGTAAATCTCTACAAAAAATATGCTTACATGTGTAAGTTATCCCTTTTAGTTTAAGAGATATTTAGGTCGAAATAAATGTTTCACTCATTTTTAGTCTCTTTTTTTTAGGTTTTTTTAACTTGCTGCAAAAATTTTATAAATATAAAGATTAGATATAAAGTTGTATTAATCTGAAATTGCAACTTAAAAAAATTATATTTTGGATTTCTTTTCAAAAAAGGTGGCAATATTTTTTTACTTATAAAATTCGTTTTTCGTTCAAGTGGGAGCAGCGGTCTTCCACAGGCCCTATCCAAACTTTGTCAATTTTTCCACCATTTTTTTAAATTTATAAAATTCTCAAATAGCAAAGCTGGGGTCAATAAAAATTATGGTAATTTAATAGCTACATATATTGAAAAAACACACAAATACTATTTTCTGACAGATTTCTCTAATAACGACAGTGTGACCATTTGAATGTAAAAAGTAATTTTTTATAAAAAGTTTTTTCCGGATTGAAATTTGGGTATTTTGGTACAAAGCAATGGGTGTATTTTTAACTCCCTAATTTTAAGCAAGTCTATCTATATTGTATCAAAATTTCGTTTGCATATCGCCATCCATTTAAATTTTATTTAGGTCAAAATATTAACATTATTTCCAAAAAATATCTCAAAAATTAAATTTTTCAGGTCATTGCCTGAAGAAATTTTACCATCAACTCGAAAACACCTTGTCTCTGACCAGGTGAAATTTTCTTGAGATATTTCCAACCGTTCACAAGTTACAGAATTATTTAGAAAAAAGTTTTTTGGAACCGCTGTGCATTGTGAATCTCGTGTGGTTAAACATCGTCTCAAGACTGCCCATTTTACTAACTGAATTTATCTTAATCCAAAAATGCCCTCGTTGCTAAGATTATGATCGTTGCTTCAAGAGAACGCCGAATTTATTGATACAATGTTTCATTTCCATTTATTTTTTGAAGCTTTAAATTATCAGGGTCATGAAAAATCCTATAAATATAAAAAAACAGATATGGCTGCTTAAAACTTAACGAATCTACTTTAAAATCGTTAAACTGAGACAATAAAGCAATAACCGATTGCAACATATTTATTGACCTTCTATTCGGATGCTATCTGTATCTATCTACGAGTATAACTTCAGCATTGATGACGCTAGATTCTTTAATATGTCTCAAACGCCTGAAGCTGCAAATTAGGTTACTCTAAATTGCACTACGAATATTAGAAAAGTGCGTTACGGCACAAAATATACATGTTGTATTCTGTTAGTTCACATATTCTGATTTGTTAGACCCACACAGATGCAATAAGAGCAATTAACGACTGCAACTTGTTTAGTGGTTTTTACTTCGACATTATTGAAATTACTTTTCAGAGCCTCCTATATTGTCATAAAGCATCGTCTTCAGCTGCTGTAAGTACGTTTACATGGATGACTCCAATTTATAATTAGGTTAGATACGGGGCATCACAACCAATTCGAATATATGTTATTATGAAATACAAAGTCGGTAAATTAGTTTTATCTTTTTTTTATCGTTATGATCGTTGTCTTGTGCCCTTCAATATTTTTCACATTATTATTCAAACCTTAAAGCTTAACTTTATATAGTTCAACATTTTTCCCGGAATCATTCCCTATAAATATTCTAAGCTAGCTCTATCTACTCTTGCAATTGGGAATGTTCTAAATACCTTACGACATAAGTATTTATAGACTTTTCTTTTAAGGGTTCCATGTGAGCTAAAAATTATTGATCTACCTTCATATCCGTAATAATCGAATATTATTTCTCAGCGACTCTGCAGGAACATAGTATCCATGTAATTAGAATCTAGTTATTTATGTAACATTACGCCGTGCAACAATTTAAAATTTTTTTCGCACATGACAAATCGATAGGTGCATGAAACTGAAGACAACAGGTAGTAAATCTGCGTACCTATTTTTTCTTCAGGACGTTAAATTTGTGTTTCCTTCGAAATTTTAAAGTCCTTTTGGGAGGAAATTTTATATTCTGGATAAGTTTATTCGCTAGTGTAGTCCCTAGATTCATGTCTATATAAATTTTTTCATATGTGATATATATTTAGGGTGATATATGAGAAAACACAAACGTTTTAAAATCAATGATACCGAGTTTTATTTTTGGCAAAATTGTTAATAACATTGTATTAATAACACTATAAGTTACAGTCCTTCAGTTTAAAAGTTAGCAAAATATGATTAATTTTTTTCAAACAAGTTTTAATCTCTGGTGTTAGAGTTGTGTAAAAGAACTGCTCTCTGGACATAAAGGAACAATATCGCTTTATATTCGAAAAGTTATACGATGGTAAACTTTGAAATCAACATTTTAGCTTCTTCAAAATTTTTCTACTTTTTGGTCTCTGTAAGTGCGATATCATGTATTTAAAAACTAGACAATTTTACTTCGTTTGTAATGTATTACATGTGACCTCGTGAATATCAGAGTTTGGTCTCTTTAAATCTTGAAAAAAGTACGGTTTTTCGCCAGGCATACTCTCAAGACTACTTTCAGAATATGGGTTTCTTACGTGAATTGAGCTTTCTGGTTTCAACATCGTATGGTCGGAGTCACACATAAAAATATGTAATTGCAAAAATTTTAAAGACTTTTTGAAAATTTTGTAAAATTCTTCAGCATTTTTGGATTCCAAAAAATATCTTAGAAATACATGCAGTACTTTGGGAGACTTATTGTACATAGTTTATTTTAATGGTAATATTTTTAATCTATCAAAATAAATCAGTTTTGATTAAAAACGGCTTTCTTTGGGCACATCCAAGGCCCAGCGTAATAAGGTTTTGTCAAGATTTATTCTAAAATCAAAGGCGAAGTTTTTAGAAGTTATGGACAAAAATGCGTTATCGTAATCTTCTTTGAAACGGAGTATTAAGCGATCTGGATAATTTTCTATAGTTTAAACCGAAAATAGTTTTCAAAATAAAAAAAAATCCACGTATATCGTGTAAAACTTAGAAAGGATCCAAAAATATCCTAGAGTTGGTTAATAAATTAGCTCCCTAAATCAAATATAGGATGTCATAAAAATACGACTAAATGCCAGAAGAGATAAAAAAGGGTAAACGTATTTAAATTATTAAAAATATTTATTAAAAAAAAAAAAAAATTAAGGCTTTGCATGATTTAAACTCCTGTTACTTTTAGACCATATACGATATTAATTTAGTTTTTTTTTCGATATTAAATAAAGAACCTTAAAATTAACAAAATATATATTAAAAAAATTGCATCTGATATCTTTTTTATTTTCAATTCAGCCGAATTTTTTTTTGTTTGTGTTTGTGTTTTTGCCCATATATTTAAAATTCAATATAAGAAGTGAGAACATTATATTCGTCTTGGCTGAATCTATATAATTCTGCAACTTTTTAAAATTTAATTTCATATGGGAGGTGAGCGGTAAAGTGGGCGTACCAAGCCCTATTTTCCGAGTTTACATTGGTTCTTGAACTACTTGTACAAAATTTCGTTGTTGTGGGTGGTAAAGTAGCCTATTTTTAATTTCCAACTTTATATCGATCCTCGAACTATCTGTATAAAATTTCGTTGTCGTACATACTTTTGTTTAGAGATATCAGCTGTAAAGTATGAACTGAAGTTACAGCGGGCACCCTGCATTACTAGTATTTGGTAGGGTGATCGACGCATGTCAATGGAATTAGTTTTTTTTTCTCTTGTAGCATCCATAACATTTTTACAAATAATATAAATATTTTATGGTTTTTATTATTTCAATATTTGGAGTAATACATTACTTCATTTGTAAGAGGTCTACCTGAATGGAAATACCATTTTTCCACATTAAGCCATAACACAGTGTGAGATTTTTCGAAATTATCCGAAGTTGTAATTTTTTCTTTACTGAGTTAGAATTTGTTCTAAAATATATTTAATATACAGTAATCAATATATTACATAGAAATAAGACCCGATTTTTGCTTATAGTCCTAATAAATCTTTCCCTCAGAATCACTTCCGAACTACTAAATTCTTGGAGTTTTTGTTATCGAAAATAAATATCAGAAAATAGGTATCAGAAAATATTTTACAAATTATTTTCACGTCATATAAAAAGAATTATTGAAACCAAATAATCAAAATCTCACAATGTGCATAGTTTCAGTACACGTTATATAAAACTTAACCCCATTTTTAATGATTATTTTCTTACCTTAATTAAATTTTTTTTTTTTTAAATAGTTATGTATATTAAATTTAAACCTCAATATTATAACATTTGTTGATTTTTATTTTAGAGCAAAATAGCCTTTTGATAGAAATATTTACTTCTGAAAAAACCGGTTAACTGGCTTTTTTCGAAAATTTAAAAACAGCAACCAGTTTTTTTCAAAATTCCTGCTATTCAAACTATTCGAAAACTGGGTTTTCCAAAAAGTCGAATAATCGATCTCCCTAATATTTGGCCCATAACTTTTTTGTTTATTAACCGAATTTGCCCATTTTCGATACCAAATACACATTATATAAGATAAATATTTGAGCTCAATTTCATATCCCTAAGTAGTCACCCCAGTCATATCCTGCTTTCAACAGACAAATGGAAGGAAATAGCTAGATCGACTCAGAATCTTACCAGAACTCAAAATATATATACTTTATGATGTCTTAAATGATTTTTTCGACATGTTACACAAGTAATGGTAAACCCAATATAAATTGAAGCTGGGCATAAAAATGCTGCTATACGGCAAGGATTCTTAGCTCTCATTTGACAGTAGGGTAATCTACTCGGTTTTTCAATCGGTTTCAAAACCGATTTTTTTAAATATTCATTTTGTGAATGTCAAATAAACCGGTTTTTTTAAGCACGATTTTAAAAATCACATTTTATTAAAAAAAAAACATATGTGCGAAATAATAATATCTTGATGGAAATTTAGGAAAAATTTGTTATCATAAAGTATATTTCTTGTTATGTTTAACAAATATACTTTAAGGTTAAATTGAAATTAATTCAAAAATTTTAAACTAATATTAAATATCGCATTTCACTGGAATTAGTTTTTCTCTTGCAAGACCTGTAACATTCTTACAAACAATTTAAATTCCCTGCAAAAAACTGAAGAAGAGCTGAGAAGTCATAACAATAACATTATGGAAAAAATTACTTAGTGCTGAAAAAGAGCTGCAGAAATTCTTTTTTAATTCATGGTTGCCATTGGTAGGATGTTGTACTTTGTTGATTCTTGTTCACTGCTTTTGAAGTTCTTCTCTTAAAAATGTGCTTATTGATTTTTTTTTTTTTGATAGCTTAGTTAAAGGTTAAGAACAGCACTTTATAATTTTCTTAAAAATTACTAAGCTTTTTTTTGCTAAAAATATATTTATTTATTTATTTTCACTTTAGCTCTACTTTTGAAGAAAATGTTATTTTTGGAAGCACTTGCAGGGATTTTTTCTTTTATTATTTTACTATTTATTTTAGGGTTTTTATTAACTCAATGTTTGTTACAATAGTTTTCTTATTTTTTCCAGGAACAGTATTTGCAAAATCAAATTTTAAAAAAATTAACACACGCATTTCAATATTACGTCATAGTTTCTGTACATATAATATAAAACTTAGTTTAATTTTTGATGATTATTTTCTTACTTTAATTAAAATTTAAAATAATTATATAATAGATTTTTACTTGAATATTATTTGTTGAACTTTTTTTTATGAAATATAGTCTTTTGGTAGAAATATTTACTTCTAAAAAAAAACCGGTTAACCGTTTTTTCCTAAATTTAAAACGGCAACCGGTTTTTCAAAATTCCAAATAGCCGAATAATCGATCACCCTATTTAACAGCCATATTGGGTTGATGTAATCTTTGTAAATATTTTATATATATATATATATTGTATTAAATCATGTATTTTTTAAACTTTGAAATCCAATTTTGTAGCGCCATTTCTTGTTTATAAAACGAATTAAGCATATGTCCTTTCGTTCAATGGGATGAAAGTGCGTCGTGGTGGAAATGTTTCATATAACTTTTGTCTAACAAATAAGAAATTCGCAGAATTGTTAGCAATATAAATTTTTTATGCTCTTTTGTTGACCTGTGTTATTTAGAAACGTATTCAAAAATAATAATTGTACTTTCCGTTCCTGATATAACGTTTTTTTAATCTTAATATCTTATTTGTTAAAAGAAATATCACTCCTCATTTAAACTAACACCACATAAAATACATACGTACATACATATTTATTTATAATTATTATTTTTAATACACCTATCACAACATCTCATATGGAAATTTAATACACATGCAACACAAAGAAAGATTACTATCATGTCATGTTAGATTTCAACACGTACTCTTGTGATAGTACTTACAGTTTTCTTTTAATATTTTATTCATTGTTGTTGCTATTGTTTTTTATTAAAAATTTACATCTTCCCCAAGTTCATTACAAATGATAGAACATATCACAACTAAAAGTGTTGAACAACACTCTCCTTCGTTTGCCAACAAACTCCCCGAAGAACTTGGCTTTATGCCTATAAAAAAGATGTATTTTTCCATAAAGGCATCATTTACTAAAACTCGTGCAAATTTTCAATACGATGCGAGAACACCAAATGCTAGGGTGTAAATATCATGCGCTCTTATTTATTGTTCTAGTATGCATATTCAGAGTAAGCAGAACAAGTGAAGTGTGTGCTCCATAATGGAAAAAATAATAAAACACAAAATAAGAATAAAAGTATTAAAGGTATGCACTTGAGACATTTAAAAGAACTCGTACTTAGGGGGGTTTATTTCTGTTTTATCATCTTTATTCATAAATGTAAGTAAAATATGTATGTGGGATGTGTATGTGTATGAGTGGTAGTGTGATGCAATTTTGAAATCACTCACTTTACTAACGACACCATCACCTTATTTTCTTATTTAAAGCAGCATGCAGAAACACCTTAAAAAAAATGCTAAACAAAAAGAAAAAATATCTTTTGTATAATATTTTGTACTTAGAATATTTAGCACTGGTATATGAGTGTGTTAGTAGTTGTCACGTTCGCAATAGATCGCATAGGTTGCAATCTCGTTAATTAACAAGGTGCAAATTGTTAAGCGCGTCATAAGTGCTCACGTTGACAGTATAATGAATGTCATGTGCAATGAGCCATCTCTTTAGTTTACGCTGTCAGCCATTCATACTTGTAGCATATGAAGTACGTACTAAATATACCAAACCAAAGCGAACCAAGACTACGCCATTCCACTAACAAAAACAAAAACCATTCAACCAAACAAACAGTCAACCTAAACTCCAGCAGCAACATTACTATTACAATCATCGTCATCATAATCATCATTTTCTTTTTCTGCATCACCAGCATCCTGCCATCACAATTTTCATTGCATTGTTAAAGTTTATGTATTTTAACAGCTCCCGGGAATATCATATGTTTTTTTTTTTTTTTTTTTTTTTTTTGTTTATCAATACAGTGAGAAGTGAAAGTATTAAAGTTATTATTGGATTTTGAATTTTCCTTATTCAATATACAAAGTGCAAAGTAGAAAATGTAATATCACATTAAATCTTTGATTAATGAAAATTATAGAAAGATCTAATTTTGAATTCCTTTGTTTTAATCATAAATAGATATATTTCATAAATCGATCTCAGAATCAAATTTGGACATTTTGAATAAAATTTATAGCTTAATTTATAGTGGAGCCAATTATAGTTCTTATGTGTAATTTTGGGAGAAAGAATTGTAAATTTTATGTTTCAATAAATTTCACTATAAAATAGAAAAAAGTACTTCGATGTAACTAAATGTATATTTGACTAATTGATTATAAAAGTTTATAGAATTATATAGAATTAATGATAGCTTTTCACCGATATTGTTAGGAAATTAAGCGTAGTAATATATTTTTGCACAAAATTTAACTAAGACATAATCACGAGATCACTGTAATACAAATGAGTAAATTATCTTAAAAACTAATAAATAATTATCTGAATGTCTTCTAAATATTGAACATAATTAATCAATAAATTAAAAAGTATTGCAAAAATTGGTGCACGGAAATTATCTTGAGCAAGATATTGTGTTATTTAGAGCAATTCAAATCTCAAGATATATTTGGACATCATTTATTTTAATTACTTAAAAAGCTATTATCATTTTGGTTGGTTATCTGCTGGTATGTTAAGGATAATTTCTAAATGATGCAAATTGGAGATATCACCCTCAATCTGTACCAATTAGTATAGTCATAACTAACAAAAATTGTATAATGGTATCGATTGTCAAGTACTTAGTTTATTTGGCTATTTCTGGCTATCATCCACTGTAGTATATGGGTTTTACGTTTAAAAATTTCAATTAGTGTAGTTTTGATACTAAAGATGTTGAAATATATTTTCGCTAAACTAAGCCATTTAAAGAAATTTTATGCTCCAAATAAACTTTGAAAACTTGAAAACTTTTGAATTTAACTGCAAACCTTTGTGTAGCACATACATTAGTATGTGTCCAAATTAAAAAATGAGGTTATGAGATGTAATCGCAAATTATTCTAAAGTGGATGCAAACTCAACATTATGTTTGGGTCAAAAGTATAGATAATCACCTTTAATAAGGTATTATTATTTTTTTCATAGTGCTAAAACTAATCATTTTATAGCGTTTCAAATATGTCAACAAAAACTTCAGATCATCTTTTATGACTTAAATGTAAAAAGTTTCCTTTTTAGTCCTTATAAATCACTATAAAAAACATGTAGGCTATATCTTTTAGTTGAAGAAATATTTAGGTCGAAGCAAATTTATCCCTAATTTTTGGCCAAGATTTTAAATTTTATTTTTTTTTTTTAACTTGGGGGACTTAATTTAGGCCCTACAATTTTTTTTAATATCCACAAGACTTCTTACAAAATTTTCAAGAATTTATATAATTATGTCTATCCGATAAAAATTTATATCAATCTGAAGTTGAAACTTTAAGAAATTTTCATATTTTTTTGGTTATTTTTTTTAAATTTTTCCTGTAAAATTTTCAAATGTCAAAGCCGAGAACATATATTTTTGTGATTGGCTACATACCCTAATATGTTGGTTAAACACACAAAAAATATTTTCTGAGCCACACCATTTACAACGGCTGGGTGATCATTTTAATGAAAAAAAAAATAAAGTTTTAAAACAAGTTTATTTGTATTATGCCAAAATTTGATTGGAATACCTCCAATCGTTTAAATTTTATTTAGGTCCTAATATTAACACTATTTCTTCAAAATATACTTAAAATCTAAATTTAAAAATTTGAAAAAATGTAATCTTATTTAATATATTTTCACTAATTATGATTCTCCATATTCCAACGCTTCCTATGATACCAAATACTTGCATAAAATGTTTATACTTTTGCTTGAAAACTAACAAAAATTTTGTCTTCTTAGGTAATTTGGCACTCTTCCCATGTATTTGATGAAAAATGTAAACACAAATCGTGCAGCAATGGAATGTTAACCTTCTGTTACCTTTACATTGCGCTTGTTTTTGTAACATGTTTGCATTTTTCATACAAAAATATGAAAAAAATTCTAAAACTTGAAAGTTTCATTCTTAGTTTTTTGTTCAAATGTAAACTGTATATATAAGTATTTGGTATCTCTGAACTCGTAAGAATTACAACTAATAGAATAAACTAGTTAAATCCACACCATGACCCGGAAAACTTAAAATTTTGATTTTAAGTACATTTTTTATAAATAATGTCAATATTTGGACATAAATAAAATTTAAACGAATGGAGTTATTCCAATGAAATTTTGGGCACAGAATAGGTAAACTTGTTTTATAAGCAGGGGATTAAAAAAAGTCCCACTTTTCTGTACTAAAATACCCGAAATCCAAGTCCGGGGAAAACTTGTTTCAAAAAAAGATTTTAAAAGGCTTGGCTCAGAAAATATTTTTTTGTGTATTTAACAAATATATGGCGGTATGTAGCCAATATATTTTTTTGTTGATATTGGCTTTGACATTTCAGAATTTTACAAAAAAAAAAAAAATCTAAAACTTTTTCAAAACCAACAAAGTTTGGATAGAGCTTAGTGGCGAAAAAAATATTTTAAAAGTTAATAAATATTACCACAATTTTGAAAATGACTCCAAAAATATGAAATTTTTTTAAAGTTTCAACTTCAGATTAATATAACTTTATTTATATGATTCTTGCATCAATATTATTTACAATTTTGTGGGAAATTTATCGGACATTTTCAACAAAGTTTAGGGTCCAAAATAAGTTAAAAATAATAATAATAAATGAAACTTCAAAAACTTTGCCAAAAATGAGAGTAAAATTTGGCCTTTAACACCGATCAATTAAATTGTTCAATTAGGATCATCGGCCAGCAATACAATATGAGAACTTATTCCGCACCTTAACGATTCTTTGCAGACATGAATCTGTATACTTCACCATTGACCTCATATAATGAAGATAAATTTTCCAAAAAATTTGCTCCAAAATATCGATTAGAATATAAGAAAACTTTAATTAGCGTATTTGTTAAAAATGCCAAAGCCAGAATTAACAAACTGAAAGTATTTTTGGAAATGCTGGTGTATTGTTAAATAAATAAAAAAATGTTAACTGAGGCCCAGACCAAATGTTGACTTCGTGGGCAAAATCTAAAACAAATATGTATTGTTTACGTTCACAAAGAATTTAAAAAATGTAATTTAAAACAAGTTACGCCAAGTTACCCTACACCATTACGTGTGTGCATCAATATTCTGGTCTTAAAAATGACCTATAGCCAATTGTGGACCAATACTTGTATTAAGTGCAAAATAAAACATAAGCAAACAGAATATTATGTTGATATAACATTTATATGAATTTATGTACAGTAGGGTGATTCCCGAAAGTGGGCATTATATGGAAGTTATGATCTTCACGAAATTGGGTACAGAAATCATAAATCGTTTTTGTGCCAAAATTCATTAAAATATTGCTATTGCTATTTCAGACATTTATGATCGCTTAACCCAAATTCTGGGAGGACATTTCTGTGGTAGCTAGGTGTAACAATAGACTGATCATAACCAATTTCATTAGGATTTGTCTTTATATCAAAATAATTATTTGTATCATATTTTATCAAGACATTTCTAAAATTGCGAACTGTACTTTGTTCAGAAGGTTTACATGGACAAATAGCTAGCCAATCAGACGGACGGACTCAGAAAGTGGTTCTGTGTCGAACGGTATATTTTAAGGTTGAGTTCGAAGATTTTTTCTGTTCTATATAAACATCAGCATTAACTATTAATACTTCAACCACCTATGGTGGAGTATAGTATAAGCATTAGTTTTGTCTAAAATCCGGCTTTCTTGGATAAAGAGGTTTTTAAAAATGCCGTCATTACTTGATAATCTGCAGTATTTTATTACTGATTCAATTAAATCTATTCCGCAAGCAAGTCAAAGTCTAAGGTATTGCACAATCTCAGGTATGGTTTAAAAAACTTGAAGATCCGAAAGAATTATTTAACCCTTACAATACACATTGATTAATCATTTAGGATTAAAAAAGCTGATAGACATAATTGAAAAAATCTGTTATTCAAAAGTATCCAATCGCATTATTTACATATGATAGAAAATTTATATACATTGGAAATGAAACGGAAATATTTTTTGATGATCTAAAGCTTAAGATATCTCTCCATATATCAATTGGATGCACTGTATTCCAGGCAGAGCTAATATACGCTAAAAGGAGCTCAAAATAACGATTTTTTTACACCCATTTCGAAAGAAAAAAAAATTTGCAAAATGTACTACCAAAGATGAATTTACTTTTTATTTTTTATTTTTCCTGTATTCAGCTCATTAATATACACACCTGAGTGGACTTCCTATAAAATTTTTTTCAACGGGAAACTCTAATGTTCATATTCCTCTAGTTCATGTTAACTCTTGTAGATTTCTTTGACTCTCGCTAGTTAAAAAAGAGCACTAAGAGCATTTGGAATTTTTTTAGAAAATTATAACGGTTATCTACAAAATGCAGAAGTTGTTTATATAAAGAAGAAGATTTGCTATAACATTTTTTATTTCCGAGAAACTTAGGTTGCTTTTATTGAAACTATTTCCTGTAAGAGTATAAGTAAATTGAATCGGATTTTCTACCTATAACGAATCACAATGGTCCCCGTAGTTTTATTATTTAGCAGGCTACCTAAAATTTCAGATAACTTCCAAATATCGGAAAAATTTGTATCAGATTTTTTCGAAATTCTTAGATATTTTCGTCAGTAGGGATTATGGTACAGCAAAGAAAGCGAATGTTGTCGCCTAGCAAGGCAGTTTAAATTAAATTAAAATTAAGTTAAAATTTTTGAATTTAAAAAAAAAAAAATATATTTCGGTTCGTAAAGTTAAGATTTATCTTACAATTAAGATTTTCGTGAGTAAAAAAATTTAATTTTATCTTTAGTGGTATTGTCTTGTAGTATTTTTAACATATGTGACGTATGTCAAAAAATTTATTTTTCGCTTGATTCTGATTAAAAAAGTATTAAAAAACAAAAACAAAAAAATGCAAAATTTGTGGTCCACAGTCTTTATCGTTCAGACAAAAAAAAAATTAGAACAAACCAGAGTTTTTTCATATTTTTGATTTTTTTTTTTTTCACATAAATTCAAACTTTTGTTAGTAGATCTGTATTAGAGAACTATACTCCAGAGATGAAGAAACAAGATTACTTTATATATTATAGGTCTATAGTTATTCGGTCAAAAGTACAGTTTATAGCCAGGTACACTCTCAGGACTACTTTAAGAAAATCGGTTTCTGCGAGAATAGAGTTCTTGCAGACTTTTTGAAAATTTTGAAAAATTAAAAGATTTTACTTCAGCATTTCTGATTGATAAAAAAATGTCTTAGAATTTTATGAATCACATTGCTCCAGTTTATTTCAATGTTTACACAGGTCAACAATATCGCAAAAAAAAATTATATTGAGAATAATTCGTCAAAATTCTTATTCATTAGGCTTGATATAGTGTAGAAAGTTTAATGTTTAATTAATTGCAACTTTTCCATGACGTCACAATTTTAATCCATTAACGACCAAAGAAAATATGCTTCTCGATGGAGCTTTTAAGTTATGTAATTTTCTACGTAATAGGTAGAGCAACTTGGCACAAATAACCTCGAGAAGTCTTTATATTTGCAAAATTTAAAAGTTTCTCAATTAACCCTCATAAAGATATGGAAGAATAAGGTGTTAGGAGTAGCTGTAGAGGGAAAATTTGTATAAGATATAACTAACACATAAATCGTAAATTTCAAAAATAATAATTTTTTTTATGGCTCTGACATTTTCTATCTGGGTAGACACAAAAAGTTTGAAAAAAACAAACAGAAATGGAAACTTAAATAACAAAGTGAACAAAAAATAATTAAGAAGGATATTGTCGGTCAAGCCCGACCATATGATACCCCACACCACTATGTATGTCCACCAAAATTCGTGGATGGGTCGTATATTAGACATGTGGACAATTGTAGAACAATACTTTTACTAAGTATAAAATAAAATATACGAATACAGAATATTACGTTAATACTAACATTTATATGAATTTATGCACTTTAGGGTGACTCCCGAAAGTAGGCTTATATGGGAACTATGGTAAATTATGGAGCGATCCTCATAAAATTAGTCACTATTATTTTTATTTATATAAAAATTATTTGTGTCATATATAAACCTGATACTAACATGTGTATATGATTTATGCACGTTAAAGTGATTTTCGGAAGAGGGTTTTATAAGGCAGCTATGGTCAATTATGGACCGATCTTCATGAAATTTGGCACAAAGGTTGACATGCAAAACTTCTTTACACCGAATTTCATTAAAATATTGCAATATTTAAGGCAATTATGATCGGTAAACCGATCATAACCAATTACAATAGGCCTCGTCCTTGTGTTATGAAAGTCTCACGACATCTACTTTATACACAAGGTTTACATGGACAGCCAGCCGTCTAGCCAGCCAGACGGACATCGTTAGATCGACTTAGAAAGTGATTCTGAGTCGACTTTTAGGTGGGTGTTGGATGATTTTTTCTGTGCGTTACAAACATCAGGACAAACTCATAATACACCAACGAACTATGGTGGTATAGGGTATAAATAGTTATGCAAATTTTAATTTTTTCGTGTAACTCAGCTAGTAATGATAATATTGTAAGCCTTTTTGGACGTGTTGATACTTTTTCAAGATTTATTAATGTGTCCAATTATAATATACAATTATATATACACAAGTGAAATTTGAAATTTTCAGAATTTTTGTCAATTTTCAACTTTAAACCGCGATAATTTTTGGGCCCCCCAACGGATTTTAAACGCTAAAGTATTGCATTTTGTTCGTTCAAAACGCTGTCAATGAGTCAAGAAAAAAATGTTGTCGAATTTTAAAAGCTTTGTGCTTTTGCCCATGTATCGGTTATTTATGAAACGATTTGGAAGAGTTTAGTGTTTGATTGCAGAAATTATTATTAAAAAAGTAGTTTGCATTTATCTTTGCTAAGCAATTCTTTCTGTAAGCATATGAAATTAGTAATTATATAGCAATATTTTCCTTCGGCATTTTTGTTACACACTGTACTATTAATTTGTTCATATGTGTGTGATCGCCTGATGCTTGTTAAGTTAAAATTTTTTCTACCTGTTTATAAATTTACATTTATGTGCATATTGTTTGTTGGCACTCGTTCGTACGTACTCGTATTGTTTTATATGAATATGAATTTTAAACAACAACAGAATAAAGGTCTCCTGAGTCAATTTTATTTATATTAATTAATATAAAAACATGAGCTTATTATACATACGAGCGCGCTTAAAACTCTAAAGATTTTCTTATCTGCAGGTATGAAATATATTTTTTTCCCCTGAAGTACCTCTTAAAAGATGATAGTCTCACTGCATTAACTGTTTTATATTAATTAGCAGGGCAACCAAAAATATGCACTACGCATACTTACTTCAATCTGAGATAAAAAAAAGAATTGAAATAGCTATCTGCATTAGGGGTATAATTTTTTGAAATTTTTACGAATATGGAAATTCACAGGACATAGCGTTATAGGACATGAACAAATATTAAGAAACACAATATTGAATTTTTACGTCGTTAAAAAAGTTTATGCACCAAAAGCGTTGAATTTTGATTTTAATATTATTTTTTTTTTTTAATTGTTCATATTATGTTATTTTTATTAAAAACAATATAATCTTCAATAATATCTCATATTTTTTTACAAAAAATTCATAATATTTTTTTTTATAATTTTTAAACTTTTTATTCGTTAAGTATACTGGGAAATAAATGTTTTAGTTAACATTAATATTAAAAAGCATTTTAAGTTAATTTTATATTTGGCGGTTAAAAATACTGATTTTTATAAATCTTCTGAATTAAATATGAATTTACCATTTTTTTATATACTACGTTTATACACACTTCTTACTCGCAATTAAAAGTATTATGCAATAAAAACTGGTATTTTATGTTAGTGAAACAAATTGGAAATAAGGTTTTGCCACTTCCTTCTACGTTCATAGAATTTTCGATGATAATAGTTGTATTTTTCCTATCCGGCACAACAAATAAGAAAATATATTTCTTTATGCAATTTGTGTATAAACAGTGAGTTATTTATTTGCAAGTTATTTTTATTCGCAATAGTCGTGCGTATAAACATAATAGTAGTGGTTATCAATGTTACCAGGAGGTGAGAAAAAATAAGTCTAAATTGTGCTTTACAAAAGGTCAGAAAATGCTAATGCCCCAAAAAATAATATTTTATTTTATTTTATTTATTTATTTTTTTCATTAATTGTTGATATGTTTCTAAAGATATATTGTAATAAATTTATAAATAAAACATAGAACCGCTGTTAACAGAATTACCCAATTAAAAATCGTCCACAAAATTTCCATGCAAATTTTGGTTATATTTCTTATGAAA
The DNA here is from genome assembly GCA_932274085.1 of Protocalliphora azurea. Taxonomy (NCBI): domain Eukaryota; kingdom Metazoa; phylum Arthropoda; class Insecta; order Diptera; family Calliphoridae; genus Protocalliphora; species Protocalliphora azurea. Next base: position 118,778,386 of record OW026522.1, read on the forward strand.
AATTACCCAATGTTTTTAAATGATTTTTCATTTTTGAATTATAATTATTTTTGCTTAATAATTTTGAAATTTTTGGGTGATTTTTCGCTTTTAAATTTTGTTTAATTATATTTATAAATAGCTTCTAAGGTTAATGAAGCTTATTAAAAAAATTATTCTATAAATTTCAATTAAATTATTATTTTGTTTTATTTTTAATTTTAATTATGTTACTAATTGCTTTAATTAACTTTTTTAATATTTTGAAAAAAAAATCGACAACCCTGTAAAAAACTATTAAAAACATTAAAAAAAGGAAAAAATATAAATTTATAAGAAATGTTGACTTCAATCGGATTCAATTTTTAATGATGAAGATTTCCTCAGCTTACGGAGGCAATTTTGAGAGAATTTTCTCGTGAGATTAACAAGCATTTCGATGTTATTGTAGCTGTTTTCGTCATTTTCGGAAAGTTCATATCAAGTTCCGAATTTTTACTGAAATGGACAAAAGGGTAGCGTGTATGTATTTATTTCCTTTTGAGATTTTTTCTGCAAATATCACATATATTTAATACACTTATTTGTGTGTCTACTCCTAGGTTGCCAGCATACCTTAGAATCTTGCTTGAAATAGGACCAATTGACTAATTGTACTACCTGAGCATTACGAAAATTACGAGTTACGAAAATATATGTATATACATTTAATACAAAACATTTGCATGTACATTCTCATTATCAATAATAAATAATATTTTCCATTGAAGTGCCCGATAATCAGATGTTTGTGATTATGATGTAAGGAAACTACCGAAGGGTTACGTATTGATAAGCTAACTACTGGAGAAATATTTTTGAAAATTTAAAGTGTTTTAGTTCTCTACCAGCTATTATGTCTTGCACATTTGGTAAAAAAAAAGCCTTAGAAGAAAATATTAGATTTTGAGCATAATATTACAGAAATGTTTAAAATTTCGTTCCCAAGTATCTGGGAACACGAAACACGAAGCGAACTTTTTACTGCATTCTGACTAATTTTTTTTTTTTTTTTTTTTGGTAAACTAAAGTATGAATTTTTATACCTTTTGCAAAGAGATCTAAATCTTTTTCCAAATTATTATCGAAAGTTCTGCAAAAGAGAGTTATATAAGTATTTCTTTATAACATTTACATACAAGTTCAAAAATTTTAACCTTTTTTTAGAATTTTTGTATTTTCGGCTTAAGTTCATTCTATAATTATAGTGAATATATTGTAAAAGTTTTATTAGATTTTGAGCATAATATTACAGAAATGTTTAAAATTTCGTTCCCAAGTATCTGGGAACACGAAACACGAAGCGAACTTTTTACTGCATTCTGACTAATTTTTTTTTTTTTTTGGTAAACTAAAGTATGAATTTTTATACCTTTTGCAAAGAGATCTAAATCTTTTTCCAAATTATTATCGAAAGTTCTGCAAAAGAGAGTTATATAAGTATTTCTTTATAACATTTACATACAAGTTCAAAAATTTTAACCTTTTTTTAGAATTTTTGTATTTTCGGCTTAAGTTCATTCTATAATTATAGTGAATATATTGTAAAAGTTTTATTGGACACTCGGCAGAATGGAATGCAAACAAACAGAGGGAACAAATCAAATAACAACAACATTGTTCATTGCTATTTAATAAGTGGCTAAACAATAACAATTATATATTGCTTAATTTACTACCTAAGTGATAGCTTTAAGCATATAAACAATAATAATTGAAAAAGGAGAATAATTGTAAAAAGCTTTACCTTACTTACTTAATAACATATAGGGAAAAATAAGTTACAGATTCCACTTCCCGAAAAGTTGTAAGTTAAATAGACGATGTTTACACAGAACACCACGGTGGTCGCTGAAGAGTGCTGATGACGATCGTGGCGGATTAGAAAATGCATTCCATTCTGCCAAGTGTCCAACAAAACTTTTACAATATATATTCTTCTACAATTATTACAATAAACTTAAACCGAAAATAAAAAAATTAAAAAAAAAACTATAAAAAAAGTTCAACAAAAAAAACTATAAAAAATTTTGAACATTTTGGGAAAAATGCGCTTGATCTTGGATTTTTAATCGCTTGTAGGTAGGTGTAGACGAATTTTAAAAATTATTTTAATACCTTTCCTGCATTTAAATCTTCAATACGCATTATTAGATTGAACTTCCTACAAAATATTTCTCCATGACACATATATAGATTCAATTAATCTTAGAATCAATTTAATAAACATTTTAATTGGTTTAAAGTAAAATTCCAATCATAACTCTACTTGATTAAAAAATTTATTAAATTTAAAATTTAAAATTAAAATATAAATTTAAAATTAATTTTAAATTTGAAATTAAAAAATTAATTAAATTAAAAAAAAAATCTATTATTTCTAACTAATTAATTAATATTGTCATTTTGGTTACTGGAGAAAATTCAATTAAAAATTTAATTGATATAATGTATTACGTAATTAAAATACATTTTTATATTTTTCTGTGTATAATGAGTTAAGTTATATTTGACTTGAACAATGAAATGCCGCAGGCGAAGATTTGTAAAATACAAATAATTTCAATTTTTTGTGTGAATTATTACTCATTCTGTAAAAAGAAAATTAGTAAAAGCAAATAATAAATTATTTTCTTCTCTATTGAAATGTTAAAATTTTAGCCTTTTTAAAGCAATTTTAAGAATCAAAAAAAAACTAAAAAAGCTAAAAAAAAATTTTGATGCTAAAATCAAAATAAAAAGCATAAATTTAGTCTTTTAAAAGCTAAACTGAAAACACTGGTGGTTACTAAGGAAATAATTAAGAACCCTTTGGTACTAAGTAGAATATTTAGTATAGTGCCGATTTTTATTACCAGTATGAACAATAAAAGCCTTTTTAATGTAAAAAATAATAATAAAAAAAAAAAAAATCAAAAGGTTTTAGAAACTACTTTCGGGGCGGAATGTTTTTCATCGAAATAACTTTTGATAACGGTTTTTTTTTATACAAAAGTTATACCCCTAGTCTGCATGTAGGCTTTGTCAACAATATTACACCTTATTACGTGATGAGTATTGCGGTTGCAACATTTTTAATTTGTTTTACCTATTTGACTGATGGTGCACATAATACATATTATTTTATCTTAAGATTATCATTTATAAATTTGTGGTAGATGTTTTTAAGGATTATCGATGTAAGATATTATGTATTATAACTTCTGTAACAGAAGGGCTGTTGGTAAAAACTTGTATTGGAACAGAAAACTCTATCAAAATTCTTAGTAAAAATAAGCTTGATTTCATTTTAAGGAAAGATGCATTTTACCCCAACTTTAAAGTAAATAGCAAATTTTACCCCTTACTAACATCAGTTAAATATATTTTTTAATAAATCTGTTTTAAATGACTTAGTGATATTTAATATTTCTTTCCACACTTTGTCCCTCTTCTAACTTAACATTTTGTTAAATTTTACTTTTTTGTTTCATTTCTTTAGAATAAAACCGCTTCCTTGAGAAACCTCATCCCCTAATGTGTGTTTGATTTTTTTTCTTTTTGTTCCTGTTGTATTATTTTCTTACTACCACTCGAAACAATGAAAGTATGTTTTAAGTACTTTAGAGTGAAATGCTTTTCAAGGATGTGTACTTGTGTACATTTTTGTTCCTTGCCACCGATTTTGTTGTATTTTTTTATATTCATTTTTTTCAGTTAAGAGCACTTGTTGTGTTAGTAAAACCACTTCAAAATATGGCGCGTTTGCTGAAGTATGCAAAATATATATGCACTCGTATGAATTGTTAAGAAAAGCTGGAACAAAATAACCAAGAGAAAAAAAATAAAATTGTACATGTTTAACACAATATCAGCATATGGAAGTAATCGCTTAAATCAAATATAAGAAAAAACTTTTTCTTACAATTTTAGTCATTGTAGTTTTATTGTGTGATTTAAATATTCGCTTAGTGGATGAGGCTTGTTGGGAAAAAAGGGTTATTGTGTAAACTTAGGGTTAGGAAATAAATTTAAGAGATTAACTTTTAGAAAAATATTTTATTTGATATTTTTTTATTATTGTAAAAGTTGTGTCGTTCTTATCGAAAAGTAAATATTAATTACATTATTACTACATTCATACAAACATTAGTGAACTAATATTTTATTTGCAAGTTAGTAACTTACAAAAACCAAATGCAAATAAAACGTATGCCGTTGCCAATTCCTTTTACGTTCATAGAATTTTAGATAATAATAGCTGCATTTTCCCATCCGGTACGACATGTAAGGAAAAATGTTTCTTTATGCAATTTGTGTATAAATAGTAAGTTATTTATTTGCAAGTTATCTTTATTTGCAATAATCAATATATAATGTAATAATACGCAAAATATATCATATGAGCTGTTAATTTTGAAACTGGCCTAAGTCCCTTCATTATGAAAATCAAGTTATGCATAAAATAAGAATATTTTTACACAATAATTTTACCATATATATACATTCTTTTACACATAAAAAATTTTCAAGATATAATACAATAATATATATATATATATATATATATATATATATATACATATATTAGTTTTCATATTTTAATACCTAAACTCACTTCTAATATAATTCTGCGTAACGAACTTCGTAAAATTCGATTCATTTTGTCTAAGTATTAAAATTCCAGGAGGGGTCTTATATGAGACCTATGACCGAACACTTGTAGTGTTTATTTCTATAAAACATGCATATAATGATGCTAAATTTTATACGTGATTTATGCACGTTAAAATAATTTTATCAAGAAAGGTTTATATGGGAGTTATGGTAGATTTTGAACCGATCTTAATGAAGTTTAGTATAAGGATTTATACTTATCATTTGAATTTTTTTTTTTATTATTATTTTATACCCTACATCACCATAGGTGGTTGTAGTATAATGCGTTTGTGCTGATATTTGTAACGCATAGAAAAAGTTATCCAAAACCCAACTTAAAGTATACCAATCGACTCAGAATTATTTTTTAAACCAATCTAACGATGTCCCTCCGTCTGGCTGGACAGTTGCCTGGCTGTCCATGTAAACTTTGTGCACAAAGTAAAGTTCGCAATTTTGAAGATAATTCAATGAAGTTTAGCACGTACAGAGACGAAGCCTATTGAAATTGTTCATGATCGATCCATTATTTCACCTAGCCCACATACAAATGTCCTGACGGAAAAGGGTTTCAACGATCATAAGTGACTTAAATATAGAAATATTTTTATGAAATTCGGTGTGAGGGAGTTTTTTATGTGCCAATCTTTGTATCAAATTTTATAAAGATTGATCCACAATTGACCATAGCTCCATATAAACCCCTCTTCCGAAAATCACTTTAACTTGTATAAATCCCATATGAATATTAGTATCAAGTTAATATTTGACACAAATAAGTTTCATGTAAGTAGAAACAACGTTGCCAAATTTTATGAGAATCGGTCTATCTTTCTCTTTCAATTAATATTAAAGAATTTTTTTAACACTGGTAATAAAAATTTGCACTTTACTAAATATTCTGCTCAGTAACAAAATATTCTTAAATATTTCCTTAATAGTCACCAGTGTGGCGATTTTAGCTTTTTAAAGTTATTTCTTTAAAATTTTGTTTAAATATTGTTATACTTAAAGATTTATGACTTTTAAAATACTCCGGCATGATATTTGTATGGCGGCTAGGTGAAACAATGGACCGATCATAGCTGGTTTCAATAGGCTCCTGTGTTAAACAAAAAAAAAGTATATATATAGACATATATGCACTCGTATGAATTGTTAAGAATAGCTGGAACAAAATTACCAAGAGAAAAAAATTAAATTGTACATGTTTAACACAATATCAGCATATGGAAGTAATCGCTCAAATCAAATATAAAAAAAACTTTTCCTTACAATTTTAGTCATTGTATATATATATATACATATATACAGGCCGGCAGAAAAATCCTCTCTTAAACAAGAATAGGTCCCTATTTTTTATGGGCATATCTAATATTTGCCCCTTCCACTTGTATCTGTATATTTTTTTCCACTTGTATAATTTCATAAAAATTCCTGCACGGGATTTCTCATTCAATTCGGATGCACGTTATTATGAGTCACATAATTCTAAGCCACTTTTATTTGAATTGACTGGTTTTTGCGATAAGTCGCATATCTCGATAATAGTTGTGGAGATATTAACACGTTCGCCCCTCATTGATTTCTCGCGCTTTAAAAAAAAAAAAAAAACTCACGAACAAAAAGAATATGTCACATAAATGTGACATGAGTTTTCTGAGCAATTTTCTTAAGAGAAACTGTGTGTCACGTATTTGTGACATACACAAAAGTCACATATAAGTGTCATGAGTTTTGGGAAGTACTTGTGTCACATATAGGAGTCACTAAATAGTTTGATTTTCATTTCATTTGTAACGTTTTCACCAAGATCATTTTCTCTTCATCCTCACTTTCTGGAGCGAAGCTGCTTCCAGAATCTTCAAAATCCAGGTCACTTTCGCTGGAATTCAAAATAGCCTCAAGAATCTCCTCCTCAGCTACTGTTTTTCTTCTAGGACCCTCCATTCTAAACAATCAACGAAAAATATACACATATATATAAATACATATATGTTTTCTATGTTAGTATATAGATAGTTGAAGCATTGTAAAAAAACTTAGCTTAAAATTTTTAATATCAATATTCACACTTTTACTTATAAGAACCTTGTTCTATGGCTACTGTGACACGAATAAACCGATAAAAGCGCATTTCAAACTTATTTTCACATAAATTAGCACATTGTAAAACTTCGGGGAATACCCCTTGAAAAAACGAAATTTTAAAATAACGACTTAGCGCATATACAAACCGCAACATTCGTATATATCTGACACCTTGCCAGAGACTAACACATGCAAGAAAATTGCTTCCTACAAACTTTCATGAAATAACAGCTCAGTACATTTTAGTAATTTTACAACACATATATGTTGCATGAGTTTTTTTGAAAAATCCCACGTCACATATATGTGACGCTGAGTGGCGTACGTGTTAAGCCAATTTTGTAGAAGAAAACTTATATTTATATATTATTTCGTACAAAATTTTCAAAAAAAAAAAAGGAAATACTAAAATATAAATAATGCAAATAACACAAGACACATTCAAATGAATGCATAAATTAGTAAATTTTAGTAAATAAATTAGTAAATATAAACATAAATATAAAAATAATTATAAATATAAATATATATATATATATATATATATATATATATATATATATATATATATATATATATAAATATTAACCTTTTTAAAATTATGGGAATTGCAAACGGAATGACAAACTTATATATATCCCTTACACCTTTGCTGAAAGGTGTAAAAATAACTATAACTATTTTTCTCTAACAACCTATGAAAATACAAGACTTCAAATTGATAATGTATTTATAATAAGTTTTTGTTTTTCCTGCAATCATTTGAAGTCAGTTTATTTATTTATTTTTTTTTTTTTTCACCATTAAAAAAGTTTTTGAAATTGCCAAAATATGATCAGTTTCTTACTATTAAATTAATACTTACGTTTAATAGCAAAAGTGACATTATTTTGCATCTAATCTACAAAATGTTTTTTTCTATTTTAATCAGTTGTTTTTCTACCTTATATCAATATTAACAAGCAAAACATGTTCATTAATTTAACTCCAACTCTTTTGTTTATACTTTAAATATATCAGTAATCAATACCATTTCGAATACAAACACTTCTTATCGATCTGATTTAATAACGTTCGTCAAACGTCACATTGACTAGTGCCCATAGTGCAGTGGTACTGTAATTATTTCCACAAGTATGTCGACAGAAAAAAAAGCGTCATTAGGCTTGGACATTTTTATTTTTAATATCATTTTATTTAAATTAATTTATGCAATAAAAAACTATATACATATACTATATTTATGTAAGCAATTTAATATTTTTTTTTATAGTGTCATATTTTGTTACCACTCAATATCTAATATCAAGTGTAAATTGATGGAATTAGTACATAATAAAAATAAAAATTAAAATATTAAAACTCAAAAAAAAAAAAAAAATGTAGTTCAATCATGATAAAAAAAAAACTGTCTAAGGCTTCAATTGGTTATTGAAAGTGTAAAACGAATAATAAAATAAATGAATAATTTTGTATTGGAGTACTTAGTTATATGCCATCAAAACGAATTTAAAGTGAACTACATTTTTAAATTATATCAAATATAATTGGTAATTTTGTAAAATGTAGTTTTTAAAAATATTACATTAAATCCTTAATAAAATACTTTTGACTATAGGAATTGAAAATTATTTTAAACTAGTGAGGAAAGAATTTTCAATATTTTAAAAATTTATTTTATTTCCAACCAGTGTTTAACTATTGCGTTAGCGGAATTGTAGGACTCCTACATAGACCGGATATAAACTTGATAGCTTTTTTATTTAGAAGAAACAAAATTTAATACCAAAAGTGAAAAAACGTGTGAAGTTAAACTAACTTTTAACTCCCATTTGAAAAGTAATAATATTGGTGTCTTCAGAAAATGAATAAAAAACATCTCAATCGCATCTTCTATTGATTACAATTTCTAGGAGTAGTACATCCTAACACTTTGTTACCCTTTATGAGTTCATCATTAAACAACAAAGGGCACCAAAAAACTTTCGAAGAATATATTTCACCCAATTCAAAAATCGGATGTCATAAGATTTTAAACTATTTTTTTGGGTTGAAAGAAAAAAAAAACCTATTTAAATTTTGTTCTTATACTTTACAGTTAAGGAGTTGTATGAAGTAGCTTTTTCATACGCTTTTACCACCCAAGACTTTAAATTTCTAAAAATTTTGGGGCATTGTGTCGGCATTAAAAACAATAAACTTTTTTAATGTTCTAGTTAAAAAAGTACCAAAAATTAAAATAAATAATAGGATTTTAAAAAAGTACCAAAGGCATGTTTGATATATTTCTGAAAAAGAAAGATAGTATTTTAAATTTATATCTATAGGATTCGCAGGATACCAATAAATTACCAATTTTTTATATCTCTAACATTCATAGGTTCAAAAACTACCAAATCATTTCTTTTATTATTTTTTAGTAGTGAAGAATATAACCAATTTCTGAGGATTCTCAACCACATAGAACCATATTTCTTTAACTTCATGCTTCTAGGTTAATTATTACAAGAAAGTAATTTAAGAATAACGAAAAAGTACCACAAAATTCTTTTTTAAGGATTCTCATTCACTTAGGATCATACAACTTAAATTTTATTTTTCTAGGCTGAATATTGGAGAAAATTCAAGAAGTATTATTAGAAGAAAGAAAAAGTACCACAAAAGGTTCTCACTTGTGGACTTACACTAATTTAGGACCTCATACATATAATAATTTTTATGTTTCTAGATTTAATATAAAAAAAAGTACCAAAGAAGAATGAAAAAGTTCCATCATATAGGATCTTATTCACATTAAATACTATACAAAATTCAAAAAGTACCACAAAGTCCCATTTTATGGATTTTGTTTTCATTCACTTAGGCCCATATGTTGAATTTTATGATTTTAAGTTCAATATTATAGAAAATTCAGAAAGTACCATTAGAAGAATAGAAAAGTACCCCAAAGTTCCTGCTCTTGAATTTTTACCCATATAAGAAAATGTGTCTTTAATTTCTTATTTATAGGTTCAATATTATAAAAAATTCAAAAACTACCCTTAGAAGAACGAAAAAGTATCACAAAGTCCCCTTTGTGAATTCTCACTCATTTAGGACTAATATACTTAAGTCCTTGTTTCTAGGTTTAATAAAATAGAAAACTAATCATTGAGTTTGAATAAAATGTAATTTTCCGCTTTTACCCTTTTTTGGTGCTTTTTTCCCCAATGAATTTCTAAATTGTAGTGGGATCCCATATTATAATATGCATATATGTCAATAAATAGAGAAAAATGGTTTAGGGAAAAGGTATCAAAAATAGGTACAATTTTTACCCCTTAAACGTTCAAATTGCCAAAAAGTACCAAATTTGTGTTTGTCATTTTTCGATAGGTTACGAATGTTATATGGCATTCGTATTATTTGTATGTTGACTGGTTTAGAGGCTACGTATGTATGGTGCCAAAAAGTACCAAAATAAAGTTTTTACCCGTTTTCTCCATAAAAGGTCCGATTTTCAAAAAAATACTAGACACCTGTCAGCTTATTTTTGAAATCATTAACGATATTCATTAAATTTTGTTTTTTATCCATATTAGTTTAGGAGATATAAGGTTAGTGATTTTACTACTTTTTGTATTTTGTTTTCCTAAAGTATCGAAATGTCTTATAGGAATTTATTTGTTACCAGCTGATTGTTGTTTAATAATTTTTAATTGATTTTTAATGGGAACATGTTGATCATTATCTTTTATTATTCATTTTATTTTGAATTTTTTATTGTTTTTTTCTTTTTTATATTCATGACATGAAATATTCATAAACATATTAATAAATATATATAGAGATTTTATTAAACACGATCTAAGACCATAAGAAGACAAGTTATTACTTGTACAAAAGAAAACTGATTGATAGAATATACAGATGCATAAAAACTAGTTGCAATATTTTTTATAGATAAAGAAAAAAAAAACAATAAGTTTTGCAAATAATACAAATAAGTATTGACAATTGTCACAATTTATAGAATTTTGTTAGCAGAATATTAATGCTCAACATTTAAATAAGTTCAGTTGTGTACATTTACAAATTTGAAAAAATTAAAAAAAAAAAAATTATATTGAACTAAAAAAAAAAATATATTGAACACTTTGAAACTAGATTGCGCTCAAAGGAGTGTCCATAAATAACTGTATCGAAGCATACAAAAAAATTTTATCTCCACACCAATTACATTATCCCATTTGGTATTTTGTTGAAGTCCAATACTTACAAACCACTCTCATGAGTAAATAATAGATAATGACGAAGAATAGAAGATCGTAATTAAATTTGAAATATATGATTTTTTAATACAAGGTCCAAGCCTATTGAAATTGGTTGTGATCGGTCCATTATTTCACCAAGGCCCCATACAAATACCCTCCCGGAATAGGAGTTTAACGATCATAAATGCTTTAAATGTATTAATATTTTAACGAAATTCTGTACAAATAACTTTTATAACAGTGTAAATCTTTGCATCAAATTTCATAAAGATCAGTCCATAATTGACAATAGCTCACATATAAATCTCTCTTCTGAAAATCATTTTACATGCACAAATTTCATTCTAATGTTAGGACGTGGTTAATATTTGACACAAATTAATTTTATATATGTAAGTAAAAACTACAGTGCCAAACATTATTAAGATCGGTCCATAATTGACCATAGCTCCCAAATAGTGCCCACTTCCTAAAATCAATTTAAAGTGCATAAATTCCATATCAATGTTAGTGTCAACATAATATAATCCACAGATTGTTTTAATTTTGATGGACATACACAGTGCTGTAGGGTATCATATGGCCAGGCTTGACCGACTATATCTTTCTTTCTTGTTATTATTTATTTCTTCAGTAGACTAGCTTAGAAGCTCTCAAGTGATTCATAGGGGAATGATTTATAGCATGTTCATGAGAAAATGTTTATATTTTCGGATGTGCATAAATATTTAAGAACTTTTAGGGGGTATCAAAAAAATGTATATTTTTATCACACTAAAGACTCTAAAGAATATAAATATGCTTATTGTTTTCATTTCAAGCTATCAGTCACTAAAAAGAAAATTTCAAATTTTATATAATGTAAATAAAATTGGAACTCTTTCCGTTAAATAAATGGAGAAATTTGAAGAACTTCTGTTCGTTAACTTTATATGTAAAGGACGAAAACATATTTTTGGTATCTAAGTACAATATTTCATAAAGTAAAAAAAATAGACACTAGTTGGCAAATTTAACCATAATTTGTTGATTGTAGCAAGAGGGAGGAGAGTGTATCAGTTTGCCATATCAATAATATTATGCAAACATGTTATAGAACTGTATGATGCAAATGATATTCAATATATTTGTATAAAATTATGCTCTGATTTTCTCATATTATGATTCAGCTTTATCATATAACTTACCATAAGAAATTATATGATATGTTCAAAATTTCTCATAACATGTTTCATGTTAATCTTATTATGATCAATCATTATTTGTCATTAATTAATTTTATTTATTTTACTTACATACGAGCAAGTGTCGTCATTTACTTTGCGTTTAACAGCTGTTCAAAACATACAACCTCGTCTATTTTTCTAAAAATGGAAAAAAGTGAATTTCTAGTGCTCATTAAACATTATTTTTTGCGAAAAAAAAACCGTCAATCAAACCAAGGAAAAGCTCGATAAATACTATGGGGACTCTGCACCATCGATTTTGATGGTAAAAAAGTGGTTTACTGATTTTCGTTGTGGTCGCACAAGTACAAATGACGCTGAACGTTCTGGACGGCCAACTGGGGTCAGTACAACCGAAAATGTCGAAAAAATCAACGATATGGTATTGGCCGACCTAAGAGTAAAAGTGCGTGAGATTGTTCATGACATAGGCATTTCATATGGCAGTGTGGTTTCGATTTTAAATGATCAGCAAAAGATTGTTAGGAGTTGTTTAACTGCAATCCGAATGAGTTTTTGAGGCGTTTTGTAACTGTGGCTGAATCAAGGATCCATTACTGTACTCAGTAAATACTAAGTTTATTGGATTTTACTGGAAAAGTGAAAGAATGCACCTAATCTGAGTTTTTCGAGTAAGTACTGAAAATTTATTTCCCAAAGAAGTTTGGGCGGCAAGTGTCCTGTTAGAACAATAAAAATTCATCAATTGGTGTTATTCAAAAATATGCGACGAAATATTTTGGGTTTCGGCTACTACAAGGTGAATATATAATACCTTACACCTAAGATATTGATCTGCAATCTCAAATGAATATATATTATTGTAAATAGATATTGCAGTTGCAACAACGATGGTCGCCTATCTGTTAAATTCCTAAGGTCCCGATATTTGCGGGACTTAAGATATACTTAAGATATATAACACTTCAGATCATTCGATTCGGTTCACCAATGTCTAAGTTATGAGTGGAAATCAAAGCTAAAAAAAATAAATTAAATTGGCTTTTTGATAACTTCAATTTGGATAAAGGATGAAAAATTTGATTATAATAAAAACAGGTTTTCAGAAAAAAAGCAATTTTACAAATTCGGGTCAACTTTTAGACCTAAGCAGATGAGAACAAATTTTAATGGTATTTGGGGCGCTGAAATCAAGTAGGTATTAAAATATGATATTCAAAATTGGTTTTAGTTTTCGAGTTCCAGCGTTTTGATATTGACGCCAAAATTAGGATTTCAAGTGTTTTTATTACATTTACAAATGCTATATCCTTGATAAAATGCTGCCAAATGCTCAGAGGTGAGTATTTTCTTTACCTTGAAGTACATGATTTTATTTATCATTTAAATCCACTAAATTAATAGATATTACGTTTATATGCACCTCTTACTCGCAATTGAAAATATTGCTGTTTAAACGGTGAGCTAATATTTTATTTGCAACTCACGAAAACTTATAGCAATTAGTAAAACTAATTGCAAATAATGAGTACGGCGTTGCCACTTCCTTTTACGTCAATAGAATTTTTTACGAAAATAGTTGTATCTTAAATCTGGCAAAACAAAAAGGAAAATATAGTATTTTGTACAATTTGCGTATAAACAGTGAGTTATTTGTTTGCAAATTATTTTTATTCGAAAAAATCGTGCGTATAAACGGAATAAGAGTTAAAAACGTTTGACACTCCAACAAACGTAAAATTATGCATTATTCCTGATTCTCAAGAGCATTAAATCAATGATTTATACGATTTGAAGAATACACCATTCTATGTCATTTGTGACGGAAAATAAAATGTTTCTTTTTCGCAACAGAATACTTTAAATCCACCTTTTACATAAAACTTTAATTTATCAGAAACTTCTTCAAAATGTTTAGCCGTGAATGACAAAAATCAAAGGAAAAACCGAATCGTATCTTTAATAAATGCTTAAAATTGAATAAACCGCCAGCAGCGGAGTTATTCGAAATTTTTTTCGCAACATTTTCGATAATCGAAAATTTCTTGATTTGAATCTAATCATGGAGAACTCAAAAGAAGGAAGAAGTGAATAATAAAATTGTCTAAAATTTAAAAATAATACCAACGATTTTGGAATGAGCGTTGGTCTTTAATACGTAAAACAGATTCCAAATAATACAATCCACTCCTATAAGCAGCTGTTTAATTTCAATTTAACACTTTTTATTGATATTAAACCTTAAATATAGAAAAAAGTGATAATTATCTCCAGACTCAGAGCCAATTAAGTAGTGAATATTCGAAGTTAGCACCCTAAACAACATCAATTGAATAGAACCGATATGATTTCGATCCAATAAAACTACTCGCTTGGAATAAAAGATAAGAGATTCGAACTAACCTGAGGTTTTTCACGAAACATACCCAAAATGTGCCGCAAAATAAGTTCGTACAATGGTACTGCTATGAAAAAGTACTAGCAGTCTAAACAACGGGTTTCTCCAGGTGAATCTACTCCGAAGAAGGTCAAGGTAAGTTTGGCGGCTAATAAGGTGATGGCAACAGTTTTTTAGGATAATCCACATCGATTACCTTCAAAAGGGAAAAGCAACAAACGGCGGATATTAATCTTATTAGACCGCTTTAATGAGGATTTAAAAAGAAAACGACCCCATATGGCCAAGAAAAAAGTTATTTTTCATCAAGATAATGCACGGGTGTACATGTGTGGCAAAACTCTATGAATACTAGTGAATACTTCCTATTTCCATACCTAAAGAAATGGCTCCGTGGAAAGAGATTCAGCTCCAAAGATCAAATTACTGTCCAAACAAATGCCTACTTTAAGGACCTCGAAAAATCATATTTTTAACGAAAACTAAATGACGACACTTACTCAAAATTTGACAGTAGTCTATTAACAGGTGGTACTTGATGGGAATAGTGTTGTATTTCATATAACTATGAGGGAAGTTCGAAAAGTCACGGACTTATTGATCCGCTCTAGTATGTTGTGCTAGATAATACAGGATACTTTTTATAAACTAATAGTAGTTAATCAATATCTTACTTGAATTACAACAAATATAACAAAGTCATGTAAATATATTCAAAAGCAAACAAGTTATGTGTTTTTCAATCAAATTTGTAAAAAGCATAAGTATTATAATTATTTGTAACATTCTATTGTTATGGGAATAATAATATGGTTTAAAAACCAGATATGGTTTAAGAACAAGCAAAAAAGTTGGTAATATTTAATGGTTACAGAAATAATGATACTTTTTCATATTAATAAAATTTCGTTTCTGGTAAAAATATATTCAAAAACATAAGATTTCTGTAGGCAACTATGTTAAAATTTTTATTGAATATAAACATTGAATGATAAAACTGAAACAAAAAGATTCTTATAATGAACGCAGTATTATCAAAATTAATGAAAATTAATAACGATAACATAATATTTTTGAAATGACAATGCCATACCATGTTTTTTTTACATACATTTTTCAAACGCGATTGCCCAATAATTTTCATTTTATAAATTAATAGACATTTTGTAATTTACCTATACAATAGGAGCACATTTGTCATTGGCAATTATCTTGAAAACGAAGTATTAATTTTTGTGGAACTAATTTTTTTTTTTTTTTATTGATCGCAGATCTATCATGAATCAAATTTTGGTATTTTCAATTTTCATTTCATCGGAGACGTGATTGATTGTTTTTTTTTTAATACTTTGCCAAATATTTCGTTGTAGGCATTTTCTGTCATAACTTTTTTAGTTTTTAGAATTTAATAAAGATTTTGTTCCGAGGTATAAACTTGATAGTAAAGAACAAGAATTGACGACAAGTGTTTTAAACTCAGACTTTCTAGTGTTAACAAAAGTTAAGCAAAAAAATATTAAGTGATTTTCGCAAATGCACTGATTTTGGATCTGCATTATTAATGAACTTTTATTTATTTTTCATAAAATTCAATGAAATATATAAATGTTTGTTTGTGTTTTCAATTGCACACTAAAATAAAATAAAAAACATTATATTTATATAGCCAAGCGATTTTGCCCCCATTACTTGGCGAATTTAGGATAGTTTTGCCGTTTTTGGTCACGTGAGAAATTCATAAAAAAATGATCCTAAAGAAAAGATAGCCAGGATCAAAAGTAATTAAATTAAAGGCAATATATCTAAGTCTTTAGTACGAAAAAAAGTTTACAGATATCATTGCTCCACCTTCTACCATATTAGCTTTGATTATTTTTATGCACAAAAGAGCATACGAGGGCGGATCAATATTTCCGTGACTTTTCGAACTTCCCTCGTAGTTATATGAAATGCAACACTATTCTACTATGAATCGGGCTACGAATTGGTACCTCACTCGCCATATTCTCCGAATTTAGCCCCTAGTGACTACTTCATATTTCCAAACCTAAAGAAATGGCTTGGTGGAAAGAGATTCAGCTTCAACGATGAAATTATTGACCAAACAAATGCCTATTTTAAGGACCTCAAAAAATCCTATTTTTTGGAAGGGATACAAAAACTGGAGAAACGTTGGACTAAGTGTATTGAGTTAAAAGGAGATTATGTTGAGAAATAATTTTTTTTTTTTTTTTTGCAAAAAAAACTGTATTTCATTCTAAAAGTCATGGACTTATTGATCCGCCCTCGTATCTGTTAGCAATTGCTAATAAAACTGAAGTTATTATTACCATGAATAGCAGATCATTTAAATTTGAGCCAGAGTATGTATGTATGTATGTAAGTATATATGTATGTATGTATGTATGTAAAAAAACTGTTTTTAGTGACCTTGAATATCTCACTGAGTCCTCGCGTGATTATTTGTGTCTTTTAACAGGAGTTATTTCGTTTTCCTCTACCAGTTTCCAAGGATGAACACTTACTTTATTGGACAGTTGATTCCTGTATTATTTTTTTAATAAAACGGTTCAGCTATTCACTTACTAAGACAAGTAAGTGAATAGCTGAATTTTAATAATTATTTCGTTTTTATTCGAGACACAGTTGTTTTTAAGACTTCGTAGATCTTATTATATAAGTCATTTATATATGTTGAAATAATGTTTTCAGTTATATTGTTACAATGAAAAACAAATTAAAACTAAAGTAGGAATTTCATTATTTCTTTATTAAACCAAAGAAACAGCAGGTTTTCAAGGGCTTTACTAACTAATGCTTCTAGTAGGTGGTTTTCATAATTATGCCTTACATAATTTAAGTAATTAAACAACACTAATAAATCAAATAATTATACACATAAAGTCATCTACTACAATTATTTAATTAACAAATTAAATTTTCTTTGTGTAATATAAAACCTAATCTTACTATGAAACATTATTCGTAAAAATAGATTTGTGCCGTAAAGTTGATAAAGAAAAATGAAAAGTTTGAAAATAGAAAAAATCCTTTTAAATCTAAGTATTTTACTAACAACCGTCCAGACACAACTAAAACTAAAAAATATAGTTGATGAAGTCATCTTTACATTTGAAATTGAACTTAACGTTTTAATTAACTTCAACTCCAGCAGTGACTTTGAAAATTATCAGAAATTACTAACATCGAGTGTTAAACCTGTAATAGTGTATAATAATATTAATGCCAATGTTACTCCGATATATCAACGGCAAACACATAATTTATTGGCAATTGTATGGCTAAATGAAATTGTGACAGTGAATGACAGTATCAAATTTTTGGATCGTATTATATGGAAATTACACTGGGTGGAAATAATGTTCGTAACAGAACATGCGAAAGATGAACATACCCTGCAAAAATTTTTTCAAATATGTTGGCAAAATGGTTTTGTTAATGTTTTGTTTTGGACACAAGGCCTCTTATATTTCTATCATCCTTTTCCCGATGTTCAGGTGGTGCAGTTGCCCGATATAAAAGAGTACGCAAATAAAAATCATTTAAAAAATTTTCAAGGTTATGAAATATTTGTGCCATTTCGAAAACTTGCTCCTCATTGCTTTAGTTATCGGAATAAACTGGGAGACTTGGTTTTGGCTGGATATTGGTTTAAAGTTATCGATATATTTATAAATCATTATAATGGCACTACTCGCATACTACCCCTTACCATAGAGCAAACGAAAAATCCTCAAGATATACTTAAGTTAATTGATTCCATTCGATTTGATTTTATACCCATTGCCATGTATTTCAGTGATTACTATTCCAACAGCGATGTTTTATATTTATCAAAAGTGGTGGTTATTTGTTCTATGCCTATAGAAATTCCAAAAAGTTTGTATCTTTTAATTACCTACGATAATAATGTCTGGCTATTGTTCCTTTTAACATTTGTGATACTTTCATTGCTGATAGCATTAATTTACAGATTCTTTACCAATTATTGGAATTTATCAAAATCTTGTATTAATGCTTTTACTACTCTAATATATCTCCCCTCCAATTACTTAAACAGGCGTTCCATTTTAATTTATATTTTACACGTTATGTCAATAATAACTGGGTTTCTACTGTCGAACTTTTATAACTGTAATTTGTCAAGCATGCTTACAGCTAAAATCTTTGAAAAGCCTTTAGAATCTCTTGAAGATCTAACGAAAACTAATAAAAAGATACTTGAGTCCGTTAATGATATTGATCAAACTTTAAGTTTGGATTCTGTACCACAATTTATTAAGGATCGCCTAGTTACTATAGATTCTTTAGAAGAATTTTATAATCTGCGCTCTAATCTCAATGTAACGGAATATTTTTATACAGGTCCCGACGATTTGGCTGACTTTTTCTTATTTCAACAAAAATATTTAGCTCGTCCTTTTGCTACAGCATTAAAACAAGCTCTTTATCATCGTCCCTATTTCTTTACCTTGCCTCACCGATCACCCTTCCTAAGGCATTTTAATCGTTATCTGTTGTTTGTTATTGAGAATGGTTTGTATGATAAACTTCAGCATGATGCCAAATGGGACGGTATTATTGGTGGTGAGTTAAAGTTTTTTGTTGGCTCCGATATAGTTACACCTTTAAGTGTAGATTATTTTCATACTGCCTTCGTTTTGCTTATTGTGGGTCTAATTTGTTCGCTAATTGTGTTTTTGCTGGAAATGTACATATTTAGGAAAGAAATTAAAAAATAAATATCTGTATCTTATGTGAAATGAATAAAGAAAAAGAAAATGCGTTTTATTTATGAATATTCTAGGGGTCTTGTTTGTGGATTTTTCTTATAAATGATAGCAGAGATGGGGGGATGTAATTATTGCAAGGGCCAATCTATAAGAATGAATTAATTGTAATTACTTATATAAGAGTAATTGAAATTGTTGTGGTGAGAAAGAAACAAATTAATAAGTTTAGTGTTCGAATCCATAGGTTGCTGGTATGTGTTGCATAAAAAAACTCACCTTTCTTTGAGATGAATTATAATTAAAGAGCTAAGTATAGTTTGGGAGTTGTAATTGAATTCAGTTGCAATTTATTTCACTTTTTTTCTTACTTTATATTTAATTATTTAGGTTGGGTAAGTATATAAGGTTAAGTTAACTATTTTAAGTTGAGTTAAGATAAGTATTTAAGGTTCCAATTAAAGGTAAGTAAACTGAACTTCTGGACGCTGATTTTTCAAGTGAAGTTTCAGGGTAATAAAAACGTTATGGATAGTTAAATTAGTACTTGACAATTCCAATAAATTTCGGATTTTTTCAAAGATAAGCAATTAACATTTCTTTACAGGGGTACTAAAAAAGCTGCCAGATAATGAACTGTACACTTATCCAAATAACTTATATTAATTAAATATAAAAAATTATAATTTATTATAATTTAATTGTTCAACGTAAGTTTGGACAATTTGATTTTAAGAAAGTGAAAAAACATAATTTTTTTAAAAACTTAGTAATTCTTAATATAAATAGTTACTTGGAAGTAATACACTGTGTGGCAGTTATTTTCACACATAAAAAAATCGACGTGATCATGAAACCACAAACCATGCGTAGTAAAACTTCGTGCTTAATTTTCTTCAGGATGTCAAATTTCCTCCAAAAAGAACTTGAAATTTTCGAAGAATACACATTTACAAAAAAAGAAAAAATATATAAAATAGTTACGAATATTATATCAACCCAATATAGGTGCCAAATTAGAGCTAAGAATCCCTGAAAATAATATATAATATATCACCCTGTGTGAAAAAATTTTTGCAAAATATGATATATGAGAATTTCTCTTTTTTTCGTTTACCTTTAAGAAGCCAACTTTTAATCCCAAATATATTTTTTTAATTCTGATTTTTTAAATAAACTGCTGTTACAATTATGTTATCAACACTTCATGGAGCAAAACCATCAAACACTCAAAGTTAAAAAACACCGAAAAAGTGCTTGAAAATAACAAGCTTTCTTCTTTCATTTGATTCCCGCTTATAGCGGATTTTATCACATGTGTCCAATTCTTCATATGTAAGCTACAAAAACTTGTAAAAATAGACCACCATTTGATTTAATAGTGTATTGTTGACCACCAGTGTTACCTGGAGGTAAAAAGAGAGGCTAAATTGAACTTTCGAAAAGGTCAGAAAAGGCTAAATGACCCAATAAATAAGGCCAGAGAAAAGTTAAATTTTGTTTTTAATTTAAAAACTTATTTATTCACGTTCTCAATAGTTTTTGATAACTTTTAAAGATATTAAGTAATTCCATTTGATACTTAAAAAATTTTAACCACTCAGAAAATTTCTCTGCAGTAAAAATACCGATAAGGCTTTCTACCAAAAAAACATAAAAAATTAAATGTGAAGTATTTTAAATATACGTTGCTAAACACAATTTTTAGAAAACGTATGTTCAAAAAAATATTTTTTTTTTATTTGCAAAAAGAAATTATTTTGATATCACTTATACAACAAAATTTATAGCCATTCAAAAAATATAATAATCATCAGTGTTACCAGTTTAGCTTTTTTAAGGTTTAATCTAGCCATTTGATTCTTAAAATTGCCATAAGAAGACTAACATTTTAATATTTCAACAAAGAAGAAAATAATATCTTATTTGCTTTTACTAATTTAATTTTTACAGAATCATGCATTTAAACATTTTTGTGTATTAATTCGGACTGCCAGCAAAATGACCCAAATCAAATATAGAAAAATCACCCAAATTAAAAATTACCCAAAAGAAATGAAAAATTGACCAAAAATAAAAAACTAAAATTTTGCCCAAAAAGGTGAAATATTTAGGAAAAATCATCCTAATCCGCGTCCACTATGACACTTTCTGGTATGAAAGTTTTTCCATTATATGATAAAATTTCTGAACAAAATCAGTCATATGCAGAATGAAAATAGTTTTAACTTTGGCTTGGGTCGAATTCTGGTCTATATTAAAACGAATTTCTAGAAAACCGGTCTTCGGCTGGACGAAAGGTTTTCAATTCTGGCATATTTCAAACCTCGGATTCGCTAAATCAAACTTTTCTGAATAGTATGGCTTTTTACTTTACTTACCCAAGCATGTTGAAAAATTAAAAAAAAACGAGAAAAAAGATATATTATACCCTCCACCAAAATTCGGGAAGGGGACTTATGTTATACCTGTGGCCAATTTTACTAAATGCAAAGTAAAATATACAAATATAGATCATCTAGAATTGATACTAACATCTAGATGATTTTATGCATTTTAGGGCGATTCCTGGAAGTGGGTTTATATGGAAGCAATGGTAAATTATGCACCCATTCTCATAAAATTTGGCAATGTTGTTTCATCGGTCAATTGTGGACCGATCTTCATAAAATTTTGCTCCGAATTTCATTAAAATATTCTTATTCTTAAGGCGTTTTTGAGTGTTTTAACTCTATTCCGGGGGACATTTGTATGGGGGCTAAGTGAAATAATGGAGCGATTACAACCAATTTCAATTGGTTTGTATCATAAAAGTCCCACGTGCCAAATTTAATTGAATTATCTTTAAAATTGCGATCCGTACTTTTTGCACAAGGTTTACATCGTCAGCCAGCCAGACGGATGGATTTAAAAAGTGATTCTAAGTCGATTGGTATACTTTAACGCATTATACCTCAACCACCTATAGAGATATAAGATATAATAATTTTATTTCCCATCTATTATAAAAAAATTCATAAAGAACTCAGAAAGTATAAAATCGATTTAGATATTTCTAAAAAAAAAAAAAAAAACATTATATACTAAAATAGCCACATATGAGTTAAAAAATATAAACATTTAGCATACATAGGAAATCCCGGGAATTTCCGCATGATTTCGCGGGATTATGGAACTGAAATTTTTGAGGAATTTTCGTAAACTACCATAACATAAACGGTCATTTCTTGTCCATTAATATCATGTGAAAAAATTGTTTAATTGTCAAATATTAAAAATATATAAACAAATTTTATAAAGTTAAAAATCGAGCAAATCTGTGCATTCCTGGTTAATTAAAATTTTTTTAACTAAATATTAAAAAAATGATCTCGATTACCTTCGGTAACATTAAATATACAATATATCACTTTTAATTTGTATTTTAAACATATTGATGTGGGTTATATATGCATTAGACTGCTCCAAAAGAAACGGTTTTCGAATTTCGACCGTAACTTTCTCCAGGATTGTTAATTTGTATGAGAAAAGTATATATATAGTGTGCAAAATATTATAGTGATCGGTTGTAGCTAACAAGTGTCCCATCGACCCTGAAGTTTGTAGGGTGCATTTATACGAGAAAATTTTTAATTTTCCACAGTTTTTTGAACAAATTTGTTATTATGATATCTTTTTTGGAAATTAATTTAAAGAAACCGTAATCTAGACGTAATTATCTATCAAATAAGATAAACAATTTAAAATAGTTTAGAAAATATTAAATTTATTAGAAATTCTTCAGACCATTAAAATGTTTTCTAACACTTGTGCACAGGCAAATTTTTAATTTTTTTTAGAAATGTTGAAATAAAATACTATTTTAAGTAAAATTTAAGTCATAATTAGTGAAAAATAAGCTTTGAATCCTGCAGGATATTATAATCGCTTTTTCATGATTTATAAAAAAAAAACTTTGATTTTTATTATGGGTAATTAAAATCAGCAATTTTATATTTTTCAAGATTTTGTTAAACAAATTTAAAAAAGTTAGGAAAAAACTATGCTGTTTTATAAACAACACCAAAGCAAGTAAAAATAAAAAAAGAATTAGGTCGATATCTCTTATAAATTCGCCGTAATTTTGCGGATTTCTGCAAATTTTTTTGGACTAGTATACAGATTATTAAAAATTATAACATAACAAGATAATATAGATTGTAAAAAATATATTCCGAAATTTTTAACGCATTGTTAACTTATAAAACAGAAAGGTCAAAGGTCAAATTTTGGAATATTTGAGATTTTTAAGGAAAACTAACTTAAAATTATTTAGTTTTAGTTAGATTTCAGTGCAGTTTTACATAAATATAACTAAAAGACAACAAATGATATATGCATCCAAAAATATTAATTTAACCCTCAACTCTGTAATATAAAAAAGCAGGTTTCGGGTTTATCACCAAAATTATTCTCCATCATCGCTTCAAATTTCATTCAAGTTTTTATAAAATTACAAATTGTTTTCAACTTGACAAAATACATTTGATCTTGTAATTTGTCAACTCCTAAAATATCTTGACGATCAAGCTCATTCAAAGCCATCTGATGACCCTAACTAGGCCTACAGTTTTCAATCGCTGGTAGGAAACTGAAAATAAATTTTCATTGTTTTTCCTGTGTTCAGCTCATCAATAAGCATCGTTTGAGTGGTCTTCCTACAACATTTTTTTATTTTTTTCCGCTCCTCACAGAAAACATGCAATGCTATATGAAACGGCTTTCCTCTTTTTGTTGCCAACACCACGAACTCTTTTTCTACTGTTGGAAAAATACTAGTAACTTATTTCTCCCTCTCAAAAACTATATTTAGATAGACTATTTTTTCTACATACTACAAACCATAGCTTTCAAATGAAAACAAACATTAGTTTACACCACTGAAAAATTTATTTTAACTTAGATATTCTTACTATAAAATTATAATAAATAACTTCAATTAAAAAGATAACAATTGACAAAATAACACCACAAAAATACAAAACCAAAGGTGCATAAAAATATTCCAAAGTCAAAAGATGATCGCTACTATTTTCTTCATCTTTAAAATAATAAATTTCTCCACTTTGTATGCCATCCCATTCAATATCCTTCAAAATCTTTTGTAATAAACCAGAGTCGGACAAATATTTCAAATAACGATTAAATAACTGTATAAACGGTAAATTGTGTCGCATGGGAAAAAATATTTGTTCAGTTAATACTACAGAATTCATTAGCTGGACTAGTGGAACTTTTAAGAATTTTTGTTGTAATAAAAAGAAATGGATTTTATCCTCAAAACCCATATGAAAGATGGAATCATTTAGACTACGACGCTTATTGTCAAAATCAATGCCATCGGTTACAATTATACGTTCCAAAATAATAGATGGTACTACACCAACGGAAATGAAATGCATTATATCCTTAGTATCAATAAACGTTTTCAAATCTGTTGAATTAATATCCAGTAGTGTTTTTATTTGGGGTCCATATATGGTCATAACCAACATGCTAGACAATTTGCATAAATACATTTGTACCATTATAAAGCCATACAAAAACAGAATAATGTACACAAAATTATTAATGAAGTTGTTTGGATGCTTCAAAATTTTTATATGATTTTGATATATAGCCAAACTTATCACATAAAGCAAAGCTTTAGATAAATCTACTTTACTTGTCTTAAAATAAACCATCAAGCAAATTACTACAGAACATAGTAGTGCTAGGCTTAGATATAGAATCCATATATCATTTTTAAAAGGCTTTTCAAAATATTGATATTTTGGTATGGGTTTAGCATTAGGTACCATAAAAATAGCATCAACATTCCACAAAACATCTGAAGCAGCAAAATTACGATTTCGATAAGCCATAAATGGCACTGTATCGATTTTACCAGAAGACAAATCTTGCAAAAAAATTTCCAGTTGATCGGCATCATAATCACTGGGATATTCAATGAATTTAAAATTATATTTTTGTATGAAAGTTATTAAAATTTTATAAAAATAACCAGCATAAACAAAATTTCCCTTACGATCCATATAACGATAACAGCGAGGAGGACTTGAGGTTATGGGAAATCTGAAGGGGTATAGATGATAATTCGTAAGTTCCGGTTGATCATTAAATTGTTTTAACGAAGTCAACTTCAAAACTCTTACAATAGGCCAAGGATTGTAAGTATAAAACT
This sequence comes from Protocalliphora azurea, assembly GCA_932274085.1. NCBI lineage: Eukaryota > Metazoa > Arthropoda > Insecta > Diptera > Calliphoridae > Protocalliphora > Protocalliphora azurea. The sequence goes on from OW026522.1 coordinate 118,803,945, forward strand.
GTTGATTATGATAAAATACAACCTTTACAAAACCATAACTCCAACATTGCACAGATATTTGTTGTAAATATTTCACTTCGTCTTTCTCAGTATCAATAATCCATAATATGGTAGTGTAATGTATCAGCTTTAATGTTTTTACCAAAGTTTTAAACAAAATATCTAAATGCTGAATTTCGCCTATATTCAAGTCCATTTCATTCCCTTTCAGGAAAACTATGGTCATTACATTGTGGCTAAATATTTCATATAAATATGTGCCTTGTTCATCTTCCACATTTTGTACAGTTGTTATTATAATAATTGACTTTTCTGTATTCCTCAGCAACTCTTCCATTTCTTGATTATCCATAGAGGGTTGTCCTATAATTATATTCCATTCTATGTTTATATGTTTGTTTAATTTATTAATTATATTAATTAAATTAGTTTCAGCTAAATATTGATGTCCAAATAAAAGTACACCAAAAAATAAACAAATATTTGTATGCATTTATATTAGAACCGTTTCGAAATGAACTTTTCACTTGAATATTTGTTTTCATTTTACGTGTTGTATAATTTTATATTTTCTATTGACCACCAGGTTTAGACATCAGAAAATTAACCCTTATGGTAAGGAATTGGGTCATAGTTTTGCTTTAATTTCTTGTGCCAACGACAAAGAAAGAATAAATGTTTGAATTTAATAATTTTAGAATAGATAAAGCTTTGAATGACTCATAACAATAAATAATGTTAATTTAACTTTTTTGTTTTTTCATACATCTCAGAATTTGATTTTGAAATATCCGGTACATATGTATTTTTTTTTTTTGGTTTTAACAGTTACCGTTTAAAGTTTAATTTGAAATACTTGTATGTTATTAATTTGTTTTTCACAAAATAAATTATTTATTGTCAATAGATTATTTTGATAAAGAGCTTAAAAAATAGTTACAACTAATATAAGTCACATTTTGAAAATAATTGTAAAACATCTTTTAAAAGCAGAAACAAAGTAATAGTTAAAAGAAGCAATTAATCTAGAATAGGGATAGAAAATCAAAATATTATTCGGTATCAAAATAAATTTCAATTTGTACTTTCTAATTTTAAAAATTTTATGTAATTTTTAAAATTAGAATTGTTTTTATTGATGTATTTACATTTTAAACATTTTTGAAGAAATTGGAGATTTTGATTTTTATTTATTTTTTATTTTTTATTTTATAATTTTTTTGTATTGTATCTCTATATTTCTAATATAAACCATGACATTAAGTTAATTATTTTAATAATAATTTGTACATAACTTTGGAAGCAATTCTGTCTTTCTCTAGGACTGTTCCTTTTATAAAAGTTATTATTTGCTTGCATGCACAATAAATGGATCTACATTTTAAATGTCACAATGAAACAAAATATTTATGTATTACTACATACTTAGGATTTTTTAGAATTTATATATACCTACATACATAAATTCCACATATTTCTTTGTTATTGATTACATGCTAAATTCTTTCATTTCAACGTATTGAGATATTGTGACTAAACCTACTGTTCATGCAAATTTACACGTTGTATATTTATACATTTTAAGAATGTAGTTTTATAATATAATTTTCATTAATTATTCAGTTGTTTTCCTTTCTTATTTATAAAAAAAAAAAATATTTTTTTTTCAAAATTCAGGGAAAATGAAAATTATATCGAATACCAGCACAGACACTGCTATATTATATTGGTTTCAAATAAAGAAAATTTATTTATGTTTTAAAACATGCTAATATAACTATTTTTTATGATTGTTATTAGCAACATTCGATCTTGAAAATGTATTCAATCAAATATACACTGGTGCATATTCCTATAAATGCACAACAATTTTTTAATCAATATACAAAAAATGGGGCTAAGAAATATTTGAGTCGCTACAAATTAATTTTTTAAATTATTTATTAACTTCACTTAAAAAAATAATAACAAAAAACTTAAAATGTACATTAATTTTCTTTTCATTGTAATTTTGGAAGCTTAATACCATTTTTTATGGCTTTTTCCTATATACGCACTTAAACTAATGAATCAATTTAGCATTGTTAATAATATGTTGGTGAACCTTTGTTCTGGATAACTTTGAAAAATTCGATCTGGAATTTATTTGACTAATATTTTTTTAGAAAATAACAGTGAATTTCTTCCCAGACTTGCTTAATTTTTAGTTTTAACTCCGTTATTGTCATTATGGTATCATTCTGTGCATTCCTTGCGTAAACTTTACGGCCCATGTACCCCCATAGATTCTCCATTGGATTTAAATCCGGACTGTAAGCCAGCTAGTCCAATAGTAGAATACTATGTTCATTAAACCACGATTTAGATTGGTTTGATACAGCGTTATCCTGTTATATTATGCAGCGTTATCTTGTTGGAATATGTAAACTTCATCCATTTTTTCATCCATAAATGTGAGAAGAGTTCATTATAAATTGCAAAAATTTGTTCCAACTAAATGAACAGTTCATTATAAATTGTACTGTTAATTTTAGTTGGAACAAAAATTATTATTAATTTTCTTGCAGTAGAAAAAACTGCCCAAACCAATAACACTCTCTCCACCGTAATTAGGTTTCGAAATACGAATTTCAGGTGGCTTCGTCTTTTATTTAATTAATTTTCCTTTTTGTTAATTTTTGATTACCTTTTGTTGGTTTACGCACTACGCATTTCTGTTCTTTCTAAAGAAAGCCTCGAAAAACTCCTTCCGAAGAGTTAATTTTTCGTCCTATTTCTTTGCTAGAAAAGTCTTGATCACGAAAAATTTGGATTTGAATTTTTTATTAATCTGCAAGAAAAGTTAATTTGGGTATCCTTTAAGCTCATGAAATTTCCCAATTAAAATATAAAGAAAGATATGGTTATCAGAAGCTTATCTTAAGTGAAACAAATAACTAAAACTGTTTAAATTTTTTAATATATATATATATATATATTTTTTATTTTTTTTTTTTGCAATAACTTTTTAGACAGATTTTTATCGACAGCGTTTATAGCAATATTCCACTGAAATGATCACCAATATGTTCTGATTGCTAAATTAAAGAAAACAATTAAAGCAAGAAACAAATATTTCTTACACAAAAAAGTACCTTTATTTCGCGAGTTATTGTAATAATACAACATTGTTTTTGGTTAAGAGAAACGAATATACCTCAAAGAAAAACAAAAATTCTAAATGCGTTTATAGGAATATGCACCAGTGTAGTTCCCTGCAATGAATTGGTAAAGTATTGTGAATAAAAACATTGATTGACTGAGTCAAATAAATTTTTTGTTGTGAAAACCTTAAAACTGTAAAGATAATTAATTAGTTTTAAGTTTTAAATATAAAAAATTTCTGTTGTATGTGAACATTATGTCGTTATAATAAAAATTTGCCTTATTGTAATTTAATAATTACAAGCATTTTCCAACTAATCTTTTTCTATATGTAGAAAATAGTTTCAATCAAAAAACAAATCATTAAGAAAGCTTTAATCGCTCAAGTCTGACCATATGATACCCTACACCATAATGTATAAGCGCAAAAGTGATTTTCAAAGAGGATCTTATATGAAACCTGTGGTCAATTGTGAACCAATTCCTAAGAAATTTGGAAGTGTGAGTTTAAATTTATGTATAAAACCTGTTTTAGTATACGTAATATTTTCTTTAAAGCGATTTTCGGAAGTTTACATCATTTTTTTTTTTTTTTGTTTACATAAGTCTTGCTTGTTGTAAATATTATCTTGATACAAATATTAATATGGTATTTATGAAAGTTAAATTAATTTTTGAAGCGGGTTTTATATGAGAGCTATGATTAATTATGGACCGACATTTGTAAAATTTGACACATTTATTTATACATATGTATATAGAACTTACTTATGCCAAATTATACTAAAATCCTGATATACTAACGATTAACCCTTTAAAAGCCTATTCCGATAGGACAACAGACTTGGTTCTTCTATCAAAATAATCACGCGTGCCAAATTTTACTAATTACCTTCAAAATTGCAACCTGTACTTTGCACGTAAGCTTTCCATGGACAGCCAGCTAGACGGACATCATTTAATCGACTTGAAGATTTTTTCTGTATATTGCAAACCTACTGGCAAACACATAATACCCCAACCTATAGTGGTGTAGAGTATAAAAAGCATGAGAATTTTTAGATTAGGATTTCAGAAATTTAATTGATTTAATAACATTATATACTCGTAACAGCAACATTAAAATTATTGAGGTAGGTACCATACTAAATATAGTATAAACTCGATAATACTCCAACCTATGGTGGTATGAGAATTTCTAGATTAGGATTTCAGAAATTTAATTGATTTAATAACATTATATACTCGTAACAGCAACATGAAAATTGTTGAGGTAGGTAAATTAGCATACTAAATACAGTATAAACTCGATAATCCGTACCTCAATAAACCGGATTATTCGGTAATCTGGACGGCATTTTCCAAATCATTACAAATTTATTTAAATATAAAAAAGCCATTTTTTTATTTAAATTTTAGTTTAGCTTGGAAAATACAGGTTGGTTATAAGGTTATATGATTATATAGTTATATTACAAACATAAAATACAATTAGAAGTTTATGTGAGAGTCATTTCGAACTCAATTTTCGAAAAAAAATTTTTTCAAAACACAAAAACAAAATATATGTGTCTACATGTATTTTGTTGTTGTATGAATTAAATTTTTGACAATTGAATCAGTTTTTTTTTTTTTCTCTCACATAAATATTTACTTATTAATCTACGCTCATAAGGCTAGTAGAGTTCTTGACAAAAGTATATAAATTTTCAACATTTTAAAATTGATAAAAAAAACTCAATGTTGTAAAATATTTACATAGAACATTAGCATTAAATTGTATATGTCTTATGATTTCCTCACATTACATTCTATAAAATATTTCGTATTCATTATTAAATGTCCTTTCCAAAATAGAGTGTGGCTTTCGAAGTGGATTTAAAATGCAAAAAAAAAACATTTATTCATATCTCTTGTTTTTTCTGTTATTAATATTTCATAAAGTTTTCATTTCATATAACAAAAAAAAAAGAATTTTTCTCATCAGAAAAAAAACATATTCTACCATATTTTTATTAATTTTCGAGTTCACCAAAAAATAAACAATTTTTTCATTTCATTTCGAAATCCAAAATATATCTTTAGAATTTTTTTATTTAAAGTGATGTATATACGTTTTCCCAATTCCTTCGAATAATTTCCTTCGAAGAATTTCCTAGATTCCTACAAATTGCCTTTTATGGAAAAAAAATCTGACTGATTAAATCCAAATTTTATAAATTTAAATTCTTGGAAAAAAGCTGTTATGAATCTGGAATTTTAAATGTACATAAAATTTTACCGCTTACTTCTGCAATAAAAACACCAGTATAAAATATAAAATTTCATTCAAAATATAATTCACTATTTCTGCTGAAATTAAAATATTTAAAAAAATAACAAATATGGGCCTTATAATGTTTAAGTTGAGCGCTGGTCCAATTTAACGCTTTTTGGATTTTTTTTCCTGCACGTTTTGGTTACAAATACTTAACAGCGCTGTTTTTATTGCATTATTATCCACAAATTGAGAGAATTGACATTTTAGTTGTTCAATTCCATAAGACAAAAGACTTACTTTTTAATTAAATCTCGAAATGTATGGAAACAATTATCGCAATTAAAAATAATATTTTCAAAATTAACAAGAGTATTAAATGCAGTATCATCTTCTATTTTCCACATATTTTATGAAACTTGCACTTGCAAATTTCACAAACACTCTATTATTGTTTGTGAATTTTTCTTTAATATTTTTTTAATATTTGGCACATATTATTTTTTCCGAAATAATGAAAGCGACTGGTCTTATTGAGAGCAGAAACTAAAGTACGAAATATGGAATGTTATTAGATGAAAAATTTGGACTTTTGTTTCATATATTAAACAAATAAGAAAGATATAGTCGGTTAAGCCAGTCCGTATGATACAACGCAACATTGTGCATGTCTTATATTAGACATGTGGACAATTGTGGACCGATACTTTTACTAAGTACAAAACAAAATACACGAATACAGAATATTACATTAATACTAACATTTATATGAATTTATGCACTTTAGGGTGATTCCCGAAAGAGGGTTTATATGGAAGCTATGGTAAATTATAGAGCGAGCCTCTAAAATTTGTCACTATGATTTCTACTTGCATAAAACTTATTTGTGTCAAATATAAACCTGATACTAATATGTGTATGTGTTTTATGCAAGTGATTTTCGGAAGAGGGTTTTATATGGGAGCTTTGGTCAATTATGGAGCGATCTTCATAAAATTTGGAGGCTAGGTGAAATAATGGACCGATCATAACCAATAGGCTTTGTTTTTGTATCATGAAAATCCCACGTAACACGCGACTTGTACTTTGTGCACAATGTTTACATGGATACCCAGCCAGTCAGCCAGACAGACGGACGGACATCGTTAGATCGACTCAAAAGCTGATTCTGAGTCGATTTGTATACTTTAAGGTGGGTGTTGGATGATGTTTTTCTGTGCGTTACAAACATCAGCACAAACACATAATACCCCAACCACCTACGGTGGTGTGGGTTATAATAAATATAAATAAATATCTTTTTTTTTCGCAAAAGTGAGTCAGGACAAAGACCTCTATAATTAGGATTGAAGTTTGCAATCAGTTTTCCGCATTATCGAGTTTATGCTGTATCACAGTCTTATCATATACTTTCCTATTTTAGAACTTGGTGTGTAACAAATTATTGTAATTTCCACATTTTATTACATTCCCAAACCGCTTATTACTAAATAATAACTATAATTTTAAAACTAAGTATTGATTTATAAAAAATAACTCCTTAATATTTCAAATGCCTGAACTAAATGTTTATAACAATGAAAAATACTAAATCATTGCATAAACGGAAGACAAAAGTTAAGCACAAAGAACGGAGATAAAAATGAAATTCAATAATTACATTGTTTTATTAGCAATTTCACTAATTACGAATGGAAAAATAAATTTTGCAGAAAATCGTTTAGAAGAACAGCATCTAATAAGTGTAATTAACACATTAAATGAAAAACTCAACTTGGAGTGGAATGCAGTTATTGCTTTGGAAATTCAAGAAGACATGGAACATATTTTAAAATCTTTAAAACTACCTATAATATTAATAACAAAACCATATAATACAATAGTTAATACAGAGCATTGTCATCAAATGATGAGTATAGTATTTTTAAAACATTCGACTTTGGATAAATTTTTTGAAATAATACATACATTTCTGCAAATTTTACAATCTAAACATATTTTATGGATTTATCCCGAAGCCAGTGAATTGGATTTACGAAAACTAGCATCTAGAAATTGGAGTTCGGGCTACACTAAAGTTTTATATTATGTGCAGGGCAAGATATACACTTATGATCCTATTCCTAATATCAAAATACATCCAATTTTACACCTGCAAGATTATGTCGAAAGAAGAGCTATAACAAATTTTCAGAAACATCCTCTGACAGTACCTATCATATTATGGCCTCCACGATGTTATCGTTATAGGGATCGTTATGGTCGAATTATTAATACAGGTTATTTATATAAAATAATCCAAATATTTATAGACCGTTACAAATTTCAGCTAAAGGAATTCCCCGTTGTCTATGGCTCATTTGATGCCGAAGCTCTCAGACAGGGTATAAGAAATAAATCTATTGATATCGTACCTACAACCTTGTATGCAATTGATGGTGAAAGTGGTCAGAGTAGTAATATTTTATGGATTTCGAAATCATTTATTTTGGCACCTTATCCCCCACCCATATCAAAATCTAAATATTTTCTGCATCCTTTTACCTCAACTACCAGAATATATATGATTATGCTGCTGATATTCTGTGCACTATCTGTAGCATTTATTTACTACATGCAACACCGTTCATGCAACGTTGATTTTAGTAAATCAATGCTGTATGTTCTCGGGATATTTCTCTACCAGGATCAACTTAATTTTAAAATAAAAACTAATATACAGAAACTTACTTATTTCCTGATTTATATTAATGGCTTTGTTTTAACCAATTTATATATGGCCAAATTGTCCAGTTTGTTGGTGGATGTTGTTTATGAATCCAAAATCGAAACATTAGATGATTTGAAACGTACAAACTTTCAACTGCTTTTGAGTGAAAGTGATTATATTTATTTGCAAAACATTTCGAATATACCAGACATAATACTAAAAAAATCTAAAATGATTAATGATGTCGAACTCTATAAAGCTCATCGTCACTTAAATAACTCTAATTTACTAATGGCATTAGAAGATAAAATTGATTTTTTTTTATTTCAGCAAAAATTTCTTAAAGTACCCCGCATGTATAAAATCCATGAAGTTCTTTACAGCAAACCTCAATATTTTACCGTTCGCAAAGATTTGCCTTATCTTCAGCTTTTCAATCGTTATTTGAAATACATAATGGAATCGGGTATTTTTAAAAAATTAGTGTTTGAAACAAATTTTGATGGTATACTAAGTGGTGAAATTCAATTTTTAAAGGACTCTGATGAGATCGGTGGCTTATATCTTAGTTTTGAATATTTCTATACACCATTGTGTTTTTATGGAGTTGGTATGATTTTATCTTTAAGTGTGCTTATATTGGAGCTAATATATATCAAGTATGTAAAAAAGTAGTAGTTTTGTAATTTCTTATTGAAATATAAAATTAAATGAAATATAGTTTTAAATAAAATATATGTAATTTTCGCACAACTAACAAATGTGTTGATTTTAAGTAAAAATTTATATAATGTCTATTTAAACCTTTTTTTAAAAAACCGAATTTGCTGATTTTCAATACTGCACTGCTTCAAATGGTAATAAATATTTTGGGATGAGTTTTCTTTTCTGGGTGACTGTTTTCTGCAGACAACTAAATCGGCACAAGGTGTCATAAGAACCAAGGATATAAATATATATATATATATATATATATATATATATATATATATATATATATATATATATATATAAAAAAAAGTGTTTCTGTTGCTCTCTTTAAAATTATCCTTGGTATGTTTTATGATACGTCACAAAATATTTCGGTTCTATTGATGACCATTTTTAGTTTTTTTTTTATTTTAGAGTGTGTTTTTTTTATTTTAGACGCATCTATTGGTTTATAAAACCTAACCAAGAGTGACCTCAAAATTTTTTTATTCTTATTTTTGAAGGATTTATCAAAATATTGATTGTTATATTTTTAAATTGTTTCTTGCTTTAAAATATAAATAATAAAATATAAGAAAGTTGTTCATAAATTTTTGAAAAGCTTTTTTTTTAATTTTTGTATTATATTGCAATTTTTCCATTGATGTACCGTAAGTAGTCAACCCACTAGATAGTCTTAAATTTGGAAAAATGGGGGCGAAAATTAAAAAAAATAGTTTCTCGCAAGGCACATTCACAGTTTCTAGTGGAATAGCAAGGATTACTGCGTGAACTTAGCTTCTTACTATTTTACACAACAAAATCGGAAGAGCATTAAAAATAAAATTAATAAATATTAATAAAAAATGTATGGACTTTTTGAAAATTACGCACATTACAATTTTTACCAATCTTGGATATATAGATATAAGAACGGCGATAAATATAATTCTTCTTGATCATAAATTTAAGTCAAATGTCGTTGATAGTTGAAAACGGGACATTTTGTCAAAACAGAATTTGTTAAGACACATCGCACGGATATCACGAAATTGACCACAATTGTCATAAATAGGCGGTGTTTATAATGCTTAAAGAAAATGTAGAGCCGCCTCAAAAACTTTCGAAAGATAAAAATTTTGTGGACCAAAAAAAAAAAAAATTTACTTGGGTTAGAAAAGGATCACAATATTAAATAGCATATTTTTAATAAACTTTAATATAATATATATTATTAAAGTTTATTGAAAAAATTTTATTATAAATATAATATAAGGAAAAATAGCTTAGATTCGATCCGAGTTTTCGCAAAAATTTGTAAACATCGCGATTTTTAGTATAATGAAAATTGTTTAAATTTTACTAAAATATGCCACACTAATACCATCAAATATTGAAAATGTCATAATTTAGTTTTTTTAATAACGCACTCGGCTTTGATATTGCGTAATTTTAATATTTTTTAATATAAAAATCATTAAAATTAAAAATTAATTTTAATTAAATAAATTAAAAAAAAATTAATTTCACAAAAAAAAAGTATTATAAAGGGTGATTCAAGTAGAGATACTTTTCTCAATAGCCTTTTTTTGACAGATCACGTGTGAGTCGTGTCATGCTGTCATGTTATTATTATTTAGTATTGTTTGGCATTTTATAATGGAAAGACTTACGCCAAAACAACGTTTACAAATCTTTCAACTTTATTACGAAATTTCACGTTCTGTGAGGAATGTGTTTCGTGCACTTCGCTCAACTTATGGTCAACATAATCGGCCTACTGAGCGCAATATTCGCAACACCATCACCCATTTTGAGGCTCAGCATTCATTATTGAATAATATTTGAGCGAATAGACCACGTCCAGCACTCAGACTGACGTATGGAACGACTTGGCGTATTTTACGTCGAGATCTTAAATTGAAAGCATACAAAATACAGCTTGTGCAACAACTGAAGCCGCTCGACCTTCCCAAGCGACATCGCTTCGCTCTAAGGGCTCTTGAAAAGCTCCAAGAAGATTCGACGTTTTCGAGGCAAATTTTGTTCAGCGATGAGGCCCATTTCTGGCTCAATGGGTACGTAAACAAACAAAATTGCCGCATTTGGGACGAAGAGTAACCTAAAGAGATTCAAGAACTCCCACTTCATCCAGAAAAAACAACGGTTTGGTGTGGTTTGTGGGCCGGTGGAATCATCGGTCCATATTTCTTTAAAACTGATGCTGGTGCGAACGTTACCGTCAATGTCGACCGTTATCGTGCCATGATAACCGTCTATTTGATGCCTGAAATTGAAGCTCGTGATCTCGGCGAAATTTGGTTTCAGCAAGACGACGCCAGTTCCCACACATCGCATCAATCAATGGATTTATTGAGAGAACACTTCGGTGAGCATATAATTTCACGTTTTGGGCCGGTCGATTGGCCACCAAGATCGTGTGATATCACACCGTTAAACTTTTTCATGTGGGGATATGTAAAGTTTAAAGTTTATGCGGACAAAACCGCTTCGATTCAGGCCTAGGAGGAAAACATCACGCGTGTCATTCGCCAGTTACCAGTGGAAATGCTCGAACGAGTCATCGAAAATTGGACTTAACGTATGGATCATCTGCGATGTAGCAAGGGCCAACATTTGATAGACATAATCTTCAAAAAATAAATGCCAAAGAATCTTCTTTCAAATGATAATAAACATTCCTCATTAAATTTGAATTTTCTGTGTTTTTTTCTTTAAAAAAGTAGGGAACCTCGAAATGGATCACCCTATATGTTATATGTTGTAATTTGTTTCATCAAAAGTCAAAAATTGTGAATTTGAAAGCTATATTTTTGGTAGTATTTAAAAAATAGTCTAGCTCGCAGGTGCGAAATAATTGAACAGAAATATTCTGGTTATTACTTTATTACTAACATATCAATCGTTAATTTTAAATCGTATATCGTGTCCGATGTATTCAATTTTAATATTAAATAAATGCAATTCGATGAAATAAAAAATCCGATGAAAATGCTCTACTTTTTAATCATACAAATAAAAGTTAAGAGCTGACCTTTCTCAACAACAATAAGCTCAATATAATGAACTTTGATTTTTATTATTTTTTTTACTATTCCAAACACACAATGCGAAAAATTTTAAGTTATTTTATACTGCCTTAATAATTCCAACACGAAATGAAAGTATAGCATTAGTTTAATAAAATCTTTAAAGAGTTTTGAAAAGTCAGTTCGAATTTAGATTTTGTGGTCTCTTAAACTTCGAATATTTTAGAGCATTTTTTTTTTATATGTGAAAATAAAAAAAAACATTTAAAACAGTAATTGTCAATATATTTCTGAATAATTATTATTTTATGTAATTTAAACCTTCTCTAAGATATTATGTAAGATTTGTATTTAATATCCCATCTATTTTACGCCCGCTTTTCATAATAAGATTGTTTGCAGTATATGTATGAATGGTCACATTATTCAACCGATTTAAATAGCCTTTAGTACGTGCATAAATAAACGTGAATTGTACGAAAGCTAATAAATGATATAATATTAATAAATATGCCACGCCCACTTTTTCTAAACAATTTGTTTTCTGTTTTGGAAATTTGAAATTAAATTTATCACTATATCAAGCATTTTTGGAGAAGATATTAACTAAATAAATGAGTTTTTAAGCTTTCTTGATCATCAAATTTGATATACACAAGAAATAGAAATCATTACATATTATATATATGTATATATTATACCAATCCCTTATTCCGCTCACTTTTATCATACTATGTTATTTTTTACCACTATAATTTTACCACATTCAGAAAAACAATGCTATAGAATAACAAAAACACATAATAACTTTTTATTAAATAATTTAAGTGTTTCTATTTTCAATTTTCCGAAAAATTCTAACTTCAAAACGCTATAAAACCAAAATTCGAACTAACTTTGAAAAACCCTTTGGGGGTTTTGTTAAACTAATGTTACACGTTCATTTTGCGTTGGAATTACTGAGTCGATTTTTTCTTGTTGCACTCTGTGTTATCTAAAACATATATCTCACATAAATCACTCTCACGCTAATATAACACAAAAAAATAAATAAATAAATAGATAAAATAAAACTATATATGGTGAAATGATGTCAAAAACCGCAAAAATGTAAGTGGACCACTTGTTCTCGGACTCTATCCGCAACACATTTTACACGATCATTTTTTGTGTTGACCTGCGTTTTAAAACGAAAGAAAGTACTCAATTATTTACTACTTAAAATATCCTTTCAAACAAAAATATTTTTACCACTATACTAGTAAGTTTAATTTTGTAAATATATTAATCAAATAAGATTATTCAAGTGCAATGTTAAATTTTATTCAATAAGCTAAGCGTTTTTAAATACATATATTTCGTAGGTGTTCGATTTATTAATATCTCAAATCTTCTTTAAAATATACCTGTTATAATTTATCTCTATCAAAAATATTAAAAAAGATAATACATTCATTATCGAATAAAATCGTAAAAGTGCAGAAACCGGCTCCATAAAAAATCATATATAGCTATTATATATACCATCCCTATTGGCATCTTCCAACAATTTCAGCATTAATCTAGAATCCATTAGATACTTCAAATAGCGATTAAAAAGTTGCATATATGGCAAGTTATGACGTAAAGGCAAGTACATGGATATGCTGTAAAGAGCTACTTCTATTTTATACATTAAGGATACTTTTAAATGAATTTGTTGAAATAGCATATATTTTGCCTCTAAAGCTTTATAGATATATGAAGTACTCATTTGAAACATATGCTGTTTAACTAATTTATCATTAGCGACTATAGAATTTTTAAGAATTAGAGGAAGTAAATCCAATTGATTCATATAATCAAAATCAGATTTTTTTTTATTGAAATTTCATAGGGTGATTTGATAACATATTCAAAATTATGCAATTTTTCAGGACAATTAAATTAGAAATGTTGGATCAAAACAAGATGGTGCTCAGTAAGGATTAAAAAAACTACAAACATGTCACAAAATATTTGAATACTCAGCATTGTTTTAAGGAAAAATGGAATTGATACACAGTTCGACTCATATCCCTCTGACAAGGTTTTAGTAAAACCATGGAGCATATAAACATGGGAAGTTTAATGCTGTAATGAAAATACCAATATTTAGCAAAGGTTGGGGATATGAAACTATTAGATAAAGTTTATTGTTTCATATGACATCACTAAAGGTCAACTTGGGATGGCGATATAAATGGTCCAGAACAAAATCAAAAATTTTATTCTTTAAATGCCTATAGAGTCCAATACCGCTGTATGTTTCGTAATTATAAGGATATTTAATTAATTTAAAATTATAATAATTCATAAATATGCGTATAATATTAAACATATAGCCTGTGTTAAAAATACTTACATTAGAACCCTCATAGCGATAGCAGCGTGGTGAATTTGATATAATTGGAAAAACCAAAGGATATTGTTGAAAATCTGTAATATCTCTATTTTCTACATACTGCCTAAAATCTCTTAATCTACGTACTTCTAAACGTGGAAAAGGTTCGTATGTATATATGCTTCCTTGTACATAATACAAAAATTTTGTGTTGCCAAATTTCCAACTGATCTTTGATAATTTCCATAAGCTCTTCACACTGGCTTTAAGATAAATCCACAAAATATGAGTAAAATGTTTAGTCTTTAAAAAATGTTGCACTAATTTATTAACTTTCTCTACTTCCTGTTCTTTGACAAATGCAAATGTTACCAATTTGTTTGACAATTTATTATGAATTCTATTTCTTTTCGATTTTTCTGTCACAATTATTTTCGGTTTTTATACGTATTTCACAACATTTTCTATTTTTGGATTTATTTTATTATAAATTACTGTTGTTCATTCTATTTCAAAGTTATTTTGAAATTCCTGAATTAAATACTGAAGGGAATAGTTATTTTCATCAGTTATTAGTTTAGCAAATATAATAATTGTGAATTTTAATAAATTTAGCAAGTGATTTACTTAATTTTTTTAACTGTTTTCTTCAATGGTTTTACAAATAGTGAACTAAATAAAATGTTTAGCCGTTAATTTTATTGCTCGCTATTGAACATTAATTTATAATTATAGATAGCTTTACATAAATTGTAAAAATTTGCATATTCGTTTACAAAACACCACAGTGCAATTGAAAAAAAGGAGTTAAATATTTCACAAGTCAACACTAAAATAATATCGCGAAAATTTTGTTGCCGATATCGTATGAATACTACTTAAACCAATCATTAGAAAATTTTTTATTTCATTCCATCGTGTCTCAAATTTAACCAAAGAAAATATGCTTCCCCAGGTAGTTTTTAGATTTTGTAAAATAGCTAGAGCAAAGCTGGAAACTAAATTTTGTAGAGGAAAAATAGTAGAAATAGTGTAGAAATGTAGTATAAATTAGGACCTTAACTTGCCCCAATTACCCCCGCTAGTTTATGATGTTGAAAATATTTCAATTTTATTTTCCTTTATCTTTCACATTAACAGGGCAAATGAGCAGTAAGGAGATGGTTTAGAATAAAAATTTGCATAGTGTATAACTTATACATGATCGAAAATAATGAAAACCATAAAACAATAAAAGTGACGCTGCCAAGAAATGTGTGGATGGCAAAAGTTGGAGAAAAACTATATTCTTTAAACAAATTAAAATTGATAAGAGACGGCTATGAATTAACGCTAGGTGACAAGTTTTTTTTAACAACTATGTTATAGTGGCAAATTAAAAATTAATAAAAATTTTAAAATTGCTTTGGCAAAAAATGTGTGATCGTCAAAATCTTTGTTAAAGCTCTAATTAACGATGGTCCATGCTGTAATTTTTTGAACGAAATGTTTCCTTCTCTCAACGTAACCAAAATTTGGGAGGGAATATTCGTAGAATCAAATACCAAAAAGTTAGTAAAGAACCTATCATTAATTTCAACATTATGTGATGCAAAAAAAGAAGACTTGGTAATGTCCATCGCAGTTAAAGAAAACTGTTAAGGAAGTCATAAATCTAGTTAGTAAAGAGCGATTCTTCCAATGTATAACAGTTACTGTGAGACGAATCAAATCAAATTAAACCTTATGCAGCAATGTTGGCTTACTACACCAACAGAAAAAATAAGAAAGACAATTAAAAACAAGTTAGAATTCTACATTCAGCTGTGCCGAGTCTTTTATACTCTTCACCATACCAAATAAAAAAAAATAGTATGCCTTAATATTTTTATATTTATACTTAAAAAAAATCGATTAAAAAAAAACACACGCACACAACAATAACTTGTAATCATACATATATTTATATATTTTTTAACGTATATATAAATAAACTGATCGCACCCAGCCGGAAGAAGAAGTGTTGAAGAGACATTCTAAAATGCTTTATTTAGAACCCACAAGGCATGTCACTCGCATTCCAACACTATTTATTTTTTACATGCCGTATTTTTGGAATCAAGGCCTTCCCTTTTTCCCTTTCAAAAAGAAGAGAGAAGGCAAGGACACTTCAGTAAATAAATATGCTCTCTTATGTGCAATACTATCACAAAGAGTCTGAAATTGATTAAAAAAAAAAAGAAAATCATCAACGGCATTTTCAATCACTAAATGATTTTGAACTTTACAGGTCTCGCAATAAAAAAAGTACCGTATTTTTTTAAAGCTTTCTTTGAGGAATTTTCATAGAAGCCAAAATGGAATGTGCTTAAAATATTTTTCAGTAAGGTGTGAAGACATTCACAAAGACCTGCATGGATAAAGCACTAACTGGACATAAACAAAAAAAAAAAAAAAAAAACAACAACACCACTAATAATCATTATAATACTGCCATTGTCAGCTGAACTGCTTGCTTACAGCGTTAGTTGCCAATTTTTTTCGATCACCTGGCCACTTATTTGGCCCTTTTTTTAAATGAAACTAAATGGCGACTTTTTAAGACAATGTGCTAAATGACGAGAAACTAAGCTGTTTAAAATATCTCGACCCATTTTATATTAATTCTAAAAAAGAATTTAATTATTCCGAGATTGTTTCACAATATAGTGATGTTAGAAAAGACCCCGAAGAATTTATAAATGGACGGAAACTGTTAAAAACTGGAGCAAATGATAAGGTTTATGAACAACTATTTAAAACATCAAATGCCGAATCTTTTTGGGCTGAATGATGTGAATCCATGCTTTCAGTCCTAAATTTGTTAGATGAGGATTTGTAAAACTGGAGTCAGAGTGAAGATCTCGTACAAAATTACAGAAATTTAATTAATAGAAATATAATTTTAAGTTAAATATTTTTATGAATAAATCCTTCTTTTTTTGCAATATTAAAAATTATTATAAATAAATTATTTTGATAATAATAAAATTTAGTTTAGTAGTTTTTCTTAAAAACAAATTTTGAGGAGGTTTTTAGGTAGTTGGTAAATTAAAAAAAATCGCTTTTTGGCGACTTTATTTTTTGAAATCCTCTTCTTTGGACACTTTTTAAAAATTTTATCACCTGTTTGCTGCATGAAAGATGTAGTCGGTCAAGACCGACTATATTATACCCCACACCATTGTGTACGAGCATAAAAATTCGCGAAGAAGACTTATATTGCACCTGTGTCCAACTTTACTATATATGAAATAAAATATACAAATACAGAATAATGCATTGATACTAATATCTAGATGATTTTATGCATTTTAGGGCGATTCCTGGAAGTGGGTTTATATGGGAGCTTTGGTAAATTATGGACCGATTCTCATAAACTTTGGGAATATTGTTTCTACTTATATAAAACTTATTTGTATCGAATATTAACTTAATACTAATATTCGTATGGGATTTATGCACTTTAAGGTGATTTTCGGAAGATAAGATTACATGGGAACTATGGTCAATTGAATACCGATCTTCATAAAATTTGATACAAATATTGATAATTGTACAGAACTTAAAATATTCTTATTTTTAAGGCATTTTTGATTGTTTAAACTCTATTCCGGGGGGATATTTGCATGGGGGCTAGATAAAATAATGCACCGGTCATAACCAATTTCAATAGGCTTGGACCTTATATCATAAATGTCCCACGTGCCAAATTTCATTGAATTATCTTTAAAATTGCTATCCCTACTTTGTTGACATGAACAGCCAGCCGTCCAGCCTGCTAGACGGACGGGCATCGTTAGACCGATTTAAAAATTGATTCTTTGTCGATTGGTATACTTTAAGGTTGGTGTTGGATAACTGTTTCAATGCATTACAAACATCAGCACAAACGTATAATAAATATCCTAAGCATCTGTGGTGGTGTAGGGTATAAAAAGTTACATTCTTCTGCTTTTTAAATCAATTAAAGAACTTAAGTTTAGTGCAGGAACTATCCTTTTTTTTTTTTTTGCAATATCTCAAAACTTATGGGGTGTTTGGAAATTTGATTGTTTTCCGAGTGAAAATAAAAAGTTTAATTTTGCAGTGTGTAATAATTGAGCTGCTTTATCCATTTCAGGAATTTGGCTATTTACAATAGATAAGTACCAACTTAAAATTATCACTGCCATCTGTAGCCATTTAAATGTTTTAAAATAATTTACTACCCTCTTGTTAATTCAACAACCCTTAAGTTATTCACCACAATAAAATATTTAATTTCAAAACAACCCCTATTTAAATAACATAATATGTTCAATTCAACAAAAACAATTTTAATATAGCGCACTATTACCATTAAAAATAACAAATTCACATACTTTCACATCGCCATCATCTAAATAAAATACACTGCAATTAGTTTTAAAGACACAAATCGATAATACCATACAGCCGTTAGATTTGAAATTAACATTTAACCTTAGAAATTTATAATTAAACTTTATTATCAGTATCATTATTTTTATGTCTATAGCTCTTATTTTCAAAATTTTAGCCATATACAACAATTGAAGTGGTAAAAATTTACTAGTACTGGCAAATTTACAAGAAAAAAAAAAGCGCCACTGCCACAACTAAGCCAGAATAATATTTATTAGTAGAGGGCGAAATTATTGCCACACTTAAAGTGGAATTTAAGCACACGTAGTATATTCAGAATCGATTGATGTTCTTCTTATATTTTTCGTTTTTGGCCAAATAAAAACACCTGAAACTGTAAGTTGTGTTTGTTTTTTGTGTTATTCCTCAGACTTTGCAGGTTTTTCGTGACTACCAAGTAAATATTGGAGTCTTTTTTTTATTATCTTTTGGTGTAGACAAAAAGGCGTAGACACCAAACTATACTGAGGAATCTACATATTGGAGTAAAGTAATCCCTAATAAAATGTGGAAGTACCTGACATTGAGCAGAGCTTAAAAAGAAATAACTTCAAAAGTAAGTTAATTGAAGCTTTAGTTGTAGGTTTTACATTGTCAGTGTTTTAGTATTAACCAACAGTGTCGCTAGTTTAGCCGTTTTAACACCAAATCTAGCCTTTTTATTTTGTTTTTAGCTTCGAAATTTTCATTGCAGCTTCTAGCTTTTTTTCTAGCCCTTTTTAAGAATTTTTTTTAAGAATCAAAAAATTACTTTAAATAGTAAATATAAAATGTTAGTATTTCAACAATGAAGAAAATAATTACTTATTATTATCTATTACTAATTTTTGTCCATTTAAGCATTTTTGTGTATTTATTCGCATAAAAAATTGGGATTATTTATATTTAATAAAAAATTTTGCCTGCGGCGCTTCATTCTCCAAATTAAAAGTGCCTTAACTAATTTTTATTACACTTCATCAATCATAGAAACTATTTACGAAAATAATTTAATAGAAATCTTATTGATGCGAAAAATTTTGAAATGCTTAATCACAAAGAAATTATAGTTCCAAAATAACGAAAAATCTATTCAAGACATTATGTAATTTATCATATGAAATATAACCCAAATTTATATAGGAATTTTTTGGGCGATTTTTCGTTGTCATTTTCTTTGTGTTATTTATAAATTTATTACAATTTCTTTAGAAAAATATCAAAAACTAATGAGAACGAGAAAAATTAAATTTTTGAACTTTTTTAAAGTTAAATTTTGCCTCTTTTTTCCCATCTCCTGGCGACACTGTTAACCAATTGGCTTTATATCGGTTTCGTATGAGCAATAATCGAATTTCTTGCTTTACTATATTATACCATTTGAGCTTTAATTGTTAAGTTTTATTTAGAAAACTAATTTATAAATAGTTATATTTCTTTTAATATACATTTAAAATGAAAAGTAGGTAAGAAGGGGACGGTCCAAAAGTTTTTTACGTGCTCTATTATTAGAATTGTAAACGATATTAGTTAGACGTATTTGCTCTAATATTAGTTCTTTAGTCCTAATTATCTATCTTTTATTATTTTTTCTTTTAATTAATTTTTGAAGGGATTCAAAACGGCTATAACAAATCATCTATGAGGAAAATTTGCCAATCATTTATGTGTAAGATATTGAAGAACATGTAAGTAAAATTCATAAATTTGAAGAATAACAATAGAGTTGCCCTGGGAGTCAAAGGTTTATTTTGCAGAAATACAATCGGATAGCCACAATAAAATCATCATCACGCAGAGAAAAAACTTAGTTATGTCACTGTCACTACAACAATGGAAACAATGTTTTTATTTCAGTTTTATCATTCAATGTTTAAATTCAATCAAAATTTTAATATAATTGATTACAAAAATTTTATATTTTTATATATGTTTTCTTAAACCATATTTTGTTTTCAAACTATATTAATATTATTATTCCCATAATGATAATAAGTAACATATAAATATGATTTTTATAAACATGGTTGAAAAATTCACAAATAGTTCGTTTTTGAATATATTTTGTTTTTAACGTTAATTTTTCAAAGATAAAGATAAATAGGGATTGTTAAATACAAGAGAGCAATAATGACATATTTCAAAAAACTACAGAAAACTCATTTTTCTCGAACATTTTTAATAAAATAGCTAAAAAATATACAAAGTTGTATATACAAAATTACATATATCTTTCAAAGTATTTACGATACAAAGTTCATTGATTTGTCATATGAAAGGTATCAAAATTAAATTTACTATGACGTAATAAAATTGTCTGTATCTCACGATTTATAGTTAAATACCCCAAAAAATGGTCTCTTTAAAAGTTTAAAACAAAATATATGTTAATGTGGTGAAAATGTTTTCTATACACTTGGTAATTGATATTCTGGGACTCGCAATAGTTTATGAATTAAAAAATGAATTAAAGCAAAATCGTCAATCTTCCACAAGTTATCCAAATTTAATGAAGTTTGGCAAGAATATTGACTTTAACACTGGTAACGCAAATACCGAGTTTTAATATGATTTCCGCGATGGTTAGCGATTTACAATACTCTTAAAATAATATAAGTAATTTTTATAAAAATGCGAATATCTTCCAAAATATATATGTTACAACGTTCATTGAGGTCTACAGTTAAATATAATAAAATTACCTTTAAATTTATTTATACCTGAAACATGTTTATACCCTATACCACCATAGGTGGTTGAGATATTATGCGTTTGTGCTGATGTTTGTAACGCACAGATAAAATCATCCAGACGATCTAACGATGTCCGTCCGTTCGTCTGGCTGAATGGCTGGCGGTCCACGTAAACTTTGTGCACAAAATTAAGATCGCAATTTTGAAAATAATTCAATGAAATTTGGCACGTTGGAGTATGATGACACAAGGACAAATCCTACTGAAATTGGTTATAATCGATTCATTATTTCACCTAGCCTCCGTGCCATCCCGGAATAGGGGTTTAGCGATCATAAACGCCCTAAATATAGCAATATTTTAATGAGATTCAGCGTAAGGAAGTTGGTATAAGTATCAATCTTTGTGCCAAATTTCTTGAAGAAAGGTCCATAATTGACTATAGCTGGCATATAAAACACTCTTCCGAAAATCACTTTAATGTGCATAAATCACATGCACACGTTAGTATCAAGTTTATATAAGACACAAATAAGTTTTATATAAGTAGAAATCATAGTAACAAATTTTATGAGGATCGCTCCATAATTTACCATAACTCCCATATAAGCCTACTTTTGGGAGTCACCCTAAAGTGCATAAATTCATATAAATGTTAGTATTAGCGTAATCTTCTGTATTTATATATTTTATTTTACATGTCTAATATACGATTCCTCCACGAATTTTGATGGACATATACAATGATGTGGGGTATCATGTGGTCGGGCTTGACAGACTATATATTTCTTACTTATTTTATGTTGAATTTGAATGGTTGATAATTCCCGTCGCGTATCTCAAAAAATGGTATTTTGAGATTCGTGAAAAATATATGTATTGACGATGAAGCTTTTCTCTATAATCTCTGTAAATATCGTATTGAGACTTTCAATGGGCTCTGAGTTATAAAAATATAACACAGTACAAAACACAAAAACAAATATTTTTAAATAAATTTTAAGCAATTGTTCAATTTATTCGGTCTGACTTTTTTCAATGTCTCAGAAACTATTGAGAGTCCCAGCACGATACTCTCAGAGAATATACAGGTAGGAAATATTTTTTTATGATTAATAAATACTTTTTTCTATTATTTTGAAACAAATGCAATGGAATCAATAAATAATTCATAAAAATAAAAACTTTGATTTAATGTGTTTTATAATATGATAGAATAGGATAATAATATGATAAAACGGAATAATATGAAAAAATGGAATAATAATATAATAAAATGGAATCATAATCTGATAGAATGGGATGCATTATTATCCCATGATGGTATGAAATATAAAAACTTGAACCATAACATGAAAAAACGAATCATAAAATCGGACACAATGTGACAAATAAAATGGAAACATAATAAGTATCTATTTTTAGCTGTGACCATATGTTCCAATCATAATATGTTGCTCTCAGATTATGGTCACTAAAACTATATTTTTTCTCTGCGTGATTATATAGTTTCATAATAAGCCATAATTTATAATAATAGTTGCAAAAAGATAGTGTACTCAATGGAGTTTGACATGTTGAATATGAACCTGCTTTCAGATTTTTTTTTATCACGTCTTAATTTTTTTTATGAGCATATTTATTATTATATACTTTTTAAACAGCCAGAATAGTATAACTCGAAAACAGTTTGTCCAATTTAGACGAAATATTTAAAGTAATTTTCACACATGAAAAATCATGCTAGAGACCATAAATAATAAAACGGCAGGCTCAGTTATTTTCCAGGATGTCAAATTTCTTCTTAAAATTTTCGAAAGATGCATGATTTTAATAAAATATATAAAATATTTACAAAAAAAAAAAAAAAAATGGAAAATGAAATAAAATGTAATAAAATATATTTTTTTAAATGTTGCTGCATAGAAAGTTAAATGAAAATATCCTTTCAAAAATGTTACCTTTTAATATTTATTTTCAAAATGTTAGCCTTTAATATTTATTTTAAAATAATTATTAAATACTTTGTACATTTTGTGTTGCAACATTATAATAAAAACTTTTATTATAATGCATAGTGGCGCCGACTTTTTAGATTTGTATAACATTTTACTAGGCGTTGCAGAGGAGTGTACAATTTTAAGCTTGTAAGGGGCCCCATATACCCCTCAGGAAAATTTGTAACCGCTTGCCAAATGATTGTTTCTTATCCAATATGTTTACGTCTTCTTAAAGCCTTTGATAAGAACTATGAAAAACATGCTTACGTGAGACATTTATCTCTTATAGTTTTCAAGTAATTTGCAGTTGAAATTTCAACTATCTCAATTTTGCTAAATCTTGGTCCAGGTTTTTCAATATATATACCAATGTTTTTGTTCGATTTTATAAAATTTTTACTCAGTTAGTTAAAAAAACAAAATTATCCATCGAATAAAAGAAACTTGAAGTCGATATTTCTTCCGAGTCCAAAAAAAAAAAAAAATATATATATATATATATATATATATATATATATATATATATTATGAATATATATTATTATGAAATTGAAAATTGTAAAAAATATAATTTTTTGTGTTTTCTTGGCCGAAAAAGGGACTACACTCTTTTTTATCTAAAATAAAATTTTCTTTAAGAATATATCGAGGGCTTACATATCGAGGGCTGAATAAATGCCATTGTATTCCTTATAACATGGCTCTTCTGTGATATATAAATTTGAAAAAAAGAAAAAGTCATAGTTTTAAATCGGTTGATTAGTTCTTTCGATAAACAATAATAAATATTCAATTTTTATGGTGGTTACTACCATTTGTAAAGCTACCTTACCTGTTTTCATATCAATTGTGGAACTTGAAAAGAAAATTATTCCCACAAAATCTCGAAACTTTTACCGTAATAGTTCCTTAGATATGCAATAATTAATAATAAGTATAGTAAATATAAAAATAGGGGCTAACAATTTCCCTAGATCTGTCCGCCCTATTTTCATATTAGCTATGGTTCTTGATTAGGAAATTAATCCCACACAATTTTAAAATCTTTGCTGTAATAGTTTTTCATTTAAGCGATAATTAATTATTACTCCAATAATAATTATTACTTTTTTTTTGTATGGAGGGTATCATTCCCTGTACTCCGATCCCAGAATAAAGTAGCCTATTTCAATTATGTTGGTTTTTTAAATTACTAACTAGTCATACACCAAATGGTAATCAAATGTATATTTTACAATGCAAAACTACCTATTTGGTTATTTTATTTATTCACATTCAATATTTTAAAAGTGCAAAACCCTCTATCTCTCTTTAAAATTGTCGATATTGTAAAATATTAAAAACAAATTATATGTAAGATTTAGACATGATTTTTAATAAATATTGTAAGAGAAAAAAATGTGAATACTTGCAAAATAAGATAAATAAAGAGTTTTTTTTTTTTTTTGCTCTCCTGAAAAGTTGTGTTTTTCAAGATATTGAGTTTTGAATATTTATACTTTTCTGAAAGGTATATTCATAGAGATGATTTGAAAATTAAAAACAAGCTCAAACGCCCAATAGGACTAAGTACAGACCCTTCCAAATTATACCTATTTTATTTTAAAATTTTGGCTTTAGTGTATGTGGACTTTCTGACCAAAATTATATATATATATGTATATAAATATAAATATATTATGGCTATGTTCCTGACATGAAATGCAATTCAAAGGAATTTTGCTTATGTTCTCCTTAAAATAAGTAGTTTATCTGATAAATTTCCTTTCACATTCACTAATTAATACGTCATATGGATTAGACTTATTAACATTTTTGAGCGAAATGTATGAAAAATTCTAGAACATTTTCTAAAATTTGTATTTATGGAGTTTCTGCAATAGTGGTGCTAATACTGACACCCGAACGAAATGCTTCTAAAGAGTGGATTTTGACACTTGTTTGTATGTTGGTACTAAAAACTTTTCTTTCTTATTTTTTTAATAAACAGTGTTGTGTTTGTTTGGAGCCACCTGTAAACTGTTAATGATTATTCTTTACCCACAGACTTTCAATTAAATCAATATTCATGAGCTGGACCATCCTCTAAGTGCAATCATAGTACAATAAAGTATAGAGTAACGTTTCGATTTTTTTCTAAGTTTTTTGTTTATTTACCTAAAAATAAAAACAAAAATTAAAACCTGACTGAATTGGAAGCCAGCAGCTGTTTTTTCATTATTATGAGCATTTGTTAATCTAATGTTCTTCAAAGGAGTGAAGAAAAAAGAAAAAACAGCGCCAAACTAAAGGTGATTACCTTATAACGTCACAGAAAAATTGTCTTAAACTTTAAAGCATTTGCGAATATTTGTCGTGGGAAAATTTGTAATTTTAGCTTAAGCTGTTTATTTTTTTCTCGAATTGTAACGAAATTGTATACAACGCACAGTGGTCCCGAAACGATGTTTTTTGGAAATAATTCGGTAACTAGTAAACGGTAGAAAATATATGAAAAAAGATATATGAAAAAAAATATGAAAAAAAGATATATGAAAAAGTATGGCCAAAGTCGAAGCTTTTGAGTGGATTTGGAAGAACAAAGGTCTTTAGAGGGTAGACCCTCAAAGTTGGTTGCCTCGGCTATGTAATTTTTTAAAAATTTTAAAAATTAATTTAGGAATTGAATGTAAAAAAAAAAATATTGCATGTAGGTAGTAATTATAAATCTCTAACTCTAACATGTTTACATATGTTGGTTATTTTTTTTTTTTTTAGTTTAATAGATATTTAGGTCGAAGCAAATTTTACCCTCTATTTTGGCCTAGTTCTTGAAAGTTTTTTTTAACATGGGGGCCTTTTTTGGACCCTATATTTATTTTTAAATATCTACTAAATTTTTAAAAAAGTTCTAAATAATATTCCCGCAAGAACTATATAAATATATTTATCCGATAGACAGCTATATTAACCTTTTTGGAAAATAACCCTAAAAATACATTTTTTTTTTTTTTTTTTTTTTTTTTTTTTTTGAAGTTTCAACTTCAGATTAATATAAATTTTTATTGGATAGATATATTTATATGGCTCTTTTTCTCTTGTGAGAAATATAAGGGATATTTAAAAAACGTATGGACATATTAAGGCCCCCAATTTAAAAAAACTTAAAAAAACTAGGCCAAAAATTAGGGTAAAATTTGCTTCGATCTAAATATCTCTTAAATTAAAAGAGATAATCTATATATGTAAGCATGCTTTTTATAGAAATTTATAAGTACCACCTAAAAAATACATACCCAAGTGACCAACTTTGGAGGTCTATCCTCTAACCTCGTGAAAGCAACGGGCTGTGCTCTTCTAAATCAACTCGAAAACACCTCAGCTCTGATCATATGAAATTTAGCTTAGATGTCTCCAACGGTTTGAAAGTTACAGAATTATTTTCAAAAACAAGTGTTTTGGGATCACTGTGCAACGCCTGTTGGCTAAGAGTTTATAAAATGTAGGTAAGAATGTCATATTTGGCAGAGGTGATTTAAAATAGCACTATGCAAAAAATTACCAAAAATATTTGTATACTGTAGAGAAACAAAATTTGTTCATTTTCATGCTAATATTAGCAATGGCAATTTTAACAATTAAACAAAAAGTATTTTTTGCAGTACTTTGTACTATGTAATCATTATTATCTGCATTACTTTAAAATTAAAATAATGACTTAACTATGGTAAACATTAGAAATCTTAAAATTTTTATCAGCTAAAGTTTGAATTTTTATTAAAGTATTACAAATATTATGAACATTCAACTATATTACTAACAATAACTGTAGCTCCAATTTTTGCTGAAGGTGGCATTGGTAGCGTCTGGTGTTGTTGGTGTTGGCAGCAGTATGACAATCATTGATAAACAAATACAGCCACTATGAAAATAATTAATGTTTCATCATAATCGAAGACTCCTTTTGGTTAATGGCAAAACATTTTTTTATTATTGCATTTGCTGCTGATTTTATGCAAAACTGCAAATAGTGTTTCATAGTTGCTTTAAGCAATGCAAATTTAATTTTAATTTTTTTATAGCAAAACTCGAAGGCGTGTAATTTTTATTAAGACAAAAAACCAACAATAAACCACTGACTGATTGTCTTGCAATAATGTGCGAATTTTTTTGACTGCAATTGATTAAATGGTGGCAATAAGTGAGAAAAACAATTGGAAAATATTTTGACAACAATTGCGAAATACTTTTTATTGATAAAACGGCAGGTAGCGAAAAGCATAAAAAATTTAAAATTTTAATGGTTTATATGAAAACAAAATCAATTTAAATTATTAAAATAAGTTTTGTCATAGTAAAGTTTCTTTTTTTAATTTTATCAACTCTAACAAATATATTCGTGTGTTATAAAAAATTAATTGATTTTCATGCCCTTCATTTTAATTGTAAAATAATACTTACTTACATTTCATGCATTTGTGTTTTTTTCTTCCTTATATAAATTCTAATAATTTTTAATTAGCTGCACCCACTTTAAGACCATATAAAGGGCCATAACTTAAAGCGAATCATTGTTTGGTCAGATATTAAAAATAATTTGTAAATTAAAATGACATTTGATTTAAAATACTTATGGTTATATACATGCATACGTTTGTATACTTTTGTTGCCATAAGCAAATAAGTTTATGAAAATAAAAACCACATCAACTAAATAAGTGTATAAAAAAAACAACAACAATTTGAAATATACTATAAACACCACCATTAATAACAAACCAACCATGCAAACCAAACAATCAAACAACCAACCAGCCAACCAATCAAGCAAACAATCGACCAACCGAAAGACGGACAGACACATGGACACACCAACTATTCACTTCTATGAGTAATAAAATACATTTTAAATAAATAACAATAAAACTCAATTGATTTGATCGGAAATGCACTACAACTTACAAAGTTAAAATAATATTTAGTTTTGATTTTATTTTTCTCTTGTTAGCTTTTCAATTCAAAATAAGTACATGAGCACACTTTGAATTTTATCGCACCCCGTTTGGTCCAGCATGGTATTATAATATGTACTCGTAGTAGAGTAAAAATATCCCACCCTACCCAGTTTTTAGTTTGCTTTGAATTTAATTTATTTATTTTCTTTTCTAGCTTAAATACTATAATTAAACTTGAAATTGAAAAAAAGAAAACAAAAAAAGTAAAACAAATCATCAATAAAAATAAAATCACTCGTAAATTGAGAGCCAACCACCAAACAGTCAAAGTGATTTCAAGCTCATTTGACTCGAATACTGTACAATCTTCACACTTTATTCTGGTCATTAGAATGATATTTATCTTGGGGATTTTGTATCTATACACAGAACAAAATTTGATGTGTTTGAAATATAAATAAATTTTCTATGTTGTACTAATTTAATTGTTCATGTATGAGTAGTTAGGAATTTATTTGAATTAATGTTTTAAGAGAGAATAATAATATTAATTTGATCATTGTGTTTATTATAATCTGGCTACGTTTGCAACACAAACGCATGTTAATTTTAATTAATTTTTTATAATACTGTGTTCATGATAACAATGTTTTTGTTTCAGTTTTAACATTCAATGTTTAAATTCAATAAAAATCTTATTATAGTTGACTACAAAAATTTTATATTTTTGAATATTTTTACCAGAAACAAGATTTTATTAATATAAAAAATATCATTATTTCTATCACCATTAAATATTATCAATCTTTTTCCTTATTATTAAACCATATTTTGTTTCAAGCCATATTAATATTATTATTCCCATAACAATAAAGTGTTACAAATAAATATGCTTTTTACGAATATGTTTAAAAAATTCTTAACTTTTTTATTTTTTAATATGTTTTATTTTTAACGTTTGTTTTCCATCTTCTTTATAATTCTCATTTAGTTTATACATAAATTAATATAAATAGACAAGGTTTTGTTATATTATGCACTGATGTCAACTTAGCCCTTTTCGGGCTAGATTTAGTCAATTTTTAGTAAAACATTTTTTAGCTCTTCTGAAAATTTTAAAATGTAGACTTAAGTCGTTTTATTAAAAGTTAAGGAATTATTTATTTCTACACAAAAAATAATTTTAAATTGGAATACTGCACTAAATATGATACAAAAATATGAATTTATGGCAAAATATGCAAAAATATGCATTTTCGACAAAATATGCACAAATATGCACAAATCGATGGCATTTTAAATTAAATTCAAATATTTAGTTTACTCTGTTCTAAGAGTAAAGGCAACAAACATGAATTTGCATGAACTTCTGGTCCTTGCTTATAACACTACTATTGTAATTTCATATATTCTTCAAATATCGATAAATATACTGCAATATTTTCGCGCTGCTTAAATTGTTCGATATCATTACTAATATCATTATATTATTAAAAAATTATATCATTTTATTATTTTAGAATTACAAATTATATTATTATCGGGTTTCTTTATCGTTGAAATGATATCGTTATGAAATCTTTATGATATCATTTGGTTTATTGGGTTATTTTCTTTTCTGTTTTCTGTTTTTCTGTTTTATAAATATAGTTTAAGTTTAAATTTAAATTAATTCTATAAGTTTAAACAAATATTAAAGTAATAATTTAGTGAAATGCGCATAAAAATGGAATTAGTTTTCTCTTTTCCCAACCATTTCTGGAGACTGTCCCGAGCTAGCTTCTTGACTGACTACATTACAACAAAACTAGTTACGTTATTAACCACGTGACTGGTCATTTTAACATGGACACGTCCTAGAAGGAAATCAATTGCCAACTCCATAACTACGTGGTGGCACTTTTTTGCACACATAATGACCTCCACGATAACCAATGGGTCAGTAAATTGGCAATCGCCACCTACATCTACGCCACTGCGAGGTGACAAAGTTGCACTAGTGCGTACATAATTATTTTACAGCTTACAATGAGTCAGTAAGGCACATTATGTGTTACTGTCCACGATTGCAGCATCGTAGGATGAAATGGTTGAGCAGTCAATTTCTCGACGGGCTATATGACGTTCGGGACATGGAGATTATAGACATCATAGGCTTCGTCATGGGAATAAACTGGCTAAGGGGGAGTTAGGGGTATATTCCTAAAGATTTTTTACTCTTGCTGTTCCACCTTCTGATTCCTGTTACTCTTTTCTCTTTTCTTTTCTTCTTCCCCTATTCTATCATGTTTTAAATGAAGGGACTCACAATGGACCGCTATCGATCTCTGGGTGGAGATGTGGTACAACGAATGTATCACGTTAACCTTCTCCATATATCTATCTATCTATCAGTCAGTAAAATATTTTTGTTCTATTCTTTTTGTCTTTTTCTTCTCTGCTTACCATAGGGTCAGTAACGTGACAATTGTCATTATGCTCATTAGTGGCAGATAGGATTACGACAGGTAGCTATATACCAGTGACCCTTACTGTCGAAATTAATTGCTTCCAAATAAAATGTTAGGTTGTAACACCTGTAACATTCTTAAAAACAGTTTCAATATTTTAGAGTCTTTTTTAATTCAATATCTGCATAATAGGTTTCTCAATTTTGTAAAGGAGTAGTATTTAAAAAAAACCAATTTCGAAAAAATTAAAACACACTTTTTCCTTGTTATGTCATAGTTTCTACACATATTATATAAAACTTAGTCTCAGTTTTGGTGATTATTTTCTTACCTTAATTAAAATTTGTTTCCTAAAATAATTACACCATACAACAGCATTTTTTCACACATGAACCAAACTACATATGTATGAAAGTAGAGACATTTTATAATAGGACTACGTATTCAGTTTTTTTATTTCGTGTTCGAATATCCTTTTAAAAGGACTTTGAAATTTCAAAACTAATAATTTTTTATGAATTATTTTAAAATCTTTTATTGGCTTAACAATGCCGATAAAGATATCAAATGATAGAAAAT
This sequence comes from Protocalliphora azurea, assembly GCA_932274085.1. Lineage (NCBI taxonomy): Eukaryota > Metazoa > Arthropoda > Insecta > Diptera > Calliphoridae > Protocalliphora > Protocalliphora azurea. The sequence continues at coordinate 118,835,236 of OW026522.1, forward strand.
AATTTAGAAATTCCAGAAAAATTTTTTTGTTTTAACCCTTCAGGCTTGTATAATGTCAAAAATGTCCTTCAAATATTTTATTCTTAAATATCCTTGAGGTTTTGAAACTAATTATACTGCAATTATAATAATTTTAAAAACAACATAAAAAAATCTGAATCCCGCATTTTGTGCCTTTAGCTTCAACAGTTCAAATGTTACAAAATTTAAAAAATGTCCTGTCAGTGTTGATTTAAATTTTGTTTTTCAAAATATATGTTTTAATTTTGTATATTATTTAATGATAATCGGCACAATCGTTTTTTTAGACCTAAAGACGAATCTTATAGAAAATGGTTGAAATCTTTTCATAATTTCAGCTAGCACCCTTAAAAATATTTCCCGGATCAGAATTGTCTTGAATATGCAAATATTTATGTGAAATTTGAGGTTTATAGGATTTTTATAGGCATTAGATATACTATCAAATTTCAAGAGTTTGGTTGCATAATTGACCATAGTTTTCATATGAGTCCCCTTCCCGAAAATTATTTAAAAATGTATAAATTCCATAAAAATATTAGTATCGAAATAAAATTTGATATGATTATTTCGTATTTGAGTGTAAATCATGCTATTAAATTTTGCAAAGATCGGCATTTAATTGACCATATCTCCTATGCAATACCAAATTTCAGAATATCACTATAAGACGCATAAATTAAATATAAATAATTTAGTTTGTGGTTTTATTTACAACAATTTAAATTTATATAACTAAAAAATTGCACCACCAAATTTCGGATCGGTCCATAATAGAACATAGTTCCCAAATAAAATCCATTTAAGAAAATCACTTTAAGCGCCCAGATTTCATATAAACGTAGAATTTGAATTGAGTCGGACATTAATAAGTTTCATATAAGTATATAAACAAACCGTGGTATAAATTTTAACAAGGATCGGTCGGTTCATAGTTCCTATATAAGGACCTCACTTAAAAATCATTTAAGCGCGCATACATAATGGTGTAGGTTATTACTTGGTCGAGGTTGACTAACTACACCTTTTTTCTTATTAATTATTTATCAAACAAAATTAAATATAATACAAAAATCATAGCCTACTTTCTACTTTGAATATAAAATTAAATAAATAGAAGTAAACAAATATATTTCCAAATAAAATAAGAACTGCTTAAAGTTTAATAAAATGGCTTCAAAAATTGCTATACTAGTTTTGCATAAAAAAGTTAAAACTACACGCAGAGAAAAAATATAGTTATAGTCACCATTATCTAAGAGCAACATATTATGATTAGAACATATGATGAGCGAAAAATAGAAATGATGATAAGTTATAATTATTATGATTCGTCTTTATCATAGTGTATCCGATTTTATGGTATGTTTTTTTTCACGTTTTGATTATAGTTTTACATATAATTGAACAATCTTATTATACTATTACACCACATTGTTGTATTATGATTCCATTTCATCATATTATTACCTCATGTTATCATATAGTTATCCAATCTTATCCAATATATATATATATATATATATATATATATATATATATATATAATGCAAGATATCTTATATCGCTTGAATCACACCGAGTATAACCAAACCTTGTTTATTTATATTTATTCATATATAAACTAAATGAGAATTACATTGAAGTTAGAAAACGAATATTAAAAAAATTTATATATTTAAAAACAAACAAGTATTGAAGTTTTGCACTAAGTTTGTGAAAATGATAAGATTTATATTTATTTCTAACATTTTATTGTTATAGGAATAATAGTATAATAGGAATAATAATAATATTGAAATAATAATAATATTAGAACAAGAAAAAAGGCTGCAAATATTTAATGGTTGTAGAAGTATTGATATGTTTCATTTTAACAAAATTTTGTTTCCTTTTGCAGTCAATCGTATTAAAATTCTTATTGAGTGTAATCATTAAATGACAAAATTGAATCAAAATCATTGTTATCATGAACACAGAGTTATTAAAATTCTACAAAATTAACAATGAGAACATAATATTGTTGTAGTGATAATACTGTGGATATTAGTATATTTAACATATATTATTTTGGAAATTAATTAATGGAAATTTTTCTAGGGTATAAAAGAATTAAAGATTCGAAGAACATTTTTTGCAACTTTTATTTGGATTATTTTAACAAAAGGAAATCCGATATAATGCCAAAATTATCCTCTTTCATTTGATACCCTTAACGCTCTATATATCAATTAGAAAGAAGCAAAATAAAAAAAATTAATCATGTATTTGCACAGAACTACATTTTGTTTTTAGTAAACAGTAATTATGTTAATTTATTTTTCGTACTAAATAAATTCAAATAAGAAATAATAACCAATTTTGGTGGTCATAAACCTATCCCGAGACCAGGTAGAAACTTATGCTCCCGAAAAACAGTTGGAAAATACCTCGGAAATAATTATGTGAAATTTCATTGAAAACTATTCAGCAGTTCAAAAGTTACATAAAATTATTTCACAAAAGACACGTTGAAACAGCTATGCACTATATAGAATGCTGCAGCAAACATTAAAGGAAAATATGCAAATTTTGTTGAAGGGGATCAAGTTTCAGTTAGTTTTTAAACGAATGTGTAAACTAATTAAGTAAGTATTTCATTCCGTTGGAAAGCTTATAACTTAAAAAATAATAATATAGTATAGTAAAGTAAGAGTACTAAATTTCTTCATTAGATTTATCAAAAAGCGTAAAATTTTTAAGTTTATTTTGAATATATATATATAACAGGTTGCGCAAAAGTAAACTTCCGATGTTTTTTGGCTGTAATTAAAAAAAAAATGAAAAACTTTGATTCTTCTTGTGGATTATTTTTATTTGGTCTTTTAATTTTTTTTACATCAAGTCGAGAATATGATATCATGTAAATGGCCGCCGCCACAGTTGATTGTCATTTGAGCCCTTTTTATGGCATTTTCCATCACTTTGGCCAAAACTTCCAGCGATAGGTCCTCACATTCTTGACGGATATTGCCTTTAAGAGCTGCAAGAGTTTGAGGCTTGTTGACATAAACCCGCGACTTCAAAAAGCCCCACAAAAAGAAGTCTGTAGCGGTCAAATCAGGCGATCTTGCTGGCCAGTGCAAATCGCCAAAACGGGAGATTAGGCGCCCGGGAAATGCATCCTTCAGCATATCGGTTGTGGCACGTGCAGTGTGTGCCGTTGCACCGTCCTGTTGGAACCAAATGTTTTCCAATCCCAATTCATCAAGTTGCGGCAAAAAGAACTCGTTGATCATTGCTCTGTAGCGCTAACCATTCACAGTAACCGTTTGGCCCGCGACGTCTTCGAAGAAAAAAGGTCCGATGACTCCTCCAGCGAAAACAGCACACCATACAGTGACTTTGAGCGGGTGTAATGGCTCTTCTTGGGTTACACGCGGATTTTCAGTGTCCCAGAAGCTTAAATTTTGCTTATTTACGTACCCGCTAAGATGGAAATGGGCCTCATCACCCATGATTATTTTTGATGAAAAATCATCTTCCTCTTGGTGGTGATTAAGGATGGCTTGAGCGTATGTTAGACGCGATTGGCGGTCAGCAGCTAACAGCTGATGCACCGTCTGGACTTTGTACGGAAAAATCTTCAAATCTTGTACAAAAATTCGCTGTAAAGACCGTCGACTGATACCCATTTGCGTGGCACGTCGTCTGGTCGATGTCGACGGCGCTTCCATGACATCCTCGGCTACAGCAGCAATATTCTCTGCAGAACGGCTACTCCGGGGTCTGCCACGCCTGGCAGCATCTCGTGTTGCGCCAGTCTCTTCGAGGCGAGCGGCTAAACGTCGCAGTGTTTCACCAGTAGACGTTGGACGGCCAGGAAATCTGCGACGAAATTCACGTTGTGCCAAAGTCACCGACCGATTATTGGTCAAATAAATAGTCAGCAATATTCCGCGTTCTGAAGCAGTTTAGCGTAACATTGTTTATTAACGTGTATTTCGCATGTGTTTACTACACAAATGTCAAAACAGAACTGACATTAGGGGCCAATCGCAAAATTTATAGCCTTTTCTGATAGGAGGATTACTTTTGCGCCACCTTGTATATATATATATATATATTTTAACTTAAATAAAATCTATATAAATAAAGATAAAAACTAATTGGGTTTTGAAAAACGAAATTTTAAAATCTACATCGTTTACATACCTTATTTCTTCCTAATGTAGTTTGTTGATATTCACATTTCTTGGATATTTTTTATTTCCGCTCTTTTTGCTATTTCTTCAATTAGATTAATATTAAAACATATTTTAACAATTTTTAATAAATTTTAATAATTTCGTAAACAAAACAAATAATTTGAAATTTTGTTTTTATCTTTATATATAAAAGCTACGGTTTTAAAATTTGCTAAACAGGATGTATCACAAATAGTTATTTTAGTGGTTTTTATTAGTTTTCAATGAAAATTAGTTTAAAATTTGATATGTATGGAAAAACCAAAAAAAAAATGTATGTAGTTTTTTTATTCAAAAACCAAGAAGTACTAGTTTTTGTTTGGTGTAAATGGCATATGAAAATAAGAACATAAATAGATTTCCACATTTTTATTCCGAAATATCCAAAATCCCAGTTCGGGGAAAACTTATTTTAAAATTTGGCTTTTTTCAGTAAAATGGTAACATTGTCTTTTGATAAGAGTAATTATAATTTAGGTGGCTTTGGGAATAAAGAAAAATAGGGGTGTAGCTGGTTCTTATTGTAACAATATCTCACCATTTCTTTCAGGGAAAATCCAGTAATGAGGCAAGTATCCTTTTGTTTTCAGTTTAACTTCAGTTTTTACTACAAAGGATTTCTTTCTTAGAGTTAGGTAACTTATATTAAGATAAGTATTAGGAATAAGTATTGTAGAGAAGGTATTATTTAAGATGATCGTAATGGCTCGATGGTAAGATGGTAAGTTGCTAAGTGTAAGATGGTAAGATGCTGAGATATTAAGTGTAGGAAAGTTGTTCAGTGTGAGACAGCAAGATGGTAAGTAATTTTTACAATGTGAAGACCAATCATTTATCTTTTGGGTTTTCATCAAACCATCGACCTTTTAACGAAAACCGATAAAATTACTTTTTGCTGGAGAAAATTACTAGATTATTTTGTTCTTAGTAGCGTACACTGAGAACAATTATCTTATATTACCTTTTTATACTTAATATAAAAATTATAATTTAATTATAATTTAAGTGTCCAACTTGATTGGACAGTGTATTTAACGAACATATATAGGTATATAATCAAATGTTTTTTTTTTTCTTTTTTTTAATTTCAGCTTTAACATTTTTGAGCTCCACAAATAAATAAAAAAATTAAAATTAATAAAATTCTTATAGGGCTAGTGGGGAAACTGTTATCGCAAATGCCTTCGGATTGCTTTACATGCATTTACTTTCAACATTTTTTATAAACATAATAAATTTATGCTTCAGAGAAAAATAATTGAGTTTAAAGTGAAGAATTTTGTACAGAATCCAGAGAATATTTTAGAATAATTTTGGGTAAAAAAAAGCTTAAAAAAACATGTCCAAAAATGGGTAAAAATTTTTCTTCGATCTAAATATCTCTTAAAGTAAAAGAGATATCCCATACATGTAACCTCATTTTTTTAGAGAATTATAAGGACTATCTACTTGTAATTTATTTATTTTATTTTTTTCTTCTTTCAATCAAATCTTAAATGAAATTTAAGCGATTTTTTTTTTTAATTTCATACCCGATATGACCAACTTTGGAGGTCTACTTAAATCTGCTAAGAATCTGTGCTCCTCCAAATCAATTGGAACACACCTCAGGATTGATCATGTGCAAATTCATTCATATACATTCAGTAGTTCTAAAATTATAGAATTATTTCCAAAGAACCACTATGCGGTGTTATATATTATAAGATTTGTTGAGTTTTTTAGAGAAATATAGTCTTTTTATTGGAAATATTTACTTCTGCAAAAATTCCAACTATTCAAAAACCGGTTTTGCCACGAAGTTGAATAATCTATCACTAATATCTCTCAAGTGTATTTAAAAATAACAGATGTGGTCAAGATTAACGTGGGTACCTGCCATGACGGCCTAACTCCATGATGGTCTTACCACTGGGTGAAGTACAATGCGCCAACCAATGCCCCTGTATGTTCTGACATATACAGATTACAAACAATACCAGTTTTCTGACCAAGTACTTCCCCTTACTTAGGGGTCGGAGCTACCCTCTCCTGATCACCTTTGTGATCATGTTACTGCAAGCAGTCAACACATGAAACCGTAAGCCACCACGTAACTCCCACTGAAGGGGGCCTCACCAACAACCAGCCAAGAACAGTGAAGCGAGGTCCACCGCACTGTTCCTGGGGCAGCTGGTTCCCGTGGCACCTACTTTAAAGTCCTAGGTAAGACCTCGAAATTTCGTTCTTTCAGCTTTTGAACTCAGAAAATTCACAGGTACTGACATCAATCTGTTTCCTGTCAATCCTCACAAAGACAAAGCAGAAATTTTAGGCTTAGAAAGACAGGAATTTTGTTCTACCACGGATTAGCTATACATCAAGGAAAAGGTTTAATCCAAGAAGACAAGCCGCAGTGGCGGATTTAAATATAACAATAATAAATTAATAATAATAAATTGTATCCAATGAATATTTGTTACTGATTGATTGAGATCAAACCAATTGCCTCATTGCGTCGAAGTGGCGATGGACAAAACCGAGATAATGTTGCTTAAGGGCAAGTTATCTCGGGGCCGTCCTCCGCTCATTCGGACTGGCAACGTTAGTCTCAGATATGCGACTGCGGTCAAGTATCTGGGAATAATGATGAGTGAGAGGATGAACTTTCTGGTTCATCTTACTCGCATAAGGGACAAGCTGTCTAGTGTTGCAGGTAGGGTTAGGCGCATCCTCAGGAGTAACTGGGGCCTCAGTAGGCGTGCTGTTCGTACCGTGTATGGAGGGCTATTCGTTGCTTGTGCAACGTTTGGTGCCCCTGTATGGTATGAAACGGTTATGTCTGTTGTTGGCAGAAACAAGGTCTTATCCTGCCAAAGGGTCGCGATGTTGGCGTGCATGCCAGTTTGTAGGACAGTGTCGACGGACGCACTACAGGTTCTTCTGGGTGTGGCACCTCTTGATCTGGAGGTAATACGTCGTGCTATTGCCTTCAAGATCAAGAAGGGGCTACCGCTTCTTGGCCATGACTGGGTATCTGCTTCTGATCTGGTGAATAGGGATAGCTTGCTGGTGAAGGCACTCTTAGAGGAGTGTCTTCTGTCTAGGTGGATGACGAGTTGGACGAACAGCGACAATGGGAGGGTAACGTATGAGTTCATACGGGACGCGGACTTCGTACGGCAACGTCCAGATTTTGGTTTCGGCCTGAGTCTGGGCTTTATACTGACGGGACATGGCTCACTCAATGCATTTTTGCATAAGAGAGGTCTGTCCGATACTCCGAACTGTGGGTGCGGGAGGGGACTTGAGGACGTATGGCATGTACTGACGACATGCCATTACTATGACGACATTAGGAGTCTAGATGGTATGGGCATAACTCATACTGCGGGGGGTTGGGATTTTAGTAGGGCCTTAGTGGACGTGCGGACATTTGGGGGGCTGGGCGATTTCGCCCGGATGGTATTTGATAGGAGGAGAAGGAGACATGAGTAGTGGAGGCGGCCTCTATATGAGCAACCGTAGTGGTGCTCCCTGCACTTTGCTGGGTTGCTCTTTTCGTCGCTGTTGCTTGTCCCCGGTTTGCGGGTATGTATATGCCCGCTGGCGGTGGTTGGCAGGCTGGATTGCGGGTTCTGTTTCGACTTCGCGTTCCTGTTTTCGCCGTTGCTGTACCTTTTGTCCGTCTCTTCCTGGTGTCTCACCTTGCTGTCCCTCCTGCTGTTCTTCTCAGTCCCTCGTTGTTGTTCCCGGGTCACTCTTGTGGCCAAGAACACCCGTGAGGGTGCCAGCGTCGATTGTCCTGGTTGTTGTTCGTTTTGTCCTTTGCTGGGTCACACCATGTGGCCAATGAGTCGCCCGTGAGGGCGATTGTTGATTGTTTGTGTTGTAATTGTTGTCCATTTATGTTGATGTATGTTTTGTGTGGTGGCGGGTCACCAGTCCCGAACTGTTTGGAGTTCAACTGGTAGTAGTCAGTCTTTGGCTACGAGGTCCGACCGGTGACTTAATACTGGTACCACGGGTGTCAGGAGCCCCTGGAACTCCGGTTCCAGCCTGGCAATGGTGCGGCCCCTTGGGGAGTAACGTGGTGGCTGTGGTTTAGACCCAAATCGCGGGTAGAGCGCAAGCTCAGTGTGGAGTTGCATTGCAACCGGGTGCCGTGACCCATAGAACGGAAGGAGTTTTAGATAGGCTCCGCTCCTTACCAAGGGGGAGGTCATGTCCAAATACATGACTTCAAATTGGTAACTCAAGGATGACCTTGGTCAGACTTGGGGGCGTTGGTGGACGCATTGTATTCACCCTGTGCGAAGAGCACCGTGAGGTTGGGTCCACATGGACGGGTACTCACGTTAAAAACCCTCGGCGTTGCCTCACTACCTACCGCCACCACAATCACAATACACCATCACGTTTTAATTTGTTCTGTTCCATAGTACGTTTGATTGTTGTTTCACTCACCAACATCCACGAATCATGTGGAATATATATATATATAAATTTTATTTTATTTTTTTTTAATACTTCAAAATGAATAATTTTCTTTCTCACTACATATTTATTTGCGGCAAAACCACAACTTGACTTTAATTAATGCATTCATCAGTATAAAAAAAACCGAGAGAAGGAAAGAAAAGAAAAAATAGTATTTATGTAAATTATATGAAATAATTTATCACACGTCGATCGTAAAATTCAATTTGATTTGTTTTTTTTTTTTTTTTTTTTTGTTGTAATATTTTATAAATTCTTAACTGTTTTCAATTACTTAACAAACTGAATATTGTTGGTTGGTTGTTTGATCGTTTTGTCTGAGTATTGATTAAATAAAAGAATTGCATATTTGTGCGATTTTTTTTATGTAATAATAAATTTATGGAAATCGTCTAATATCAGGTTATTTGAAGTACAAGTGCAAGTATTATTTAATTAATGCTTTGAAAATACTAAATATTGTATGTATTTGCAAACAATTTGTTATACTTTTTGTTCTTTTTTCTTTAATTCAATTAGATAAGAGTTTGAGCCCTTGACTGTTGAAAATTTATTATATCATTATTAATTTAATTTAAATAAATTTATAGTTTATTTAACAGAGTATAGAGGGAAGTAGCCGGTTTTTTAGATATATCAACTTTTTGTAAAAATGCATTTGTAACTTTAAGTTAATGAAAGTGATAATTTATACAACCTTGATTATAGACTGGTTTCAGTTTGTTTAGAAATTTATTAAGTGAATTATCTTAAATATTATTGTTTTAAAAATTGCCAAAAACCAATTGATAGCTTCATACTCCATTTTGTGTACAAATCGTGTTTTCCAAAAAAACCCATTTTTGATAATACGAACATTAAAGTACCTTGATTTATATGGAGACAAAAAACTGTTGAAAATGTAGCCTCCTAAAATTAAAGACTGATATGTTTTTTCTATAAATATATGATCAATAAATGTGTGATTTAAAGAAATGTTACATAATCCGTAATACGAATGTCTTGCCATTATTAGTTTTGGAATGGAATACTATCTTAACGAATTTCATCGTAGTGTGGAAAAATTCAAGGGAATTCAGAAAACTGCCATCACCAATAGGATCTCAGGCCTTTTGTTTTGTTATTGATAGTTTTTGTATAACTCACCATACAATCGGCTTTCTGACAAAAGTCTTTAAGCTATGCAGCAATTTGTGGACTTGTATGTACCTTTGTAATGAGAGCAAGTAATATTTTTAATAAACTGATTATAAGTCTTATAAAGGCATTTCAGTACTTACATTTTATATGTGTCCTCTATTGTTCAAGATTTTCACAAGACTGGAGACGTACATGAAATGTGATAGACTGACTTGAAAAATGTATACTACAAAAAGTTTCCTGTTGAGAGACTATTCATTTATAATATTACTCTTTGATTGAAAATATCTATCATGATATCTATTTGCAAACTTTATTTCACGTTGATTTTAATTTTTTTATTTATTTGAAAAGGCAATTTTATTTTAATAGAAATATGTAATTTTATTTTATTATATTTTTAAAAACGTCAAAATATTACTTCTTAAAATTTCGTTTGAGAATATTGAATTTGTGCTTTTCTTTACACAACCGAATTTAAAGAAGGTATATTGACCATTGGGACTAATTTACTGTACTATAAACACATTTTTCATTACAAACGCCAACATTCGATATTAAACGGATATTATATATTGATTATCTCTGCCAAATCATCTAAAATTATTTTAAACAGACATAATACAATTTTAAAATAATTACATATTATCGACCATAGATGATAAAATAAATATTTAAAATCAATTATCAATTTATCCCATAAAATTTCCATAACTCTAAGCCTTTGTGTCTATCGTAATTTCATAAGCTGTAATGATTTTTTATTACTTTTTTTAATATTTACTAATTTAATAGATTTTCTGTACTCAGTGGCTCAAATTCTTAATTATAGTAGAATGTGGGTATCTACAATTTTAAAATTGATCATATTAACCATATTCATCGTTTTCAGAAGCTATTTCGATTATGTCGATTGAAGCAATTAAATTAAACTCTGAATATTATTTATTAGTATCATTAATATGGTCTTTACAATTACTTAATTGTAAATTTCAATGTATTTTTATATATAAAGTTATTATCAGTTACAATAGCCGGTTATTCATTCTGAAAATTATGTCAATACGGTTACTGTATAAAATTAAAATAGATTTAACTATAAACAAATTAGATTCAATAATCTCGACCGATAAATAACTGCGAAATTGACATTTGACATTTTAAATTAAATAAATTTATTTTAATATGTATAAAAAATTATTCAAATATGAAAATAGGTGGAAATTAAATATCAGTATTAGAAGGTAAGATTAGTTCATTAATGTTTATGTACATATTTTTTTCACATTTTTCATTTCTAATATTTTCATTAGTCAAACGCAGAAAAAGCAGAACCTATTTTTAATGGGACAAATGACAATAGGAAATCAGAAGCAATAACATTCATTGGTTATTCTGTTCTCGCTACACGCCAACAATCAAATATCAAGACAGGTTTGTTTAACAATACAATAGTTCGTTAGAAACAATGTTATGTCTTACTTACTTGAATTTAGATGAACATATCTTGGTTGCCTTAGAACCATGGAAAACTAGGATTAACATTATTGGCCCCGTATACAAAGCTGTCACCGAGCTGCAAGATATATCAGACCAGAATAGAGTAAAATGGAATCAACTGTAATATAAAATATGTATGTAATGTTATGTATTTTTAAAATTTTTTAAAATAATGCGGAAAAAACGTAAAGAAAAACAAAAAAAAATAATAAAAAATAAAATAAATAAAAAGAAGTTTTTTCTACATCTAAATTCAGATGTGCCAAACGAATCATTTTGCCTTGAAATCAATTACTGCAACCGAAATTATACAATAGTTACAACTTTAAGTATAGATAGTACCAGAATCGACCAAATTTGGTTGGCTAAAATTTGGTTGTCACAATGAAACTGTTTCCTCTGTGTGTGTATAATTTGAAATTAATTTTCTTTTAACGAAAATTTTCATAATGATATTGAAAAAAACGGTCTAGCTGACGTAAATTTAACATTCAGATGTACTATTTCATCATACGAGTATAAGAACAAACCAATCTTTATTTCTAGAGGGGTACATTTGCAACTTTTTTTTCGCTTTTGAGCTCTTTAGCGAACATACATATGTATATGATTGTGCTTTCTAATTTTTTTAATACAATTTGAGGAGTTTTTAAAAACTTAAATCTTTTATCATTTTGAGAAAAAAAAAAGACGTATGATTAATATTTTAACTGTTATAATCTAATATTGCTCATACGCACTATATACTTTTCACTTTTTTGGAAGATAGTTATAATTACTTCTGGAAAAAGTAAAATTAATGTATTTTTAGTAAGAAATAATATCAATTATTTATAAGGAACTAAGAATTTAAAAAAATTTTAAATTAAATCAAGATTAAAATTTTATTTAAAATATATATATATATATATATATATATATATATATATATATATATATAAAATTGCTTTAAGAGAAAATCAATATGAAAGTTATAGTCAGTCAAGTTAAATTGGCGAATGTATATGTTCGTCAAATTGATATCCTGAAAGTAATTTTTTGGGTTCTGTGGCCAATTGTAAACCAATTTTTTGTATTAAAAATGATTTATATTTTTATAAATGTAACCTTTCATAATATTATGTTGAGAATACTAGCATTTATATAGGACTAATTTAAAAAATATATTCAAATTAAAACGAACTACATTTTATTAAAAGCGATGCATAAATATCGACCTTTTTGATAATTGATGTGATAATTTAAATTAAATTTTTTTGACATTTTACTAATTATATCAGAAAAAATCCTTCTAGAGATATGTTGCAATATGTGATGCAACCACATTAATGGTTATATAATGGTTTAATTACATAACTAGAATCAACTTAAAAAAATTTATTTTATGGAATGAACTCTTATTGGAGCAACAGCAACAGAAACATTAAAAATGTTACTTGGGGACGATACCGCGGCTGCTAAATTTAAATATTCTAATGATGCAGTTGTAATGAGAACATCTGTCATTGTCTTATCAAATAATGATGTTTGCCCAAATGATACCGCATTTAGATTTAGAATATTCAGTTGTAAATTAAACAAATTATAAAAAAACACATTCTTTATCTTGTTATCATTTATGAGTGTTAAAACTCTATTCCGGGGCGACATTTGTATGGTTGCTAGTTGAAATACTGGGACGATAATAATCAAATTCAATAGGCTTCGTCCCTATACAAAAATAATCATATTTACCAAATTTCATCATATTAAGTTCAAGTACTTTGCGCACAAACTTTACATTCGCAGCCAGTCGACTATCAGAGTCGATCTGTATACTTTAAAGTGGGGGACCGAAGATTTTTTCTGCGCGTTCTACACAAACACATAATATCCCAACCACCTATGGTGGTGTAGGGCATAAAAAATAATTGTGTCAACGTTGATAGTCTGACAAGGTATTAAAGTTGGCAGTTTAATACTATTTTTAATACCTTTACTTACATGGAGTTAGAATAATAAAAGCTGCATTTCATTACCAGAAAAATATATAATAATGTTGTATAGCATAAGTTGCAGCCTAGAAGATGTACTTTATTTTAAATTTTATAAATATTTCGTGTATTTTTCATTATTTTTATTTTTTGTTCTCATATGGGTTGTGTATCAAGATAATCTATAACTTTGATTGACGAAAAATTGTGTTTGGGCATAAACTTGCACGAATATAAAAAATGAGAAGGTGTTCCCCAAAAGCGACTATTTTATGTAAGAACTTAGATAGTAACATTTTTCGGCAAACTCTTGCAATTCTTTCAGTTAAAATTTTCTAAAAAGAAAATTTCTTGGTTTTCAGAAATAAGTAGGAGAAAATATATTCTAAACCAAAGACTTGCAAAATAATTAAAAGGCAGACAATCTCTCTACAATCTACTGTAATAAAATTATGCAATATAGGGGTTTAAGCAAAAATACCTAAAATTAATAAATATTATTGTTAATTTTAGATAAAATGACTTCGTCTTCGATTTTATGCCAGAAAAATTGTTTTTTTTTACAAGCGTGCACTGTCCAAATTAATGTTTCTTGCCCGATTTCAAAGATTTCTATATTCTCTTAAAGCTATTAATAATACCAATATTTATCTCTTATAATTTTCGAGTTATTTGCATTTGAAATTTCAACTGTCTCAATTTTACAAGATCTTGCTAGGTTTTTATTTAGTTATTAAAACATAAAATTGTATATCGACTAAAGAAAATTTGAAGTCGATATCTTTACCGAATTCAAAAAAAAACACAATCTTGAAGACAATTTGAATATTGCAAAAATTAAAATCTTTTGTTTTTTTTTTTTTTTTTTCGTCGAATAGTGTGTGCATTTTTTTTTTCTCTAAAATATAAATATTTTCCTTAAGAACATATAATTTTATACTCTTCTGAAAAGCATTTTCTGAAAAGCTTTTTTGTATTCTAATGATATTGGATTCCTAAAATGAGACAGAGAATGACAGAAAGGAGCAAATAGAGAAAATTAATACAAAATAGACAAATACACAAAGTTTCCCACTTCATTTACGTAAAGCAAAGCGCTGAAACCAAACATAAAATGCTTAAAATCACTGATTTCATCTACGAACTACAATGAATGGGCAACACTTTTAAGAATTAATCTTGCAATGTCAATTTGTGCCTCATTTGTTGCAGTTCTGGTAACCCTAATAACACTAGCTGTTTTAGCATTTTTCTTGGATTGATGGAACAGTACAAATATACTATAATAGAAAAATTTTCTTATTTGCTATATATATTTGACAACTTGAGATTATTTATCGATAACTGATAAATAATTTGTCACATCTTTGGATTTCTTTAAATATATTTGTATCCTTTCTACTTAGAAAATTTTTATATTATAAAATATTTGCACTGTTCCATCAATCCAAGAAAAAATGCTAAAAAAAAGAGCTAGTGTTATTAGGGCTCTCAGACCTGCAACAAATGAGGGCCTTATAGGCAAAATTAAAATAAAATACTATTTTTGGAATTTTTGTAGTTTTTTTATTGCAGATACAACATTTATAGTTTCTTCTAAGTGAAAGTTTACACCTATGTGAAATTTTATTTAAATCCAAGAAGCCGATTAGAAGTTACAGATTTTAGGGTTTTATAGTTGGAACAAAAAGTCGAGTTTTTTAAACTTTTTAAATTTTTAAATAATCGATTTTTTTAATGGAATTTTTGAAAATTAAGAGAAATAAACCAACTTGTTTTCAATCAGTCTATCGTTGACCAGATAGGAATAGAACACCATCAGTTATTGACTTAGTAATTTCTAATATTCCACATTGCATAACCAACCCCCCCTGCAACAATAAATGAATTCAATTCAGATCACCTACCGGTATCTTTCATTTTATTTTTATTTATTTATTTTTAACTACAAATATGCCAACTGGAGTCTTTTTAGATCCTTAGTTAATAACTCGATTTCCCATTTACCTTGTGATCTGAGTAATTTAACGAGAAAAGAAACTGTTGACGTAAATGTAGATTATTTAACAAAATGTATTATAGATACCTCGGCCACTACAACGCCGATTATAAATATTGATTTTAATAAAAATAATCTACCGCAATTTGTTAGGCAATTATTAAACCATAGAAAGTATTTTCGTAGGCAGTGGATTAGATATCGAAATAAAACTGATCTCAAAATTATGGAAAGTTTTAATAGGACAATACGTAGTGAAATTTCTAAGTTTCGAAATCGAATGTGGAACACTAAGATAAAAAATTTAGATAAGGCCATTTTGGTATATAGCACAGTGCTTAAGGAAAATGAAAATGTTTATACAACCACTTAGGGAAAACTCGACAACATGTTATACCGATGAAGAAAAAGCCAACCAACTGGCTACAGCCTTTTTTGCAAAATTATTTAGTTTCAAGCAACTTAGGCAATCACTCACATATCTCATTGGTAGATACAATAAACCAACGTTTCTCCTCACTTCATATAAGCCTTAATCCAAATGACTATGCGGACGTTAATGAAATTTTAACAATTATAAAAGAATTAAAACCTAGAAAAGCCTCCGGGTTAGACGGGATCGGAAATATAATGCTAAGGTAATTACCAGATTCAGCTATTGTCTCTATTTGTTTTATTACAAACTGTTGTTTAAAACTACAATATTTCCCAAAAGCCTGGAAAATGGCTAAAATAGTTTCAATTTTAAAACCAAAAAAACTGCCGAATTCACTAGAAAGCTATCGTTCAATTAGTCTACTAAGTAGCCTAAGCAAAATCTTGGAAAAAGTCCTTAAAGCAAGACTTTCTAAGTTTATTGAGCATTATTTTACCACTTACACAGTTTGGACTCAGACCATTTCACAGTACTGTTCACCAGATTAAACGTATATACAAACATATAAATACAGGGTTTGAGAATGGACTATGTACAGTTGTAGTCGCACTTGATATCGAAAAGGCTTTCGATACTGTTTAGCATAATAGTCTTGTAATAGCTTGATGACTATTATCATATCATCTTTATAGATGTGGTAGCGGGGTAGAGTGTGGAGACAATCAAATGAGATCAATCTATAAAGAGCGGTTAATTATAATTACTCATAGATAGAGTAATTATAATTGTGGGTTTAGGGAATAAAAGAAATAAATTGGGATTAGTATTTCTTTTAACTATGGTGATTGAGATAGATTTGTTCTCACCTTTATTTCCATGGATGGCACAGTTACAAAAAGTACACACTTTTGTATGTACAAATTTTCTTTATTTGCAGGTAACTTCAGGTATAATAATGAGGTAAGTTTATACAATATGTAGTGGATTCCACGATGGTCTCAAAGTAATTGTTTCTTTAAATTTTAAGTTAGTTGGGCGAAACTTCAGTTTTTAAGGATAACGCGAAGTTTTTTATAGCTTAATTAATGCTCTAATTTTTAGTAGTTATTACATATTTCCATATTGTAATAGAATTACAGTAGCACTTCAATAATACGAATTATAACTAATTTGCTTATATTAATAAATTTAGATATTTATTATTAATGTAATCATTAAAAATTTTGTTATTTTTAATTAAAGTGTCCAAGTTAGTTTGGACAAGTCTATGATGCAAAATGATCCAATACAATATTCCATTTTATCTTATAAGAACTATTGAACCGTTTTTAAAAAACAGATCTTTTTGTGTAAATCTAAATGATGAATATTTTGATATTAATGAAATACCGGCAGGAGTCCCCCAAGGCCAAGTTTTGGGACTATTACTTTATAATGTTTACTTTATCTGTTGTAGAATGTGTAGCCTATGCTAACGACAGATGTCTATTTTCATCACATAATCTTGGCCAAAATATTGTAGATAATTTACAATTTGCGTTAGACCGACTTGTTGATTATTTTTATACCTGGAAAATAAAAACTAACGAAAGTAAAACTCAAGCAGTTTTTTTTTAATCGTAGAAGAAATTCTTATTTTTATGCCACAAACCGATTGAGAATCAATGGCTCTGTTATGCAGTGGTGTAGAATTGTAAAATATTTAGAAGTTACCTTCCATAGAAAATTAATTTTTGACTTGCATATCCAAACGCAAATAGAAAAATTTAACTTAGCAAAAAATATATTAAAACCGCTAATAGGGCGAAAATCTTTTTTAAGTCGCGAGAATAAAATAATTTTAGCCAAAGTAGTCTTCCAATCCATTATTTTATTCCTGTTTGTCCTGTTTGGGAGGTATATGCAAGGTCCCACAATAGCAAATTGCAAATTTCTCAAAACAAATTACTTAAGATGATGTTAGATTTACCCTGGCATTTCTCCACTAACAATCTCCATAACGAAAACAAATGATCCGTGACAGAATACGCATCATAACAGAACGTTTTATACTAGTATATGGGCAATCTAATAGCCCACTAATTTGTAGTCTATTTAATTAATTTTTGTTACTTGATTTATAAAATTTTCCTCTGAAAAATTATATTTGAAATTAAAATCTAAACTTAAAAATATAATATACACATATAAATTTTTTAGATGAAAAGTTATTTAATTAATTTTTGTTACTTGATTTAGTAAGCGTTACATATATATATATGTCATAAAATATACTCATGTATGTAAAGAATAACTTATAGTATTCAGTTATAGTATATAGTTATACTAATATTGAATTATATCAGAGGTTTTTCTTATAAAATTTTCCTCTGAAAAATTATATTTGAAATTAAAATCTAAACTTAAAAATATGAAATAAATAAATTTTTTAGATGAAAAAAAGTTATTAAATAAATAAAACTCTGTAAATTGTGTGATAACCATAGTGTAAGGAAATAAAATTCTAAATATTAAAAGAAAAAATCGTTGATCAGTGTTGAATTATATTGTGGAAAAATTATGAAACCAAAATTTTTCAAAATTTAAATTTTTCGATTAACAAATTTGTGCTGTTTCGAGTACTGCAAAATAAAGTATGTAATTATAAATCACTTGAGATACGCTTCGTTAATGTGCAAATAATAGTAACACTGTAGGAGGTGCACAAACTTGGGGAAAAAAACATTAATAGTTCTAAGAGATGCCTTTTTCGTAAGGAACACTCACATCATAATCTTAATGACACTACAGTATCGCGTGATCAAAAAAGCTTTACATATGTAGCGATGAAATATTAATTTGAAAAAAAATTTATAAATCTTTGAAATCGATCTAAAATTTTGCATATTTTTTTACATTTTATGTGAAATTACATTTGTAATACATCTATTCTGTTTTAGTTAGCGAAAAATGGATTTCAACAAAAGCTTGTTTAAAAGGTATTCATGGCCTGAGATCACGGTGTCATTAATATTCTATAAATCGTCGAGGCACACTCAAGGTGCTAATTGAAATCGGTGAAAACTTATACCAACTTTTTGTGGTTAGATGTAAAAAATACATCAATGAATTAAATGCCGTTTAAAAAAAATATTAAAAATCTACACACACTTTGTTTTATACTCGATATTCTAAAGGTAGGTTAAATCAGAATTATGCTCTCGATTATGTTCACTATTATAAAATGTAACGGTTCTCCTTTAATTTGTATTTTATACAGTAGGGCTATAACCAAATTTTTGGCATAGTACCATAGGCCAAGAATTTTTTAGTAATGAAAACACCTGTTTCCCGTCGTTTTGCAAAAAAAAACCTCACGCAAGGAAGCAAATTTCTAAAACCTTCCAAGAAATTTTTTTATTATTTTTTTTTTTTTTTTTTTTTTTTTTTGGAACTATACAATATTCATATAATTTATTTTATGTTTACATAGTAGTTTTAAATTTATATACTATTGGATGAAATAAACTTTAAGTTTAATGTTCGCGATGATTTACATGGTGGATAAATATCTTGTACAACTTTTATTACTCTCTTTGCACATATATTACTCCTTTGTTGCAAAGGAATTGCTGAAGGTTCCTTTACCCAGTGTTTTTCAAAACACGTCTTTACTTTTTGAAATTCGGTCAATGATTGTTCTAAGCCTTCATTGAAGCACTGGTCGGAAAACCAAATATCGTACCATTTTCTACATATAAATAGGCAAATTGGATATAGTTTAGTTCGGTATTTCGGAATAAGAATAAAAGCTAAAATAGCAACAATTGTCCTTGAATTTCATCGAGCATTGCTAAGTGGCGGTATGCTTTTGAACTTTATTTTTGGAAATTTGTTGTTGTTTTGAAAGTACCTGAATGCGACTCCGAATCCATATAAGAACTACATATCATCACGCCACTTAATTGTCTTTAATTCAAGTGTTTCATTAGTTTGCCTAAAATATGTTAATAGTTCTTCATAGTTATTTATTAATTCCTCAACAAAGTCATATGCTATTTCTGGTGATGAAGTTTTTTCAGTTATCAACTCGTCCATTACATGTCTTAATATTAAGTCCAATATGTGGTGCTGACAACCAATATATTGTGGAGGAGGAAGACATGTTGAATTATAATAATTATTTAAATGGGCAACAACACCATTTTTGTTTGCTGTATTAACACTTGCAGTGTCGCAGATAACCATTTTAATATTTTGCCATAAATGAAATTTTATTAGGACTTCCTTCAGTCCATTAAAAATTGTTAAAGCTTTTCGGTTATCCAAAATAAGTACTGCTAAATTTACTTCTCTTACTTCATTTTTTAATACTACAATTTGGAGTTCTTTCTTATGAATTTTTTTGTCATCAAAATGTAGGCACCAGTTTTCACTTTTTAAAGTAGCTTTCAGAAACTCTTCTTTTTTTCAGGCGACTTAATTATAGCTTTGTAAATAGCTGCTTGTGATGGCGTTGAAATGTTAACTCTCGCCTCTGCAATATTCAATTTATCCCACAAAGTGTTGAGTTCATTACAAATTAAAACATACCCTTCTTTTTTTTGATTTCTTTGAAATAGCCAGAGCATGGAATCTTTGCTAAATTTATATAATGGTTTGTCTACATCGGGAATATTTCTCTAAATTTTGACGCTATCTGGAAATTTATTCAAAGACTTTGACCTTTAGAATTTTTTTGAACATTTAAACCACTTTTCTTGAAAGACATCTTTTATTAATTCAAACAAACAACATAATTTAATAATATATAATTAAGCAACAATTTCCATGCTTTCTAAATTAAATAAAAGTTTTTAAAATAAAAAGTTTTATAACTTTTTCGTTTATTTTGTTTATATTGTTTATTTTTGAAAATTCCTTTAAAAGATAATAATCTAGGCATTTAGTGATGGTACAATCTATTAAATTCGGATCATTGCTTATATTTTTATATCGCTTTAAGCATAAGATATGTTACTCAGGTTTTTACATATAACGAATTTTGAACCACGATGAATTGTAAACCGTGGGAAAACTTTTAAATCTATAGCAGTGGATAAATTCAAAAACATCATTTAAGTGATACGTATTAGGAATATATACAAATATCAGGTGTATATTTTTTAAAATTTCCGTGAGATAAAAATGATTGTTTTCAAACTTCAACCCGATGCCTGCGTTAACTTTTTTAACGATCCGAAAAAATTATCACATTTTTTATTAATAACTTTTAATGTTCTACACGACTATACTATTCGCAAAAAGTGTGAAAAAGAGCCCTAATGTACAGGTTACATTACATATGTGCATTTATTTTGATCGAAGTCCAAACGTAATCGAATTTGAAGAAATTCCCATATAATATAGCTACATATATATATATATATATATATATATATATATATGTATATATTGTCATCAGTGGCTTAAATTTGATTTGAAATGAAAGCAAAATTTTTCTGGTGATTGAAAAAAATAAAAAAAACTGCAAAATATTATCCATTGGTGTTGACCTGTGTTATTAGTTTCATTATTACGTTAATATTCAGCCAATTTTCAAATATGTTTCATAATACCAACTCTCATAATGAACATCAGTTTGTAATTTATTTCATCAAAATTTTGATTATTAAGACAACTAAATTTCAAAAAAAAAAAAAAAAAAAATACTGATTATACTAAATAAATTACACTTTAATATATATTTATCATAAGTTATCATCAACATTTCAATGTATCCTAAACTAAACACTCTACTAATATTTGGTTGAGTTTCCTCAAGTTATGGATGGCAACATATTTTGCAACACTTAAATAATTTTGTAAAATATCCTCCAGGGACAATTGTCTAAACAAGTATGAGTGGTAATAAAACTAAAACCTAGAAACCAAAGCATAAAAATCAATTTACTAAATGTTCATAACTTTATCAACTACATGTACTTAAAAGACTATCTGTTCATTTGCCCGTCGTTCCTACCATTTGCCTTAGTGCTAGTTATTCTACCACCACGAAATTTCAACCAGACCTCCAACAATGAAACTGAATCGTATAGCAGGAATTATTCATTGAAAATATGAGTGTTTAACAATCATAAATAAAAGATCTTTTGTACTGTGTAGCATTCGTAAGGTTAAAATGTTTGCGAAATACTATAAGAGAACAAAAAACCATTTTAAGATGTATGATAATTGTTAAGTGTTTTGACCAAAACAATTTTACAGATACGTAAAGAAAAAGTATATAGTTTTTTTTTTTGTGTGTTAGCAAAACTATGTGTGAGGTAAAATTGTTGATTGTATGAAAATGTTATAAATTATTGCCAATAAGATTTACAACTTTATTTATTTATGAAAAAAAAAATATTTTATAAAGAAAAAGTTACGTTTATATGACACGCTATATTCAGTAGTTTATCTTAGTGAAGGTTATTGTTTTTATTGGAAATGTGTTATTCTATAAAACTATTAGTTTAGCTTAAAAGGGAGGTAACACACACATTATAAGGTTAAATGACAAAGCATTAAAGGTAAAATTTTGTATTAAAATTTCTTTAAAATTTTCTTATTCCCCAAATAACTTATGTATATATATATCACGTATCTTCTCTAATTTTCTTTGATCTGTTACTAAGCTTATAAGCAGGGCAACCAAAAATATGAAAATTCATATTTTTTTTCTGAGCTTCAAATGAACCGAACTGTTGGTTATTTACTCTTTCAGAAAATTTAAAAAATTTTAATATCGATTCTTTGCAGCATATTTTTTGCATATCTTGGTCCTAATAGTATATTTGTGCAGCGTATTTTGTCATATTTTTATAGAAATCCTTATTTTGGAGCATATTTTAGACATAGAAAAAAAATTGGTTAGCAAACGTTTCCAATAATATAATTTTAATATGAAAACAACAATTTTGTTACAATTAAGACAAATTTATTAATTCGAGGGATTTTCTATATTTATAACATTAAAAATATAATTGTAATTGAATTATAATTCTTATAATAGTACACAGAGAAAAAAATCATATATTTAAAAATTCTTTTCATAAATATTATGAATCGAACATGACTTTTTTTTCCCAAACTTTTTTCATAAAAGGTCGAATTTTGTTCCTAGATATTATTAAATTATTCATAATGAAAACTTTAGGAATTTTGCACACATTTTGTTAAATTTTGGATTTAGTTTAGTTACTAGATTTAATTGCAAATGGTAAATGAAAATAGTTATGCATAAAAATATTAACAACAAATGCCTTAAAATAGCCAAATTCCAAGGAAAATTTATTAAAAAATAATATTTAGAAATTTGCATAATTTTGCTCGTATTCTGCAGCACATCTTTTCCACAAAAAGCGCTTCTGTTCTGTTCCCAAAATGTAGCTAAAAATCATTAAAAACTTAGAATTTTCCAAAGAAAATTTCAATTTTTTTTTACAAATTGAAAATATACATGAAAGTTTAAACAATTTTTCAGTCTTCTTGACTTTTGATTCATTTCGAAAAATTTAAAAAAAGTTTTAATGCTTAAGAAATTATGCTTAAATATTATAATTTGCAATTAATGAAAGTAAATTTTTATATTTATGTATGAACTTTTTTCTGTGTACATTTAGTTCGTTTAATCAATTTCTGCCTTTCCGAATTTAATTATAATAAAATAGCATAAGCAATCGAATACAGACAACACAATACAGCATTTCGACTGAATAAAAAATATTGGCGTTTGTAAATACGAATATATTAAAATTTGGTCATAATGAAATATATCAAAATTCGGTACTCCTAACCAAAAGGATGATAAAAATTTATTTTGACATTTAAAACTAAATTACAAAATGAAATACCAAAAATATATTATGCGTAATATTTGTAAAGCAATCAATTGTTAATATTGGTTTAATACATATTTTAGGATAAAACTTGTTGAATATCTTTCCAAATTAAATTGATTGTTTTTAATGAATATTTGAATGATTGAATATGTTATTTATCACTCTGAGATGTCTGCAAATGGTACTAAAAGATTGAGCAAATTTGATGAATGTAATGCTCTCAATAAAGATGTAAAAATACACATAACTTAATTTATTGTCAAAAAGTTCCTAGTAATTGAATGTAGAGAAACTTCCTTACAAGTAACCAACACCTTCTTAAGATTCCGACCACATCACTAAAAATTGTCAGTATTTGTTGCATGAATATTCGAAAAATCAAGTCTATTGTCGATTGTTATGCTGTTAAAGAATTAATGTATATTCGAGGTACATATTTCCAAAATAATATATCAATGAGGAGGATGACGGAATGTTGTATTATTTATATGTTAATGTGTTTGTTCAGTATGTTCATGTAATCTAAATAAAAATAATTTTAAAAAATAAAAAAAAATATATTTTTATATTAATTCACAATAGACTCATTGATAGTTTCAATCCCATTCACCAAAATAATATAAAAAACAGTTGAGTCTACTATATACATAGGGTTATTAGAACTGAATTGTAAGACAGGACAGAATTCGATTGGCGATAAATTCGGTTGCGACAACGAATATGTTCTCTCTGTGTAGCAATTTAAATGGCATATTCTTTCATACTTTATACTTAAGAGCAAAATTTTGCATATATTACACTAAAGAGCAAAATTTTGCTTATTTTACATTTAAGAGAACAACTTTGTTTATTTTGCAGCCAACATAATCTGCCATTAGCGATATTTTTATTTCACAGCCGATCTAGAATATGTAAGATTTTTCTGTCAGAGAGTGTCAAATTCGCTCTCTGAGAGAATTATTTCATGTGTAGACAGGACTGTCAGAAGTGACGATTTTTCGCCAAACGTGGCGGTTTCTAATTGCTTTTGGCGACTGAATTTTCCGTTTGGCGACGTGGCGAATTTTTTGGCGATACATAATATGGTGGCGATTTGTTTCGCTAATTTTTAAAATTTAATTAAATAGGCAATTGTGGAGATAAACTATTAAATTAAAAATATTTTTTACTTTTTTAATACTTATGTATTAAATACTTTTGTGTATTAAATGTTCGATAATTTGTTTTCCATCATCTTTCAAATATATTAAGGATAATTATTATTGATTTTGGTTTCAATGAAATAAACGTTCATGAATAACTTAATTTTTTTAAACAATTTATATGTTTAATATGGCCAATGTTATTATATAATGTTAGAATTATTCTTTTAAAAAATATAATAAAGTTAAAAAAATTTTAAAAGTTGATGACCTAAAAAGTTGTTTTAAATTGTATTTTTTTTTTTTTTTTAATTAGTTACACTATGCTCGAAAATGAGACTAATCTTTTAACAATCTGGACACCCATTGGGATAAACTAAATCGACGACGCTGAATTTAGTGATGTTAACTATTTTTAAAAGCACTAATTTTTGAGATATTTCATTTTGAAAGGCTAAGAAAGAGTTTAGGAAAATTAAGTTTTTAGCTTAAATTTAATAATTTACCCAAGTATTCACAAACAACTTTTAAATTTAAATGCATTTTAAATTAACATTTTAGTTAATTTTTTAGTATTTCTTTAAAAAAAAAAAACCAAAGAAAATTGCAATTTGGCAATTTTTGGCGATTTCTGATTAACAATTTGGCGACAGAGGCTCAAAAAAATCTGACAACCCTGCGTGTAGATACAAATATTACCTCAGGTCTACAACTGAGTTTAACGCCGACATGATATGTGAGATAACGCCGGCAGAGGAGAGTAACCATTTTGTTTATATTATATTAAATCTTAAATAAGGGGTACACGTATTCTAATAAATCATTATTTTCAATCAGTCACAGAGTAAACATATCCTTTTTATTTAAGCAATTCGCTCTATTTTAGCACAATTTTTCAGTGATTTACAAAATACACATGCACACACAAACAAACTTTTGTATATGTGTATTTTTTTTGACAGTTCATCTTATAAGATGGTTGTATAGAGAAATCTCATCACAACACTCTCATAATACATCTTCTAATACTAATATTTGAATCTACACGTGAAATAATTCTCTCAGAGAGCGAATTTGACACTCTCTGACACAAAAATCTTACATATTAGGTTACGTCTAGACGGACTGTTAGTATTATAAGATTTATTATGAGCAGGGCTGACAGATAAAATTCATTAAAAACCGTAAATTTGACGATAAAATATAAAAAATTGTCAATTTGGTTTTTAAAAATTGTCAAAAAAAATTTGACATATAAATTCTCAAGTTTTTATTAAACAGCAATGACCAAAAACATAAATCATAGCATTATTTATACAATTAGATTTACAATAAGATTACAATAGTATTTCTCAAAAATTTAACTCCTAAATAGATAAAAAAATAGTTATATTTTATATTTTAGTTTTTCTTTTTAAACTTTTGCAAAATAAGTTAAGAAATAATTTCTAAAGCAAATTTGTAATTAGTTAAAAAAAATTAATGATTAAATATATTTTGTTAAGCTTGAATTGTTTAATTGATTACAATTTTTTAAGGAATTAATACTTTATATAATTAATGATTGAAATAGTAAATTTCATTAGATTTTAAACAATTAAATTATGTGTTTCAAAAATTTGGCTCAAGCTAAAACCTTTCTTTTCTGTATTGAAAATTACACTAAAATCTTTCCAGCAGTTTATGTAAGATAAATTTATCTTTCCAGTGTTAGTCTGAATTACAGTTTTTAGTCAGAAAATGTTACTGTACTTAAAATTCTTTTATATTTTGCTGCTTTTCTGACAAATTTTTGACTAAAATCTATAAATCTGACTCTTACTTGAACAGAGCTAGTATTCATAAAGTGGATTATTTAAAAAATTACAGTCAATTTATTGAACTAATTTTGTTTTTAATTGATTTCTAAAATAAATAATTAAAAAATGTACATATTTTAAAAATTGCAAAAAGTCGTCAATTTTAGAAGAAAAATCGTCAAATCTTCATCGTCAAATCTGGCAGCCGTGATTATGAGACTGTTGTGATGAGATTTCCCTACACAACTACGAGTATCTTATAAGATGAACTGTCAAAAAAATACACATATACGAAAGTTTGTTTGTATGTATGCATGTGTATTTTGCTAATGACTAAAAAATATTTTTTTTTTTTTTTTTTTAAAATTGTTTTCTTTTAATGCTTTTTTTATATTTTAAAAAATATTTTTATGAAAAAAGTGTAAATTTCTTAAATAAAAAAAAACATGTTTACTCTGTGACTAATTGAAGATAATGATATCTTTAATATTTAACATAATACTCGTATAAACAATCTTCTGCCGGCGTTATCTCGCATATTACATCAGCGTTAATCTCAGTTGTTGACCTGGGGTTACTTTGTTTCAAATTTGATTCCCAAATAATTTTCATGTTATAAATTGATAGAAATATTGTAGTATTATAATATAATATATTAGCTTTAAATATTTTAAAGCTAATAAAAATCAAGTTATTTTTAGCATTAATATCAGATAATTCAAAATTTAGCCAAAAAAAAAAAAAAAAATATTTTATTTAGGTGCATATTTTTTAATTTTAAGGAAACATTTTCCGATTTAAGGCGCATTTTTTATGAGCATAAAATACTTTCTTTAGAGCATATTGCCCCGCTTACAAGCACTTATTCACAACTCTTTATCTAGTGTAGTGCATCCAAAAATCCATTGAAATAAATGACTTCTTCACGGTTTCAAATAAGTGATTATGTCGTAGCGTGATTTACAAAATACACATGCACACACACAAACAAACTTTTGTATATGTGTATTTTTTTGACAGTTCATCTTATAAGATGGTTGTGTAGAGAAATCTCATCACAACAGTCTCATAATACATCTTATAATACTAATATTTGAATCTAAACGAGAAAAAATTCTCTCAGAGAGCGAATTTGACACTCTCTGACACAAAAATCTTACATATTAAGTAACGTCTAGACGGGCTATTAGTATTATAAGATTTATTATGAGCAGGGCTGACAGATAAAATCGTAAATTTGACGATAAAATATAAAAAATTGTCAATTTGGTTTTTAAAAATTGTCAAGAAAAATTAGACATATAGAATCTCAAGTTTTTATTAAACAGCAATGACCAAAAACATAAATCATAGTATTATTTATACAATTAGATTACGATAATATTTCTCAAAAATTTAACTCCTAAATAGATAAAAAAAAATAGTTATATTTTATTTTTTAGTTTTTCTTTTTAATCTTTTGCAAAAAGTTAAGAAATAATTTCTAAAGCAAATTTGTAATTAGTTAAAAAAAATTAATGATTAAATATATTTCGTTAAGCTTGAATTGTTTAATTGATTGTAATTTTTTAAGGAATTAATACTTTATATAATTAATGATTAAAATAGTAAATTTCATTAGATTTTGAACAATTAAATTATTAAGTCTTTCAAAAATGTGGCTCAAGCTAAAACCTTTTTTTTCTGTATTGAAAATTACAAAAATCTTTCCAGCAGTTTATGTAAGATAAATTTACCTTCCCAGTGTTAGTCAGAAACTGTTACTGTACTTAAAATTCTTTTATATTTTGCTGCTTGTCTGACAAATTTTTGACTAAAATCTCTCAATCTGACTTTTACTTGAACAGTGCTAGTATTCATAAAATGGTTTATTTAAAAAATTACAGTCAGTT